>JAPDVR010000020.1:23161591-23561591 GCA_026230005.1 Gila orcuttii
TCTCCTGCCCGCCAAAGCTCGCCGGTTCGCCCGCCAGCTTCGCCGGCATCGCTCGAATCCCTCACCGACGGACAGCGGCCGCCGTCTGCTGCCGCTTCCGCCATTGAGGTCGACGAAACAGCCCCGAGCCTTCTCCAGCCCGTGATAGCTCGCCGGTTCGCCCGCCAGCTTCACCAGCTTCACTCGAGTCGCTCGCTGACGGACAACGGCCGCCGCGTGCCGCCGCTTCCGCCATTAATGACGACGAGATAGCTGCATCTTTAGAGAAGGCCAGCTTCAAAACTGCGGCTAGCTTTCTTTACGTTATAAGAGAGCTACCCCGCCCCGCCCCCCGTGGGCATGCGTCACCGGCGAAATGAGGAAAGAGTGTGTTTTTAGTCCCGCCGAGGCCAGACCAATCTCCATTTCTCAAACATTTCTCAGCTCCTCTTAGTTTGAGCGGCTGAAAATGTCAATATTGCAGCGGTGAGCCTGTTGTATAACACGCACGCCTGCAAACAAAGCTGACACACACAAAACTGTGATGACGCTCTTTATCCGCTCGGGCTATTTGTAGCTTTTGTCGTTTCCTCCTGTGGCTCAGTGGTGAAACCCAAAGCCTTCGCACGGGAGACCCGTGTTCGAGCCCAGCTCTCGCAGCGGATAAAAATTTAGTCTCGCCGCAGCCAGACTTACACCCAAACTTTTCACTCGTTCAGTTCCGAGAAAATGCGACTGTTCCAGTGTATTTTGCAGTAAACAAGCTGGTACCATGGCCCGCTTGCCTGCACACAAATGCCGTTTCCACGGCGACCCAGAAAAATCATGTAAGCAGTGTATTTTCTGGTATTCCGGCCACAGCCGATGGTGTTGTGAGAGTATTAAAAATGCCACAGCCCAGTGTTCATTTCTACACACAAACACAGCCCGCCAAATGCAGGGCTCGCACAAATGAGTTCGACTCATGTCAATTGTGCATTAATTATAGTGAATGTGCCCACAACCCAGTGCCCACAAACACTACACACTTCATGTGCCACGTTTTCTGTAAAAGAAACCAACACACATACAGTCAGCTAAGGCCCACGGTGTTTAAGTCTCGCCGCGGCCAGACTCTACCGAAACTTCTCGCTCGTTCAGTTCCAAACAATGTGACTGTTCCAGTGTATTTTGCAGTAAACAAGCTGGTACCACAGCCCGCTTGCCTGCACACAAACGCCAGTTTTACGGCGACCCAGATAAATCCCAAAAAGAGTGTATTTTCTGGAATTCCGGCCACGGCTGATGGTGTTATAAGTGTTGTAAGAATGCCCAGGTCTCAGTGCCCATTCCCACACACAGACACAGCCCGCCACAATACAGGGCTAGCACAAATAAAATCGACTCATGTCAATTGTGCAATAAATGTAGTGTACGTGCCCACAACACAGTGCCCACAAACACTACACGAAGCATGTCCCACGGTTTCTGTAAAAACGAAACCAACACATTCTCAGTTGGCGCGAGCCGACAGTGTTCCCAGTGCAGTGAGTGTGCCCACTATCCCGCGCCCACATACCCTCACAGACATGCCGAACCCTACGGGGCTCGTCCCGCTCGCATTCTCTCCACAACCTGTCAGAGAGAAGCTGAGCGCGGCCGGGCTGCCCGCTGTGATCAGCGCACCCCCCGCCTCGCTCACTGCAAACACAGTGTTTATTTCCCAGCACACCGGAGCTCTCCGGCCGCCGTTATGCCGCGGCCAGAGCCCAGATTTTCATTCTACATCTAGCTATTCACACAGATGCGTGGGCGAAGCTTCCCGGGGTATCAGAATGGGTGCTGAAGACTATAAAAAGAGGCTATTCGCTGCAGTTCGCTCGACGCCCCCGCCGTTGCGCGGCGCGAGTCGAAACGACGGTAAAAAACGGAGTATCTCATCTACTTCGAGCCGAGATAGCGAAACTACTGAGCAAAGGGGCTATAGAACCTTTATCTCAGGCTCAGAGCAAAGGGGGTCTTTACAGCAGGTATTTTCTGGTACCGAAAAAAGACGGGGGTCTCAGACCCATTCTAGATCTGCGACAGCTGAACAGAGCACTCACGAAGCGCCAGTTCAGAATGATTACAACCAGGAAAATCCTCGCGCAAGTTCGCCAGGAGGACTGGTTTATGTCAATAGATCTGAAAGACGCCTATTTTCAAATACAAATAGCGTCGCGTCACAGGCAATTCTTGAGATTCGCCTTCGAGAGCCAGGCATACCAATACAAAGTCCTGCCGTTTGGCCTGTCCCTGGCACCCCGTACATTTACGAAGTGCATGGACACGGCTCTCGCACCCCTGAGTCTCCAGGGCATGCGAATTTTGACTTACTTGGACGACTGGCTGATTCTAGCTCGATACAATCAGAGCTCATAGAACACAGGACCACATTACTCGAGCATCTCGAGAACCTGGGTCTCACAGTCAATTGGGCGAAAAGTTCGCTGTCTCCCAGCCAGAAAATTTATTTTCTGGGAACAGTGCTGGACTCGCTATCCATGACAGCGCGTCTGTCGCCAGAGCGCGAGCTGGACATTCAGCGTGCCGTGAAATTCTTCCGCCGCGGCTCAATAGTCCAGCTCAAAAGGTTTCAGAAAATGCTGGGCCTCATGGCCTCAGCAGCTTCAGTACTCCAGCTGGGTCTGCTTCGCATGCGCCCACTGCAGCTGTGACTGAAAGCGCGAGTTCCGCCCCGGGCATGGACCGCTGGCCGGTTTCGCCTCCGGGTCGATCTAGAATGCGTTTCAGCTCTGGAACCTTGGAAAGTAACCGACTGGTATCAGTCAGGTGTGAGTCTGGGGACTCCCTCGAGTGTGAAGGTGGTGTCCACGGATGCCTCCACCTCGGAATGGGGAGCGCTGCTAGAGGGCAGACCGTTCTTTGGCCAGTGGTCAGAACGGGAAAAGCTCCTACATATAAACTGCCTGGAAATGATGGCAGTTGACAACACGCTACAGCGCTTCTGTCCCCAGATAAAAAGTCACCATGTCTTGGTCCGGTCGGACAACATGTCAGTGGTGGCATACATAAATCGCCAGGGCGGCATCAGGTCCCGAAACCTTTACAGGCTAACGGATCGCCTCCTGGTCTGGGCTCAGCACAACCTGCTTTCACTGAGAGCAGCGCATGTGCCTGGTCACCTGAATCTGGGACCAGACAGACTGTCCAGAAACAATGTCCCAGCAGGGGGGCACGAGATGGCCAATACCGTTGCCCAGTGGCCAATACCGTTGAGGAAAGACCTACTCTCTCAGGCCAAGGGCTCGATTTGGCATCCTCGCCCACAACTATGGTCCCTACATGCATGGGCCATCAATGGGTACCCGCTAACCTCCCAGAGGGAGTGTTAAATACAATCAAGCAGGCTAGAGCCCCGTCTACTAGACGGCTCTATTCCTCAAAGTGGTCAGTGTTCTCTGCCTGGTGTCAAGCTCAGGGCTTTTCACCTGCAGACTGCGGGGTTACGGAAGTGCTCTCCTTCCTTCAGGAGCTGCTGGATAAGGGCAGAACCCCATCCACGCTCAAAGTATACGTGGCGGCCATAGCGGCGTTTGCAAAACCGGCGTCTGGCCAGTCACTGGGGAAAACGACCTGGTCGTGCAATTCCTCAGGGGAGCTCGGAGGCTGAATCCTCCCAGACCCCCCGCAGTCTCTGTGTGGGACCTTTCTACGGTTTTGGAAGCCATGAAAGGTGCCCCATTCGAGCCAATCCATTTGTCAGACATGAAACATCTGTCTCTCAAAACGGTATTCCTTATGGCTCTCGCTTCAGTGAAGCGCGTAGGGGACTTGCAAGCGCTTTCGGTAAGCTCGTCATGCATGGAGTTTGGGCCTAATGACTCAAAAGTCATACTCAAACCAAGGCACGGGTACGTGCCCAAATCCCTCAACACACCGTTCAGGGCCCAGGTTATTTCCCTGTGCGCTCTCTCGGTTCATAATGAGGAGGAGGATGCGAGTCTCCTTTGCCCTGTCAGGGCACTGAGAGCTTATGTGTCCCGCTCGTCTGCCTTCAGACAGACCGAGCAGCTCTTCGTTTTGTTTGGCGGACGATCCAAGGGACTGGCCGCATCAAAACAGAGCCTATCCAGATGGATAGTCGACGCCATAGCACTGGTTTACACTTCTAAGGACACTGCAGTGTCCTTTGGGTGTCAGAGCGCACTCCATGAGAGGCGTGGCCTCGTCGTGGGCGTGGTATAGTGGGGTTACCTTGCAAGATATCTGTACGGCCGTGGGCTGGGCCTCGCCGTCTACATTTATAAGGTTTTATAACCTAGAGGTTCCCGCCTTACAAGCCAAGCTTCTGTCGGTATAGAATTCAGTACTATCTGCCCCGCTGTGCCGGCCCAGATGCTGAGTTTTGCTTGTGCATCGCTCACTGAGCGATAACACGGCTCCATGGGTGTTGAATCACCTGTACTATTACCCAGTTCAGGCTGAACACGTTCACCCTGTCTGTGTGAAACACTATTAACATAACTAGCTCCTATAGGATGCTATTTCATGGGGAATGATGCTTGCAGCCTCTCTTCTCCGACTCTCTGTGAGTCTATGGTGATTTTGCACTACATGAGCCCTGGGCTACTGCCCTTGGGACTTTGGTGTCGGATCCCAGTACGCACGGCGTTTTGCATTGTGTTCCCCATAGCATAAGATATTACGCAGTAAGAGAGATACTCTCATTAGAGAACGTACTCGGTTACTAACGTAACCTCGGTTCTCTCTAGAGAGAGAACGAGTACTGCGTATCTTGCCGTGCATACACAGCTCTGGTTCGCTTCGGCGATGAAAACCAGTGTACCAGCCTTATCGAGCTATATTTACAGGGCGAGACAACGCCCTTTCTGGCGGGACGTGACGAAATGGGCGCGAAATGCCCCCATTGGATATGTGTCACGCAGCGGCTCTCTCGATAGGCTGCTGCTGTTGCCGCAGGGCAGCCAATAGGCGCGCGAGCTGTCCTGCCTATGTCTGCATGCTGCTGCACAGCGTTTTACATTAATTCAAAATTAAGGATAATTTTTGGCTTCAATATCTCGTGGAAAAGAGGTTTTCCCAGTAGCGTAAGATATTACGCAGTACTCGTTCCCTCTCTAGAGAGAACCGAGGTTACGTTAGTAACCGAGTACGTTTTGACGCTTTTCAAAAAGATCACCAGCAGAGTTCCCCAGCACGACGCTTTCATTAGATTTAGTAGACAGTTGATTCAAATGAACGTGTAGGCAAGGGATGCATGCAGTGGAAGGAGAGAGTTAAAGCCACAGCTGTAGAAATGCGTTTCTGCTGCGGGTGGATTGAAAAAGACACTGTTGAAGTCACTAATGCTTTTTAGAGATTAATTTCAAAGCTTTTTACATACGTCTTTGCATTTTAGATTTTCATAGCCTTTTTATCTGTTTTAACATTCCTGTCCTATTATTTATATTCACATCACTCTCTCTATTTGGGATGAGCCATGTCTAGTGTGGGTGTTTGTGTGCTATTTTCTGATGACTGTTCATTTTGGGGGGAAATACACATTTATAGCCTGTGTAATATATATTTAGAAAATAGGCTATGCTAGTGCATTCAGTAAGAACCGAATCTCCTCTGTGTCTGTGTAGGCCTATGGAGAGACAGAGACAAAATATGAGGCAATTTGAAGGCAATTTTACTTATTGGGACAATAATTTAACACTAACCACCCTGTTTATCATGTCTCACACAGACATCTTATCTTTATGAAACATGTTCAAATTCTCTAACCAATCAGCAAGAGATGAGGCCTATATATATATATATATATATATATATATATATATATATATATATATATATATATATATATATATATATATGTTCATTGACAGTTTTCTGCATCCCACCACCACCCCGTCTCCTCACACTCGCCTGGTTACTATCTTAACCAAAGATACGAGGGGAATACTCTGGGTTCGGGCCAAAATTCAGAGTTCGGAGCCCTCCCCTCGGACAATTTCGGATCATTTTTGTAACTGTGAACTTGTGAATTCTATACCTCACTTAGGTGATCCCAACAGGGAATGTTCTCAGAACGTTAGCTAACATTTTGGCAAGGTTCTCTCAAAGTTATGAATAAGAGTTCTTCCAGTAACAATTATAGAATGTTTTATATGGTCTTTAATAATGTTCCTAAAAAGTTAGCCAAAAAAAAAAATTTATACATGGTTCATGGAATGTTTTTCTAAAACGTTCATTTAACATTTTTTTTAAATGTATTTACTTGTTCCAGAATGTTCTGAAAACATTAAAACATTAAACATCAAAAGTAAAGTTTTATAATATTTGCAAAATGATGAAATGGAATTTTCCCTGTAAGACTGGAGGAACTGGTTTATGGAATCAACCTCACCACAGGTCTATAAGACAAAGGACCTTGCTTGCACATTAACATTTGAACATCTCACACACACACACCCCGCACCCCCCTTCCTCTGAGCACCTTATCTACATTTTCTCTCTCTCTCAGTCAGTAACACTAAAAACTCACACAAGAATATATATGGTTTTAATGTGAATGTGATTATCTTTAAGGATTGTTTAGTATCATTTTAAAGGTCTCAGGGTGACTGGAACATAATGTCTCATTCCCAAAGAAGTAAAACAAAAGGTAATAAGGTTTTTAAGAGTTTAGGAATAACTGGCACACAAAGGAATGTGGTCTCTAGGCACTCCCAAAGGTGTAAATTTATGAATGTTAATTTCCACTATTCTTAGCAGATGGTCAACTTCTACCCCCAGTAATGGTGGGGGAATACAGTAAATTTCCACTAAACTCAAGTTTTACATATCAAATAAGGTCTGGCTATATAAGGAAAATGCAACGAGAGCTCAGGGCCTTTCCTGTATTTGAGATCGGCCCGTGAGGCTGGGAGTTGCGAGACTCTCAGCCTCACGCATTTCTTGTCGGGTAAACTTTTTCTTCTTTGTTCTAGAGCATTTGATGTTTTGCATTGATTATCTTTGAATTGATTATGAAATTGTAATGACATATTTACCTGACATATTAAATTGTGATATTTGATTATTCTAATTGACTTTGACACTATTTTCATTCAAGAGTTTAAAAGAATAGTAAAACATTTGCTCACATTTAATGATACACGGATATCATTAAAACCCTTTTCATTTATGGAGTCAGATGAAATAACGAGAAAATATGAGAAAATGTATTGCATTTAACCAAAAATACTTTGCCGCTAGAAAAGACAGTAACACGCAGATACCTTCCTGTATTATTGGAAACCCTCATTGGACCAATAAACAGGCTTACATCCCTTAACGTCCGTATAGCAAGAAAAAAAAAAAAACATTTTTAAGACATTTAAAAACTGGATGTCACAGAAGAACATTCAGAAATAATACTTTCATAACTTAACGGGGAAATGAGCTAAATGTTCTTAGAACATATTTTTGTCAGCTGGCATCCTATCCTATTCTATTCTATTCTATTCTTCTCTCCTCTTTGATCTTGTCCTTCCTGTGCTTTCAAATTCATTTTTTTTTTTGCCTTCAAATCTGTCTTGTAAGGACAACTCTGCCCTGAAGGATGCTCAATTTTTTGCAGAGTGTGAAGCCCACTTTAAAAATATGACATCTTCAAAAAGTTTCTCTCTCTTTCTGTCTCCCTCTTTTTGTCTCTATTTAAATTTTCTTTACTGTTGTACTCTTGTACTGGGATTTTGCACCCTCCTCTGCATTCTGGGCAGCGCACCACATGTTGCCATTGTTTTATTTTAATCATATTCTTTTGGGTCGTCCATCCTTCTCAGATTAGTGCTAGACCGCCACATGTAAAGGACACGTTACTGCTGAAATGCGTCAGATGGCAGAGACACCATTGCAGGAATGGAAGACTAACATACTGCTTATAATAATGTGCACTGTACATTAAATCTTTTATATTTTTGTATTCAAAACTGTGTGTATTATTCACTGTGCGTATGCATGAATTTGTGTGTGAAATCTGCTCCCAAACCTTTTAACTAATAAATTGTGATTCATGACTCATCAATCACTTTCATTCTAAAATTACATAGGCTATAGGTGGCCATATAAATGTGTGTTAATATAACATTTTCTTTTAGGTTTGATTGAGGTCCGGGGAATTTGGAGGCCAGGCAACCCCTTGAACTCTTCATAATGTTCCTCAAACCATTCCTGAACTTTGTGTGCAGGGTGCATTATCCTGCTAAAAGAGGCAACTTGACCATGACCCCTTGTACCTGGTCTGCAACAATGTTTTGGGTTTTCTCAGCAGAACATTGCCCAGAACATCTCACTCCCTCCACTGGCTTGTTGTCATCCCACAGTGCATTCTGGTGCCATCAAATTCCCAGGTAAATGGTGCCCATGTACGGTATGCAATGCTAAATGTTTCCATGCCAAAGGTGGCACTGTTATATAGGCAGCATACTGCAAGTAGGCTACTAATAAAACCCCTTGTTAATGTACCGCCCACTGTGAGCCAGAAAAGAGAAAGAGAGAGTGAGAGAAACCCTTTATACCCTTTAATGAGGCCTTTGTGTCACTGAAAAAGAAAACGTGAGTGTGTTGATGAAATAATGTGTGGATGTCTGTGTGTGTGGGAACACATCCCTGCATGCAACAAGCTTTTGCTTCCACTAAACCAAGCGTGAGCATGGCAAATGTTGTGTAAGAATCCTTTACGCCACAAATAAAAGCAGAAACCGAACAGAAATGTGAAGTGAAATATCATTCATTCGAAAATTGCAAAGCGTCAACAATGGAATATGTCAAGTGCATGATTTATTTTTAGCAATTGTTCTTGAAATGTTAACATGACACGGTACCTGAATATATTTTCCGCCTTCCGTGATCTTTAAAAAAGGGTTGTTATGGGAACCAGCAAAACTGTTCTTAAAGATATCAATCAAACTTACCACATTGCGCCTGACTTTCTTAATCACTTTTTCATGAGTTGCTTAATAAATATTCAAAATGTGTTTGCAACTCCAGAGAAACGAAAAATCACAAATAACATTTCTTTAATATTTCAGTACTCTTTAAATAAGTGGTAGTTCACATACACTGGAAATAATTACTGTTTCGCTCCATTATTTAAATGTTTGTAGAAGGCCTATAATATTATTTTTCTTCCTTTCTTTCACCTTCTCCACATACTTTGCTTCGCCATTTGCTTTTCCTTTCTTCCTCTTTTTCTTTGTTTTTTTAAATATTATTGTACGTTTATCCATTTGTTGTACTTGGTTTTCATAAACCTGGAACTGTTTAATTTTATTACTGACTAGCAAAAGTCTAAAATTGATGTTGTGTCTGATTTGATCATCAGGTTCTTTGTGAGGATTAATTCTGAGAGGACAAAGTGTGCTTCGAAAGCATGAACTAGCCATAAAACCGGTTCATCTATTAAAAGAAAGGTTCAAAGCTTTAATTCACACATCCATACATTTTTGCAGAGGCTCACAGAATTTGAATGGAAAACATGAAATTAAGATGACTTAAGATGAATTATAATGACTTTCATATAAAGATATTAATATGTGAGTTCTTTATTTGTGTTCTGAAGATACAGAAGTTTTACGGGTTTGAAATAACAATGGTGACTGATTTTTAATTTTTAACTGGTTTTGGTTTATTTTTAACTGGGATTGGTTATATGACGTCATTATGGAAGGAAGCAAATTGGTAGAGAGAGAAAAAACACAACATTTTATTATGTGTGTGGATAGAGTATGGATAGAGCTTAACAAGCATCAGTTTTGTAATTATTAGAACCTCATTGTGTAAGAAACATGGGGGGAACAGAATCCAAAAACAAACAATCCAGCTTTCGGAATCTGTTCCCACACCTCCATAATGAGAGATGCTGATGTAGTGGCTTAAAAAAGACTGACTCTATTCTGTGTGTTGATGGAGCTCAAAAGCATCGATTTGAAGATTTATTATTTGCCATTTTTACCATTCATAATGATTGGACAATATGTAGACAGGAAGTGAAATTGGAGAGAGAGAGAGAGAGAGAGAGAGAGAGAGGGGTGGACCATATCAGGAAAAACACTGCGAGCCGGGGACTCAAACTCGGGTCTCCCAAGGCACAATAGCACTACATGTCAGCGCGATGCCCACAAGGTTATCTGCACTAGTAAATCACAGGTTTGTAATTATTATAACCTCATTGTGTAAGAAACATGAGGGGAACGGAATCCGATGGCAAACAATCCAGCTGTAGGGAATCCGTTCCTTTTTTTTGTGCTGTTTTTGCCTTTCTTAATGATTGGACAATATGTAGACAAGAAGCAAAGTTGGAGAGAGGAATCAGGATCAGGAAAAGCCAGGATTCGAATTCTGGTTCAGGAGAGATGTTTTTGTATGGCTTAAGTGCAATGAAATTAAACGGTGAGCAAATAAAGAATTCTGTGTAAGTTTTTTACTTCTTAGATGTTTCACATTAGAATCTCAAACTGTGCTAAGATCGTCAAGGTGAACTATCAAATTATTTAATATTTTTTATTTCTCAAAAAGAATTTGTGGAGAAACTTTTAAAGCAAAGTGTTTCTTCTGGGAAAAAGACCCCAGGAATCCCACATGCATTTCAGAAGACATCTCAACAATGTCTCAAACTGTGCTCATATTTCTGATTATGATCTCAAACATTTCTCACAAGGTTCTTTCAAGACCAAATTATCTGAGCTGATATCCACTTTTTTTTTTTAGCTCTCTACTCGAACTGTATGCTGACAGTTGTACATATTTTATTTCTCATGAGGAATTTTAGACCTGAAACAGAGCAATACTTTACAGAGAACTTTATTTAAGTCCCCTGAGCACTAAAAGAGCAACCTTTGAGCAATACAATGTTCCTTAGGGGTGCACAAGAAGAGAGATCGACTTACATAAAAGTGTCAATTACATGCAATTTTAGCTCTAAAATGTGAATCTAATTAAATTGTAAACAGCCGATTTGGCGTTAAATTTTGGCCATGGTCCTCACAAAATAAACATATTTAGACTTTGAAATGACCCTTAGGAAAAAATCAGCATTTTTATGAGACCTCTTACCTTGCAAAAGTTCAAATATGCACAATCTGCTTGATTTGGAGACTTGCCCAAGTGTTCACTGTCCATTTCCATAGCAACAAAACCACAAAAAATGCAGAACTGGTTCCTTCATTCCTTACTGTAAACGTAGCATAAAGCTTATCTGAAACACACACCAAGTCAAACCCTTTGAAGACATGCACACGTATCATCATCACACATGGAAACTAATAAATATACAGGAGGATAATTTTACCATGTGAGTTCAGTGGCCATTTCCAGACGTTTTACATATCTGTACATAATACGAAATTATATGACATTATATGCCTTGTGCAAACTTGTTCAAGAAATAGATCCATGTTGAGGATCTGTAACACCCGCACAGAATTGTGGAATGTCCAGGAATAGGGCTGTCATTTTCAGTGAAATGTGTAATTAATCTTCAGCAGTTAAGAGAAGGGAGATTAATATATGTAAGAGTGTTTATTCATGCTGAAAGGAAGACTTTCTAGCTTTGACGCAGAGCTTCTTCGTGTGTTAACTAAGGCCGTTGAAGCCCACGCGCAGCAGGCTGGACAAATGGTTCCTGCAGGGGAGCTGACAGGCCCCTCAGCAGAGACCCCCCTCCTTCATTCCAGAAGTGCACGACGAGCTAACAAAGTCATGGAAAGCGGCGCATTCAGCTCGTCTAAAGCCTTCCTTCTCCTCAACGCTCTCGACCATCGACGGCGTTGTGGAAAAAGGGTACGAAGCGATTCCTCCCCTCGAAGAGGCGGTGGCCACACACCTTTGCCCGGCCACCGCTGTGGGATAAGCTAAGGCGACCTACCCATTGAAGTCTTGCCGCACCACTTCAGCTTTCGATGGCTGAGCCTACGCCTCCGCTGGCAAAGCTGAGTCGGCGCTTCACAACATGGCTGTCCTCCAGGTTTTTCAGGCCAAACTTCTCCACTCGATGGTCGAGTCTGGACCTGAACCGGGAGCTTTCAGAGACCTGTGCAGCGCCACAGACCTGGCTCTGCGAGCCACCAAATCAACCGCCCAGGCGATTGGTAGGTGCATGGCGAATTTGATGGTGCTTGAACGTCATCTTTGGTTGAACTTAACAGAGATGGAAGATGCAGATAGGGCAGCTTTTCTGGACTCCCATAACTCCACCACCGGTCTGTTCGGCCCAGCAGTAAAAGGTTTCGCGGAACGTTACACCGTGGCTCATAAAGGCTCAGGCTATGCGTCACTTCCTCCCTAAACAATCCAGGTCTGCTTTGGGCCACGACAAGAGGGCGCCGCCTCTGAGGTCTGCTTAACGAAGCGACAGGAGTTCCCAGAGCGACGGGGACCCTGACCCAAGATTGCGTTGGACCCGGAGCCTCAGAAGCCTTCCTGGCCACGGTGACAGGAAGGAAAAGAGAGTGTTTGAGTCCCGCCGAGGCCGGACCAACCTACAAAAAGCTTTTTACACATTTCCCAGTCCCCTCTTTAGTTCAGGCGGCTGGGAATGTCAATATTGCAGTAAACGAGTCTGTTTTAAAACATGCAAACAAACGCCGTTTTTACTACGACCAAAATAAAGCAAGAAAAGAGATATTTTCTGTCTGTAATAAATGTAGGCTGTGTGCCCAATATATAGTACGCACCCCTGCAAATAAGCACTGTCCCAACAGTATCAGTTTTCCCTCCGGCTCACGCTGGAGATCTAATAAATGTAGATTGTGTGCCCACTATGAAGTATCCACCCCTACACATAAACACTGTTCCCACAGTGTCAGTTTTCCCCCCAGCTCACACTGTAAATGTAATGAATGTAGGTTGACGAAGTGTCAAAACTGTTAGTGAAAGGAGCTGTAGAGCCAGTCCACTAATCACTAAGCAAGTCGGGCTTTTACAGTCGATATTTCCTCATTCCAAAGAGAGATGGTGGCCTCAGGCCCATCTTAGATCTCAGACACCTGAACAAAGCGCTTATGACGCGCCCGTTCAGAATGCTAACAACCAAACAAATCCTCAAGCAGATTCACCCGGGGGATTGTTTTTTCTCAGTGGATCTGAGAGATGCTTACTTTCACATTCAGATAGCACCCCATCACAGGCCATTCTTGAGATACAGTCCTACCATTCGGGTTATCCCTGGCACCTCGTACGTTTACGAAGTGCATGGACGCAGCTCTCGCCCCCCCCTGAGAAAACGGGGAGTGCAAGTGTTGAACTACCTCGACAATTGGCTGGTTATAGCCCAATCGGAGGCGCAGTTAATAACTCAAGAATCCTGGTTTCTCCGCCATCTAGTATGCCTAGGTCTCAGAATCAATGCTTCAAAAAGCGTACTGTCTCCCAGCCAGAGTATACCTATTCGGGGAACAGTCATAAATTCTATACAGATGAGAGCACAGCTGATGTCAGAGCGCGTGCTCACCATCCAGCGTCTAGAGGCATCATTCAGAGCAGGCGCTTGCGCTCCTCTCAAGAGATTTCAGAGGATGTTAGGCCTCATAGCCTCAGCATCATCAGTACTCCAGTTGGGTCTACTGTAAATGTGTCCTCTCCAGCGTTGGTTGAAACCCCGTATACCAGCTCATGCGTGGCAATCTGGCCACTTACGCATCAAAGTGAACCACAGCTGTGTCAGAACCCTGGCTCGTTGGAAAGCAGCCGACTGGTGTCAGTCCGGCGTGAGTATGGGCGTGATTTGAAGAGGAAAGTGATCTCAACAGATGCTTCCAACAGAGGTTGCAGGCCCATCTCCGGCCTTTGGTCGAGCCCGGAGAGGTGCCTACACATAAACTGTCTAGAGATGAGAACGGTCACTAAAAGCTATCACTAAAAGCTTTCCTCCCATACATAAAAGGTCACCACGTCTTGCTCCGGTCTGACAACATGTCAGTGGTTTCCTATATAAATCACCAAGGCGGTCTCAGGTCGAACAACCTTCACACCATGGCCAAACACCTCTTGCTATGGGCTCAGCTCAACCTCCGCTCGCTTAGAGTAACGCACGTGCCAGGCTCTATGGCACGCAGGGTGGACATATAATTACTTGACATGTTTAATCTTAGTGATTTCTTAAGTTATTCATTGTTTTGTGAAGCTATTTTGTATTGAAGTCTATGGGAAGTCTAATTTATTTTCCCCTAAAAAGGGGCGGTGACGAAATCGACAGTTAAGTTCCCAGATGTGCAGTACATATGGCGAAATGGGGGCTTATATTGCTATAAGCCACGCCCATTCTGGCGGGCTCTGAAGCGTCCTGATTGGTTCGCGCACCCTAGCCAACTCGCCATAGGTTCGTGCAGTTGCCGCAGCACAAGCCAATGAGCGAGCTAAGGCGCTCAGCTGTATGTCTGCTGTGCAGCTGCACTGCTTTTTTAAAAATTGGGCTTCAATATTCTCGAGAAAAAGAGTTTCCCCATAGTGTAAGCTACTTACGCAATACTCGTTCCCTATTCTCACGGGGACGTTTTCCATCCAAGACCGAATTCATAGGCCAGTTTCCATCAATGATTTTTCAGCAAATGTCTTTTTTCTATCTCTGTCCTTGCCTCATCATGACATGTTGGAGGTCCTCTACAGGGGCGTCGGACTGGGGGTAAAACCAGTACTGATTACCAGGGCCCCAAGGGGATGAAGGGCCCTTGAAAAGTCTGGAATACAGACATCCCAATTCTCCCGGAAGTTTGATAGCGTCTCCCTGATGCCCGCAAATTAGTTAAAATCTCCCGGAATCTAGAAGGCGAATGCGAGACAGAACATCTGTGCGCATAACATACATAGCGCGTGCGCAATCCAACCCCCCAAACCCAACCCCCCCCCCCCAAACAATCCAAAAAGTATTTTATTTGGAACATAGGGGCCCATCAGGACTGACTATACATAGGGCCCGGGATCTTGTGATACGCCCCTGGTCCTCTATGTTTCTGTGAAGAAAAGAAACACAAAAAAAATTTACCAACTTATCATCAATGTCCTTTTTGAATAGATTTTCTTTTCACAAGCTTTGTTCAGTTGAATTTTCCTGGAAGTGAAATGACTATTCCATCATGGTTTACTCACCCTCATTTCGTTCAACATTAACCTGAAGTTCCACGGAAGAATGTTGTGTGGTTTTGACAGTGAGTAGGCCTAGCCTATGAATGTGAAAAAAAAAAACTTTAAGAAATCAGCCGTCATGGTGTTGTTAACAGTTTTAAAGAAACATGTTCTCTCGTTATATTGAATAGTTTCGCAAGAATGATTTGAATCATTCACTTTGGGAATCCATGACAATCCAAAACAGCTTTTGAATAAGTCCATTGAACGTCCAATAGATGGCAGAATACACCAACACACTTCGTAGCCTAGCCCAAATGTAAAAACCAACAGTATAGCCTAAATGTTTATTTAATCTAAAATCATTCTTACCCTCACGTGGTTAAGCCCTTATGACTTTTGTTGTAGTCATTTAATTATATTTATTTGGTTTTATATTTTTGTTAAAATGTTATGATATTATTTGTTTATGTTTTGTTTTAATATAATCTGTTAATTAAGAAAGAAAATATGATACGTCATAAAGGGCTTGGAAATGGATTGAATAGACCTACAATATGTCGGGAGATAGTGGGTTTTTGACAACTTCATAAATTTGTATTCAAGTTTTTTCGTTTTGTATAATTTGTACCTTAATTTCAATCGATGTTTTGTTAATCAATTATCTGGATTTAAAAAAATAAAAAAATAAAAAACAACGCTTGGTGGAATGAAGTGCGTAACAAAACACAATCCCACTAACGTTACCATACTTCCGCGGCCTTGAGAAAAGGCCGACACAACTTTATTTTGTGGAATACAAAGGGCATGTCGAATGCTGAATATGTCAAATAGGCTACTAAAGGCCACAAAATCAAACATAAAAGTAGGCTAGCCCATATTTCAAGTCCTAAGACGTTATACAACGCTTTGTGTGAAGACCGGACCGGTATTTAGGCCTAAATCAATATTCTCTGATAATCTTTCCCTTAAGTGCGCGGTTGACCGTTGAACTTGAAACCGGACTAGTGAGTTGAAATTGAGAACCGAATCAGTTAGGCAAAAAATAAATAACCTTTAAGTAGCGATTTATCACAAAGATCCGACTCAAATGAATTGTTCATTCACTTTTCTCATATTTCGGAAAAATCTATTGTTCAAAAAGATCGATATGGCCTAAAGTTTGGAAACGCGTGCACTTTTATGATAGGCCTACAGTGATAGCCTACTTTAATTATGATACGTTTATTGTGAATTTATGCATTTGTTTATTTTTCAGCCACTTATTGGATGGAAAAACCAACACTGTGGAGTCTTTGCTATTTTGTGAGATTGATTCGTTTTTAAGTTATTTGAAATCAATAATGAAATATGAAAAAAAAATACACATGTAGGCCAATGCTCTACAAAGTTAGGGATCCTTAGAAAGCTTTTTTTTTTTTTACGTTTTCAACCCCGTAGGTAAAATCCCCACGCTCCCTGCGGTCTCCTGTGCGTCTCGACGCTCTTTGTGTTCAATGTGATCAGACAGCGAAACGAAACACACAGACCGTTGTCAGGTGCCTGGAACCACACCGACTCCGATCACTGAGCAAACACCGGCTTTTCTACAGCCTTTAACATCCATATCATAACGTTAAATCTTTAATCAGGTGAGTGTTTGCTTGGGTTGCCTTATAAACGCGTATGAAATGAAAGCGGGGCGTTTGGTGCGCTGCAGTCCACTGCGGAACACGCGCATATGTGTTACACGTCTTTATTTGTGTTATTTATACACTCAAATCTATCTATCACAAATACATTAGGTGTTTTAACAGTGATTTGATTATAAATTTACAAATAACCCTTACAGGAACACAATGTAGCTTTCCTGTCGTAAAGTGATGGTAATAACATCGTACTAAGATGTATAGGCATTGAAATTCATGTATCATGCTATTGACTTTGTACTCCAGGGTACTTCCGAGAATACTATGGTACTACAATGCTACATGTTTAAAAGACATGACAGTTCCATGATACCACGTCCAAACAATCATGGTACTTTTCAGTATTCTTTAATACGTATAGTGTATGGTAGCCTAAATTACATTAGAATACTATGGTACATTGATACGCATTTTGTACTTTTGCTGTTAATGGACACCTACTGATACGCAGGTTATACTATTTTCCTGTACGCAAGTGTACATATACAACAAACTTTTATTGCATTTTTACACGTTATTGTATAATTTGAAGTAGGCTACCTTGGAGGACCATGCAAATACTATGGTATTTGAATATGATAATCATGTAATGGTTGAAAATTAAATTAAATTAAGTTCATGGTACAAGCATAGTAACTCATTAAAATTGTATTATGGGATAACCTGAGGTTAAGTGTCTTGCTCAAGGTTAAAGTGGTGATCGGATCAACCTTATGTGGTTCAAACCTACAACCTTTGGATTGCCAGCCTAGGCCTTTAACAATTAAGCTTTATTAAGTTTTGTCTGCGATTGATATGATATGATATTGAAAAATGGTTTAATTGTAATTCTGGAGTTGTATGGTGTAGTAGTTAAAAAGCTGAGGTGGCAAACAGAAGGTTTTAGGGTTGAGTCCTAGAAGTACCAATTCATAAAGCATATAGACCACAGTTAGAGTGTAATAGGTTTTTGATATGTCATTGTCAGTTATGAAGAATAACTGCCAGTTCTGCATCATATATTACTGTCTTTCTCTGGGTTTCACAGAACACACTGCATCATTTAATAATGTGTGCAGTGTTTGTTTTATAACTGTAATATTGATGTTTAGTCTGTACCACACAGAAAAACAGTAATCTGTTGTATTTCCAACAATGTCAGCCTATGTTTAATCACTTCAAAGTCACAGTTGTGCACTTACCCCATCAATTTCCATTGTAGGTGCATACTTGTCGATAATTTTTATGGTTGTTGAGATACAAAGTGAAATTATTCTCAGATTCAGTTCTTGGCTATTAATTATACTGTATTATTCATGTCCATAGCGGCATGACATTTAATACTTGACCAAGTTTAATACTTGAGGTTAAGGATTTGTTCAACTCCATAGCCTTAATTGTGTGCAATAGTAATTGTTATTATAGCTTTCCTCAGAACACCAAATGTCTAAATGAGTTGACCTCATGGTTGGAGAAACACTGAGATAACTGGCACAGTGTCCATGTTGTATCAGGCCCAGAAATGTTCTTAAAAGGTGATTTATTGCTGTACATCTTTATAACTTCCTCTTCCTGGACTGAGCTTAATCTTGCATGTGATGGCCTGTAAATAGTACAGTATCTATAATCTGTGGTATCAAAGCCGTTGACCTTGGCCATTCATTTCAAGTCAACATTGCCTCCATCTCGACTGCACGGGCTATACTTTTCCACCCTCTTTGCTGTATTTCACAATGTATTCTTTATGTTCAAACCTCTTAAACCTGGATAAGAGAAGCTTTATGCGAGCTAATTTGTGGAACGGATATGTGGGTTGCACTGGGTGTGAACAATATAAAAAGCGACTGATTTCCAGGTATGAGAAGATTGTCCGTTTTACCAGTTTAGGAGGTTTGATGTGTTTTAAGTTGGGGAAATGACATGTCATCTAATCAGAATGAGCCTCATTACCTAGGTACTGACTCAGGTACTCTTTACCTAGTTATGTTGTGTTCCTGGTTTTCATAACAGACATTTACAAGACACTGTCAGTTGGCCGTTGTTTTGATATCCATTATAAGTTGGCGTTTATTAACATTGTCCAGAAAAACTGATCAACAGCAGCAATAAAAAAAACACCACTTAGCCTACATTTTCTTCAGAACCTGTTTTCCCTTGGTAGATTTAAAACTACATGCCCCAAAATGCACTGCTTTGGCAGTTACATTGGAAAGCCAGTAGCTTTCTCTAAAAAAACGTGCAATTTTTAATTATGTAATGGCAGACTTCTGAACCTGTTTCTAACACTAACCGTTTTTTTTTTTTGTTTTTGTAACGAACAAAACGTATTTCAAATTCAGATAATTTCTTCAAGAGAATTGCTCTGACAGCAGGCCTCTGCAGGGATAATTTCATCGACATGTGGAAAAGGCCTTTTTTGCCCGGAGTAACTCGCTCACTGGGATCAACCCTTGTTGTGTTTGGCTGTCAAAAATCAGTTGCAATGTTCTGGCTGAAGCTCCTTTAAAAACATCCTAATTGCATAAAGTCTGTGTTCTGTAGTTGATGTTTTTTAGGATGTTATCCGTGCCTTGGGGCCATATTACAGGAACATCTAAATCCTAAAATCCTAAATTATGTGTTTAGTAACCAATGGCGATTTCAGTTAGTAAACTTGTCAGATCTTTACTTGAAAGCCATGAAATTACAAGTGTAGTTTCATTCTTGTGTTTTTACTAGAGTTGGGACATTTTTATTATAAAAAGCATGTGATTGGACAAAAAGCTGTGTAGTGCAGGATGATGTCATCAATTTTTTTTTGTTTCATTTTCCCAAAAGAGAAAGAATGTACATTTTAAATGCGCAATGTATATTTTTACTTAACTGTTCTAGAATGTTATTAGCATTTTCCTGTCATTCCAGTGTGGATAGCATGTTCCATGCATTGGTAATGTCTTATTATTAACAGCGTGGTTGTATACGAAACTCTTTTAATGAGATCAGTATGTGCTTATTAGCAATTCTCTTTTTTTGTGACAGATTTTTGCTTGGTACTTTATTTGAAAGTCTTTGAAAGATATAGTTAATTTCTTTGAGAATGTTTCCAGCATCAGTGACTGGATCAACCCGTTCATGTTGTTTTTCCAAAAAACAAACGTTACTTGCATAAAAAACCTGAAGTACGACCAACAGGAAGAGCAGTGTAGTAAATCCTAAAATATGAAAATAAAAAAAATTGCAAATAAAAAAATATTTGATGTTTTGGCGGCCTCATCATTATGTACTTCAAATACACTTCTTGTGAACTAAGGTTAGGCCTGTATTGCAATCCTAAATCAACAAATCCTGAAACGTTAACACCACTACATTTTATTATACTCGCCTCCTTGTGATGTTTAAGCGCAAACAGTGTAATTAGTTTTGTGGTCCGACACTGAGAACACATTCACAGATGGTAATCAGTATGTATTATAGCAATGTTTATTCAGTAAACATGCAAGATTCCATGCAGTCGGTAATCAAATTAAAATGAGTTAACCAGAATACAAATAAAAATATATAGTACATAGTCTAAAGAACAGTAAGTTACATGAAACTCATGGTTACTTGTGATGTTTAAGGACAACCTGAGTGTATATCTATATTTGACACGACACTGTACTAACATTGATTACTTTAACAGATAATATCTCGAATATTTACTTTAGTTGACAATATTTACTTGATTCGGAGTTAAAAGGAATCCTTAGAGCTGGAATTTGTTGGATATATTAATTCCATTGAATATTTCTCAGCAGTCAGTGTGATCAAATTAAGATGACTGGAAAAATGTACAAACAGTAATTTTATTATAGAATTTCATTAAGATGATGGCAAAGTTTTAGTAGTTTGAGTCGTAATAACACCTTGCATGTGCAAATTTAATCAGGACTTATTTGCAACTACTAAAGTACTTTAGTATCAGTTCTTGGAAAAAAAATTACATCATTTTATGATAGAACTTCATTAAAATGTGGCCAAAGTTTTAGTAATCTGAGTAGCAATAACACCTATCATTTTCAAATTTAATCAGGACTAATTTGCAGCTACCAAAGTACTTTAAGTACTTTAAAGTTCTTGAGTGTGTTGACCACTCAAGTTGGCTGAACTTAAATTCTGTCAGACCAACAGATTAACCCTTTTGAATGTTCTCAGTACTGTTCAATAACCTCTTTGACCAACCACTGTTCAAAACATTACTGCCTATTGTAAATTATTCATAGGCATTTTCCATAGCTGTCCTATGGTTACGTAAGTTTCCGAGGCAAAAGGCACTTCTCTGTGAATATGGTTCCACTCTATTTCAGGCACTTGCGCCCTGCAGGGTTCAACTGAAGCTGTAGAAAGTTGTAGTCTTTAGGGCAGCATTTCAACACTTTAGAAAACTGATGTATCAGTCTTGATGCAAGATGCCTGGAATTCCAAAGAAAGATGATGTGAATTTGTGGAGGTTCTGACAATGTCGTAATTCCAACATGCAACAAATAGATCATTTACTTGATCAGCAAAATTATTCAATTCAAAGTCTGGCAAAGAATCAACTAATCCGAATTTGAGAACTTGTGTTTGCCGATTAGCCCGATAGCTATGTTTCCATGTTCGGTTATACAGTATATCATTTGAGCACGCAAGGTTCTCTCTGTAAAAAAAGGTGATGTCATTTTTTATTTACATGCGCATTAATGTGCAACAGAATAGTTTTAATATAGTCATGATGTAATTGAGAAATTCTGTTAGAGGCATTTAAGCCCAGATAGCCTTCTGCTTATTATAAGATAGCACTGTATAAGATAACAAAATATGGTTGCTTATCTCCAGGTAGTGTGTGCAAAGGTCAAAAGTTTTTTTCAATATTATCTTCTCTTCTCTGGAAGATTTTTTTTCAAAAAGAATATTAGCATGCCTTTAATTACAAATTATACATGCGTATAATATAATACATTATAATTATATTTAATAGATATTTGTAATTATAATTAAAAATTTATATTAAAAGCATACTTCAATTGCATGAATTTTTTACACCTTATCCTGGTAAAAACAATGTAGTTAATACAAGAACAGCAGAGTTTGCTCCTTGACACTTTAGCCTGAACTAAGACTAAAATTAAGTAGTTTAGCACACATCTACTAGTAATTTTCTGGTATTTTCAACACCTTTCACATTTATTCACATTTAAAGCAAGACTTTACACAGTTCACTCAATTTTTTTGAGTAACAATTACAAAACATCCTATATTATGCTTTGTCTGTTGAATTAATTCTATTTAGATTTTTATCAACAGTACTTTGTAGCAATACTTAAACAGATAAGTCTGTGGATGGATAAGTAACAAAAAATGTTAAAAGTGACCAATAAGTATTTGTTTGCTATTCTGTAAAACCACAATAGTAAAACATAAAAAGTGCTCTGTTAGATTAACTGTTATACCTACTCTTAATACCGACATAATAACAATAGAAGGGTTTAACCTTCTTAAACATAATTTTAGTTCCGTAATTATTAAATGTGATCTGATATGAGTAGGGTATTTTTGTATTTATGTGTTTTGCCTTGGGAGTTGTATCTATACCTCTGCTACACACCAGTATCAGATTTAGTAAGATTTGTTAGCCTAATGGAAAAATAGGTCTTGACCTGGTTTCTTTGTGGTCATGTGGCATCTCTTTGTTGCTTTTTGCTAAATGCATTCTGGTTTACCGCTATACACGTCAACTGCAGTGTAGATTTTTAGGTTTTCTGTTTTTGTGATTCATATTGAAGTATTTGTTTAATAATCGTATCAAAGATTCATTGATATTTTGTACAACAGTACATTGGGGAGAGAGTGTGTGGGAGGTTGCATGTGGGTTGTTGACATGACATGGCATCCAACATGTCTGTTTGGCAAAGAAAGGCAGTTGTTGTCATGGAAAGATTTTACCATGCTGATGTATGTGTGCATACTTGAACTGTGACTACATCTTTAGTACAATCATTTTCATAGCATTAAAAGATAAACTTCAAAGTCTTTCTCTTTTTGTTGTTTTCATGACCACATTATGAAACTCCCGTTGCTCCCTTACCTTTTTGCGTTTTATTAGACACTTAGACTACTTGTGAATAATTGATTTTTGAGTTGTTCTGCCTTTAAAGCAAAATGTGCGTGTTATTCTCTTTCGGCAAACAATGCCTGGCTATGACAGTTCTTAAAGTTTTATAGTTCTGTCGACAGAAATTTTGTGTAGAAACAATTTTCACTTAGAAACTGCAAGTAAATTAAATAACGTGATTTTTTTTTACGTCTAGTTGTGTGTATTCACAAATTGTTTTTTTAATGTGCAAGCAAATAATTAGGGGCAAGCACTGAAAGTGCGTAGGCTCCTCTTGAAATCGTTGGCGTTCTTATTCTTATTCTTCTTCCGTTTCATCTTCTTCCATATGGAAGTCTATGGCAGCCCATAGAACCGCTTGTGGAAAAGTTAGGAAATTTGGCACACTGATAGAGGACAGTCTGAACAGTCAGCATAGCAAATTTGGAGTCTCTAACTCAATCCTTCTAGCGCCACCAACTGTCCAAATTTGCACTCATGTTTATGCTAATAACTTTTGAACCTTAACGGCTAGAAACAAAATTCTTTTCCCCTCTGATTCCTTAGCTCAAGCACCCTATGAAGTCATTTTCCATCATCAAATTGTTTCCGCCATTTTTAATTTTTTGATAAACCTACTTTTCCGAACTCGTCCTAGTTTTACAAAACTCTGTATGGGTCATCAATACGATGCCCTGAAGGAGCCTGAGAAGTTTCAGACCAGTGCCACTTAGTAGCAAAGTGTATTTTGCAAATGCTTATAACTCTGGGTGTGGTTGATTTGTTTTCACGGGAGTCATCTCCTTAGGTTCCTGAATCCTTTCCGAGTCCAAAAATAACAAACATGCTAGGTTTTACTGTTTTAGCGCTTTAAAACATTTGCCAATATCTTCTAAACCGTTAGACCGAGACGAGACGAAACCACCGTAGGAAGTTTGAAAACATAGGTCGTTGACCATATGCTGATGCCCAAATGTCAAAATATTAATAGTAAGTGGCAAGAAAATGCAAACAAAGTCAGGTGTGGGTCATTTTTTATGTGTTTATGCATATAAATGTCTATAACCAAATTTGACACCCACATGTATGGGCTCACTATGAGAACGAATAAAAAAAATTGTGCAATTGTGCCTCTAGTTGGCGCTATAATATAACAAAACATGAAATTGCCATTGACTTCAATACAGTATTGTGATATAAAATTCTATACTTAACGAATGCATTGGTGTAACATGTTAAAACTCAATATGTGCCTTAAGCATCATGCCCTAAAGGTGAAAGTTTTGGACATTTTTTTAGACCAAAATTGAGTCATATCATCTCCAGACTGTGCCGACTAAAAGTTATGGATTTCGTGTTAATATACGAAACCATTTTCATAAACCGCAGCAGCAAAGTTGAGGTATGATGCCAAAAGGCAGGCTTTAGTCAGGCTTTATCTCTGTAATGCCTTGACTTATTGACACCAAACTTTGTATGTGTCATTGTCACTTCACTCTGACCACATCACATCAATTTCATAACTGCGCCACCTATTGGTTAAAAGTGATAATCCATTAAATCATATTTTTATTTACTGTATATATAATTCAGCTATTTTGCCTGAAATCATCTTAAAATGTATTTAAATGCTACTTGCTGAAGTTGGTCTGACACTCCCAGCCATGTTGGCATGTCTTATTGTCGTCTTGCGCTTGGCCCCGATAATTGCTGCTTACAGCTATATTGTCAATAACATTCGTACATAAGTTACGTATATGTATATTTTGCTCCTATTGGATTGTAAAGAAAAAAAATGGATTCGCAGAATGAATAGTTTGATTGGCTGAGCTTTGACTATGTTTATATTAGTTATAATATCATGCTTTTTTGACAATATCACACTTTAGCTAAATTTAAGCAAAATATTGTGTGAAAATGGGTTTCTTTTGGGTGTCAATATCGTAGTGATGTATGAAGTACAGCTCAGAGAGAAGTCACTTTCAAACCAAACAGCTTTCTGTTGGTCAGCGTGTCAAATTCTTGAACAGGGTGAAAATGTTCCTCTTGCAGATTTCGCTTCTCATACGAAACTCCTGAACCACGGATTCCTGTTGAAATTTTACTCATGAAATTTCACAGAGCAACAGTAAATGTGACTGTTCTTTTAGGCTAACGACAATATCATCCTAGAGCTGTAAGCTGTAACTATTTAGGTTATAACTTTTATCCTGTTACCCAAGAGTGTGCATTACAGTGATTTTAATAGGTTTATAATAACTGCTTTACGTCTTGACATTGAGATGCTTATTACTTTAACTTAGAAAATATCAAAGGTCACTTATAGTAGCTCTGAAAGAAGAGTGAAGTGATTGTGCAACATTTCTAAAACTGGTTACACAGATGGTGTGTATTCAGCCTTTGTGCCTGCATTATGTCAGCTGCATACCCTTCTGCTGACTATATTTAAATCTTTGCCCCATATACAAACAAGTATATTTGTGTTCATAAAATAACTATTTGTCTTTCATTCTCTGGAAGCCTTTCAGGCGAGGTTTACTTTAACATTCTCATCCTTTGCTTTGACTCGATCCCCTCATTGAAATGCCACCGCACGGTCTGTTACGTCTGTTGAAACAGTCTCTGTTTAATCCCACAACAATGTGATACACTAGAGACCGTATTGTGAGTCTGTTTATGTGGTCATCCATTATGATGTCACAGTTGTAGTCACATTGCCTGGCAGCACAGGTGAAACAAAATAGTGTCCTTTGCATGCTATTGCTACCTTTATCTGGATTGTTCTGGATTGTTTCTTTTCATTTGAGTGGTTGTCTTCTTGCTAGGGACATTTCTTGGGTCATTTGAGTGGTTGCTAGGGTCATCCTGGTCATTTCTTGGGTCATTTGAGTGGTTGCTAGGGTCATCCTGGACAATTCTTGGGTCATTTGAGTGGTTGCTAGGGTCATCTTGGTAATTTCTTGGGTCTTTGGGTGGTTGTTAGGATCATCTGGGTCGTCAGAGTGCTTGTTAGGTTTGGATGGTTATTAGGGTCTTTTGGGTGTTTCCTAGGGTCACTTCTTGGGTCTTTTGGGTGGTCACTTTGAGTGTTTGCTTTGAGTGTTTGCTTGGGTCTTCTGGATTATTGCTTAGGGTCTTTTGGGTAGTTTCTTACTGGCCAAGTCAAGTCCACCTCCAAGTATCTATGTAGTTTCTGTAGGTTTTAGATACGACTCTTCTTTAGAACCCCCCCCCCCCATTTTATTGTCCGCCAATTCAAAAACTTTACTACAAAAATAAAAAAATTTGTTGATTTTTTTTTTTGGTAAAAACCTTGCCTTTATACTAATTTTGACTTTTCTTGTTTTTTCCCTCCAGTGTCTTCATTGCGATGGAGCTTCTGGTGGGCGTGTCTCTGGTGTTATTGACAGCTTGAGCTAAAAGGAATGGATTGCAGTGAGGAAAAAAACTATAGAGACTACGCCCCCCTGAGCACCATGAGGCTCAACTCATCCTGATTTGCACACACACTCCGCACACACACTCCACACACTCAAACGAACTTCCTCGCCATGGGCTCTGTGTACTTGTGGAAGTTGTCCTCCCAAAAGCTGGGATTCTTCCTTGTGAGTTTTGGTTTTATTTGGGGGATGATGCTGCTTCATTTCACAATCCAGCAGAGGGCGACGCATGAAAGCAGCGTGCAGCTACGCATGCAGATATTGGATCTCAGCAAGCGATATATCAAAGCCCTTGCTGAGGAGAACCAGAGCGTGATGGACGGACCCTACGTAGGCACCATGACGGCATACGGTGAGTCCTTAGCTGTATCCGAAATCACATTCTGTCTAGTAAGTTTCGTATTTGACATCTCATCATTCTTATTGCTCTTTGTTTGGGAATGTCAAAGATGTTCATTGCTAGTCGCAACCGATGAAGCCACTGGAATGATTGGTGAACTTGAGCTACAGAATTAACCAGTTATCCAGTTAACCAGAATACATCTTCTAGAACATTCTACTATAACCTGTGTAACTAAGAATTGTAATCGCAAGATTGCGATATTCGCAATTAAAAAATAAAACAAATCATCCATTCTCATCCATTCTTGATGTATTGATGTAAATTTTGACCACAAAGTTTCAGTTGACATCTCGCATTCATATTTCTTTTTTGTTAATTTGGAAACTTTGAAGATCATCATCGTCAGTCACAACCGTTGAAGCCACCTGGATGAGCTGTGAACATTTTGAGTTACAGAAGTAAATCTACTTGACCTACATCTACTATAACATTCTATTATGACCTCAATAACCGAGAATTGCAATCGTAGAATTAATTTCTTTGTTGACATCTCATCACTGGTATTTCTAATTTTTTGTTTGGGAATGCTGAAGATCTTTTTGGTCAGTCGCAACCAATGAAGCTACTTTCATCTACCGCTTGCAATAGAAGTTCAGAATGTTGTCTGCTCATATGCAGCTCCGTGAGAAGCCTTCATTTGAATTTGTTTGAAGATGGTGTGAGGAATAGAGAGCTTTACTTTGAAGAAAAGCTGCAGGAATCCAACATACTGCGGGAGATGGGAACACTGCAGTTGGGCAATTTGGGCAAAAGTCCGTTTTTCATATCAGCCGTATAAATCGACACGGCTGCTGCACTGCTGCAGCACTACGGCTTGTTATAACTCCTCTGGCTTTGTCTTTCCCGGTGTTTTTTTTTTCCCCTCCACTGCATGTTTTAACCTATATTTAGCTCCCATGATGACCTGAGGCTCCATCTTTGTAGCGATGTCATGCAGAAGTCGCATTTGTGATGGGCTGCAACCATAACAATCAATGTTTATAGAGACAATGTCATCGTTCTGAAGCAGAAGAAAGCTGCGGCGTTGTCTGTTTTAGCCCTTCTCTCAGAGCACAGCCGTCGATAACTTATTCATGCCGCTAATAGAGGTGCTCCGTTGGGCAAGAGGCCTCATTACGGCCCACGGATGACTATCGATCCAGGAGCAAAGACACACACCACACGGCTTCTTGCAAACAATACACCCAGCGTTTCTTGCACTAAACAGCTTCTTTTACAGGTGAAGTCGTAATTTTTGTTTTATTTACTGGGTTCAAGAAACTTCCAGAGGTGTTTGGTGAAATTAAAGGCATGTTACTTTTGGGTTTCTCGTGTAGGAGAGTTGACCCCGATAGTATACCGTTCTCCAGCAGGTGAAATGTCAGACGTGTAAGACGTAGCCGTGGTAACATTATCAGCAACATATGCCTTAGTCGGTTGATTATAATGCTAATTAAGGCCCATGCTATTAGAGGTAACTCAACCAGTGTGAGGAGGAAGTACTTAATTTTCTCAAGGTAGGGGTCACCAACAGGGGATTCGTGATGGTGTTGCAGGGGGTCTGATAATTATTGTATGATCTCAACATTTGTTTTTTCAAAAAAGGCTATCTTTGGCAAATCTCAAAAGCAATATACATTTTGCAAATTGTACATTATAATGTTGTGATGTCTAAATTAATTTTTGCTTTAAAATTAGTCTTTTATTTTTTATGTATTTAGACACGGTACAATTGAATTTGTTGTTTGTATTTTGGTTGTAATTGCGTTTTTCACTTGGTAGATAAAATTGGTCTGTGGTGATGTTTCAGAAGATCCAATATTTATTGTTTATTTAACCTTTTGTCAAGGTCAGGAGTGTCAAACAAAGGAGTTTAGCTTCAACCCTAATTAAACACAACTGATCCAGCTAATCAAGTCATTCAGGCTTATTTGAAAACTACAGGTAGTGTGTTGAAGCAGGGTTGGAACTAAACTTTGGAACTGAGTTTGACATCCCTGATCTAGGTTAACATTAGACCAGGCGGCCAAGTTAAGTTTCTACTACTTAAATGTTTCAAATGATAAGCCATATTTGAGGGGGATGGATGATAGGAGAACGTTATGATTTCCTACCCGACATACCATTCCCATACAAGGAAATTATAGTATATCCCTGTTAACGATCTGTCCCTGACAAACTGTGTAACTTCACCACTTTCTGTTGATTTTTTTTCTTCTTCTGCGACTAACCGACTAATACAATTTCGGTCAACTAACGTTTAGTTGACTATTTGGGGGCAGCCCTTAATAGTTAGATTGACTATTAATTGAATAACCAATTTTCTACCTTTGCTAAGTGATTGTTGCGATTTTCACTTGGTGTCGAATTCGGGCATCAACAAAAAACTCAGGTTTCAATATTAAGTCCATTTCTACAAGGAAATCATGTGCAAGTGTTAAACACGTTTGACAAGCACATACTTGTAAACTTCTTGGTTTATAATTCTTAGTGGTTTGGCTGTGATCCACAGTGAGCCTTGGTTCATTGTAGGCTTGCTGCGATAATCGGTGTTGCAAGGTGTTCAGCCGCACACCAATTACATCACTCGCCCACTGTGGCACCACCCCCCACCATCCTTTTGATTTTTTTTATAGTAATAAAAATAATGTTGTTCAGTTAGAGAACAGACACTACAATTCAAATCTGATCAGCAGCAGGACTCAAGATTTCATTTATCACGTGACGAAAGTGAGGCGAGCTGACTGACAAGATGATGGCGGAAATGTAAAAGCGTCTATTTGGCAATATTTTGGATTTAAGACTAATGTTAATTGGGATCCTGAAAACATAGTTAGAAATAATAATAATGAACCCACCATTCAAGCAATTGACCCTTCGCAAGGAGTTTGATTGACAGGCGATCTGACCAATCATAATCCACCATTTTTGTCAAGAAAGTCAGGAGAGTTAGTAGATTAACGTTGGAGGATTTTAACTTGAAAAACTAAGTGTACTGACGTCTTTCCGCGTTTAAAATAACATTCCTTCTTGTTCATTCATGTTTATTTGATGCTTTCTTCGCTGTCACATTCCTAGTTCATTGTAAGAACAGATTCTGGTCTCAAACTGATCTGTTCCTGTTTGACCTGTTCAATTCAAGCTCAGTGCCATCTGTAATGGAATCTAGATTCTCTTGTAAACAAGGAAACAAAAATCTAGCTGGTCTCCATGTATACTTTTGCATCTGTAGTTTGTTTGCTGTATGTCCAAGTATTGTATTCTGGTCCGCTTTTTGCTTTTCCTGTAAACCAGAACTGCTTTTTGTTTATAATGTGGATCTATATCTTGCTCTCTGTAATCTAATCTTGGTTAGTATATTGTCTCCTGTCTACATCGCGTCGGATATGCATTCCATTAATGCATCTCATTTTCAGTTAATAAGTGAGACAGACTGACTGACAGACAGACAGACAGACAGACAGGTGAGGAGAGAGTTACACCCAAAAATGATTAAACCAGGCCGAAGCGAAAGATCAATTTGTATTATCCGTTGGAAGTGAAAGTGAGAAAGAGAGCTAGAGAATGAGACTGAAATGGTAGCTGTAAGGTCAGATAGGACTCACACCGTGGTAATATGAAGGGTAAAAACACAAATCCAGCCCTGTCTTTCAGATCTGGGTTAGACTCTTCTAATGGATTCATCTAAATCTAACTTTTTTGTGCGCCATCTTTACCCTCTAAACTACACTGAACAAAATTATAAATGCAACACTTTTGTTTTTGCCCCCATTTTTCATGAGCTGAACTCAAAGATCTAAGACTTTTTCTATGTACACAAAAGGCCTATTTCTCTCAAATATTGTTCACAAATCTGTCTAAATCTGTGTTAGTGAGCACTTCTCCTTTGCCGAGATAATCCATCCACCTCACAGGTGTGGCATATCAAGATGCTGATTAGACGGCATGATTATTGCACAGGTGTGCCTTAGGCTGGCCACAATAAAAGGCCACTCTAAAATGGGCAGTCATCGAAGGTGGTTTTATGTTAGGGTGGTATACGCTTTGAAATACTGAAAATTATTAAGTTTCTTTTCTGTCTGAAAATTAATTAATGCTTTTGTTGTATCATTCTTTGTGCTTAATATTATATAGTATGTTTTTGATTATGCATGCAGAACTGATTTTTAAGTATCGTTTAATTTCTGCTTTTTTAAATTAAGATCATGAACATTAGTTTAAAACTAGCTATCATGATTTTTCATGGACGATTCCGATTTCGTTCTACAAGCAAATTTTTTTTTTATTATTATTATTTTTAATAAACTGGCCATAAAAATATCTTTAGCCATTTGAAATTAGAGGCAACCACTGCATTTTACTCACAATCCAAACAAAGATGCTACACAAATTGTTTTTGAATTTTGTTTTTCAAGATTTAGACCAAAAACAGAGTGGTCTGACTTTAGATTTGTAATTTATGAAATTATGCCACACCTGTAAAAAAACAAACAAAAATAAAACCGCAGAAGGACTAAATGATTACCCTTTTTTTAGTACCGCTGTGCTTATTGACACTACTTAATATAGAGATAAGAGAAAAAGTAAATGCCATCGAAACTTTTCTGAAGACAGCCAGTTCCCTTCAGAGACATTCATATAAACCCCCACACCAAATTATTCTTCCTATATTTTGAGCATCTCGAACAGTGAGCACCTGACACAGTTTTTGCTCTGCTAGCGCTTCTGTGTTCTCAACTTTGCCTCAGTTTTCAGCACATTCCATCTCTGGTCTGTGTCAACATCCTGTTTACAGACTTTGTAATATTTCCACACAAATTACATTTTAGTAAATTATTGCAATGCAGTTTGTGTGCAAGTCCAGAAATAGAAATCGGACAAAAATTGGCTGGCCGACTGGTGCCTCTCCATTTAAAACAATGAAAGCATATTCATTATGTATATTTTATTATTATAAATGATTGTTGTTATTTGTGGCATTATATTTTTCTCAAAATTGTATAATGTGATATAATTATAAAAGATGAAAAATGTAAAAAGATGGATTTTAATCCACTTTTTTCATTTGGAATGAATGGCTTATATTTAAAGTTATTATCCGAATTTTTTTTTAAATTAATTTACATGCGAATATTGTTGTTAGATGCTTTTAAATATCGGTAGATAGTTAACTGTTTTCCCTCAAAACGGCGCAAAAACTCTTGTTTTTCAAGTCATGATGCCAGTATAATCTGTAACATTTGTCATTCCCGCAAAACAGTGGAACTGACAAATAAGTACTTCTGTACTGTGATTTTTTTTTTTAAAGGTGCAGTATTTAATATTGACAGCTAGTGGTTGAAATGGGTACTGAAATCCAAATTCAAAATACTGTCGAGTTGTTCCTCCCGCCCCCTTACATTTCAACAAGTATTTGTAGAAACAAGTATTTGAACTTAGAATGTTTCCTAAATCTCTGCAAACATATTATGGTATTTTAATGCTTTAGTACTGTCAAAAATGTACATACAGCACCTTTAATGTCACATGCCGGTTATGCGAATGTGACTGGCACCGAAGGGTTTACTGCTCTCTGAGGGATTTAATCCTGGGACGTGTGATGATGATGTCATGACGTCATCATAATTGTGAGTAGAGGTAGTACTCAGTGACAGAAATATGGATTATACTCTTGTCTCCATCTGTCAGAGAAAATCCGACTGGATTTGGACAATTATTTGAGCCAGAGAGAAAAAGATTAAATGAGTTAAAGACATTCACAAGTTTAACTTTCATAATGTGACACATTTCTGCATGAAAAATAATATTTAGCTGGAAATATTGTAATTGGATCATTTGGGATTTTGATTGGATTGGACAAGTTTTCACTAGTCGTGCATTGTGAGATACATTGTTTCTCTTCATTCCTTCTTCCCTTTTTTGTTTTTTGAGATGCGAGTGAGAAACAAGAACAAGTAGTTTAAGGCTTAGTCACAGAATTATGTCACTGGAAATCAGTTTAATAACATATTTGTTCTTCATTCAAGTAGTTGCCACGAATTGCCACGAGGTGTTGTCACCCAGAATTCCCTAAGAGGAGAAATGTTCCATGGTAAAAGAATGATACTTATTCGTCCTCCTTCTGTATTTTTATAGTTTATTACATGTCGTGTGTTTGTTTATTGGATTCTTTAAACTGAATTACTGAATCAAGAATCAATCTCTACCATATGAATCTCGGGATTCTGATTCAAAATTGCATTTGGATCATTCCATGCCCCAATCGTCCTCTGACTCTCTGCATTTGAACATAATCATCTTTCATAGTGTGTTGTCAAGATGAAACTCCAGATTATTGAGTTATTGAGCATATGGATGCTTCTTAATCCCTCTGTTCTGCAGGAAGCTTGGGTTTCAGCTGAAATCATATTAAAACCTGTTTGAAATGCTGAAGGTGTGTTGACCTCATTCAGTTAAGTGTGTGGGGGTATGAAAATATAAATGAGCACAATGCCTCACCATAATGATTTGTTCTGTTCTATTCTATTCTATTCTATTATTTTCTATTTGTACCGAATACAAGATGGATAAATGCTTAGTCTGAAACTTGTGGCAGAAAAAGTAAAAAAATCTAAGAAAAATACGAATCTTGGTGTTGGGACTTATTTACAGATATTTGCATATAAGTTGCGTATTTATGCTCTTATGAAATTTCAGTCGGATGCAAAACATTGGAAAAATAAGCCTGTATATATGTGTGTATATATATTTATTTATATATATCACTATATATAATTCTACTAAACATTCTAAAAATTCTATTAAAATATATTATATGTGTATATATATATATATATATAAAATAATAAATAATTTAAATAATCTGTATAAAATAAAAACAAAATATATATATTTATTGTATTTTTTTATGTGTATAATGAAATAATTAATAATGCCTTTATTCTACTGTATTCTTTTAGCTAATCATATGTGTATAATATTCTTTTGTGCAGATCTGAAAAAGACTCTAGCTGTTCTTCTGGATAATATAATGCAGAGATTATCAAAGCTGGAGTCTAAAGTGGACAATATCATATACAACGGCACAAGTACTAACCTGACGAATGGAACCGGGACCCCTGGACCGAACCCTGTCACCCCAGAGAAAGTCAACGTGGCAGGTACAGATGGTCTTTCTCATCATACTTTACTCTTTGCACTGAAATATTTTCTGTTAATCTTCCTATTGAGCATTTCAGCGTTTCTAATTTTCTTTGCCCCCCCCCCCCCCTTTTTTTTTCTCTCCAAAGTCAGCGTCCCTCCTCAGATCTCTGAGAAAACACGGCACTCTTTACACATTGCGGCACACACACATTCATGGTTTTATTTCACAGTTCCTGCCCTCTTTATTGGACTCTATTGATTTTTCTTCAGCTACAAGATGATTAACGACATGTTAGATAACTAACTATTTGTAGTTTCACCATCAAGTGTTTGCTAGAAAGAAAGCGGTTGTTATGGGTGGTATCTTTGTTTTGAAAAACAATAAGATATTACTCAGCAAATAATGTAGGATGGGCCTTTGCTTTGTCCATTTTTATGTGTTCATTAAAAGTAGAAGTAATTTTCTTTAGGATCATGTGTTCCTCTAGGAGGTTCCGCTTGGGTGTTTTTTGTGGTTTACACTTACGCTAGTTGATTTTTACTACAATCCGCTGATGTAGTGTTGTTTCAGGTTGTAGTGACAGAGCTGGGAGTTAATGTAGCTTGAATTTGTCACTAAAGCGAAGTTTGACTTGGCAGAATGAAAGTTTTATTAGTATTCTGTTGGCACAATGCCATCTGGGAGACTGTTGTTGATCAGATGACTGATGTAAATGTAATGCTGTGGTTATTTAGACATCTGCCATGGTAAAACTATGGTAGTTCTCTATCATTTGGTTATGTTGAATATGCCAAAGTATAATGGTATTACCACCTGTTGCAATCACTGTACCATACTTTCACAGTCTGTACTGGTAACATCACAGGCATTGTTTAAGGGTATCAATATCATTTTGTACATTTTACACAGTAATACCATGTTTTAGAACATGAAAATGAACCATGACGTTATTATAGTTAAACTCTAGTAGCCATGTTTCTTTTGTAAGATTGGTTTCACTACAAATACTATAGTTGAACTATGGTTGCTGTTGTTAGTTTTCATATCACAACAATACCATGTTTTACACAGTAATACTATGTTTTTGGGATATGTACAATGGTAATACAATGTTTCTGGACATTTACCACAGGAATTCCATGTTTTATTTGTTTATGTACAACTGAAATACAATGGTTTACCATTGGACATTTACCAATACTGTATAGTAGCATGTACAATGGTAATACTATGTCTTTAGGCATTTACCACGGTAACATCATCATTTTCTATGTGTGAAGTTCCATTGCCATGGCTTTGGATATTTACTACAGCAATGCCATGTTTTCTTGTGCATGTACAGTAATACCATGATTTGGGTATGGACACAGTAATGACATGGTTTTTAGAAAGTTACCACAGTAATGCAATTTTTGTGCATTTACAGTTGTAGTACCACTGTAATACCATCTTTTTAGGAAACCTACAATGGTTTTCTTTGAAGTACCTTGAGGTAACATGTAAAACGTATGGTAATCATTTAGCCATCCATGCTTATATTAAAATACCATGGTATTACCATCTGATGCATTCGCTGTAACCTGTTACCGCCTCTGTGCTTTTCCGTAAAGGTTGTATGTGTGTGATTTCTCTGTCGCTCGGCTTGATGTGTGTGGGGATGTGATCCATCGCCTCTGACTCACTGTGCTTAATATAGGCCAAACCCCTGTTGAGTCATCTAGCGCTTGACAGTGGCTGGATATCGCTAACTCTCTCTCTTTCTGACTGCTTTTGTGACAAACCGCTGCGATGACAGTTCTGGCGACAACCTTTGTTTATATCTCAAACTGAGCTAAACTGCTTTAAGGCACATTAAGCAGTAAAGGGAGGTTAAAATTACAGTATGTGATGGGTATGGTGTTGTGTCCTGTCAATGCTAACTTGATTTGCGAAGATTGCGCAGTGCATAAATAATTTAGCTCTTTTGCCATTATAAACAGCACTTGATAAGTCAAGCATCACTATCATATTTGGGGTTAGATATGTGAACAAACAACACAGTCTCATGATGCGATACGTCAAAATGCGCATAAAAACAGGGTGATAGAAACATAGCTATAGATGTTTTTGAGAACTCAAACCAACATTTTCAGATGTAAGTCATAATTCAGGATGACAGCAGCTTGAATCTTTACTTGCAGTCCCAAGCTCTAAAGCGCTATTATGCCATGACGAATGAAAGAGTGGGGCCTGGCAGCTAGTGAAGAAATGAAAGAAAAGTCCTGCCTCTCAAAGCTATCAAACGACTCTTTATAGTCCATCAACATGATGACAAATCTTAGCAATATCGTCTGAGAGGCCCGCACAAAGACTCATTGTGGTCTTCATGTTGGAACTGTAAAACGGTGAATGTACGTGTGAACTCTTGCACCCACACAAGAGAACATTCACCTTCTGCTCGTTCTTGCCGAGTTTCTCTAAATGGGTGCATTTAATGTTTGAAGAAAAAAAAAAAGAGCTTGAAGAAATGGAAGGGTTTTTTGTTCGTAGGTCACCTGCCGTTAACCTCAAAAGTGCTATGTTTCCCTGCAGTCTCTTTGTTGCAGTGTTTGAAAGTTTTTTAATTAGTTTTTTACTCTGTTGACATCGATATCATGATGTGCGCAGCCGCGATAGTCAAATCGCAGGATGTGCGATGTCAAGTATAGAGATTGTAAATCCATACGGACCAGGCACCACGGTTCGAAGTTTAACCATCATACAGAGAAAGTTTATAATTTGCACGTTTTTAAGGTCCTGTCAGTTTAAAAATTTTAAAAGCGATTTTAAACCTCTCGGGCAGAAGAAGACACTGAAGAGAGTTTGGTTCTGAACGCAAACATCGAATTCCGTTCTCTTTCGCGTCTATTTGTGATTAAATGGACATATACACGCAAAATTATGTCAAGACGCCCATCTCGGCTGGTATCCTTGTAAACACAGTCAAATATGGCTCACGTGAACATACAAAGTGACAGCAGCATAATATTCCTGGTGTCATCTGTGTCATTGATGTTAATCAAACAACAAAAGAAAAAGACAATCACTTTTGTAGCTGTAACAAAGATTAATTATATTTAATTTAGCCTATAGTGAATTTGATCATTCAATTTCTGTACATGAATGCTGTTAATCTTACCTGAAAAACACAATGCACTGTTTATCTGATTTGTGTCTTTGTTCTAATGTATTTCTCTCTGCTTGTAATTTGTTTATTATTTTATATGCGTATTCTATGCATAATTCTAGAATGATTAATTCTTTCCAAAAAGAACTATTCAAGTCATCTTGTGAATTATTTTTTCTTCATATCGCAATATACTGAATATCTCACAATGTCAGTTTTTTTCCAATCTCGTGCAGCCCTACGATGTAGGATTGAATCTGTTTTCTGATTGGCTGAAAAACTTTATTAAGAGATCAGAGAGACCGAATCTATTTGTTGAGTTTGTTTTGGGAGCATTCATAGTTCTAGCAGCCTGTTAGCTTAGCTGTTTTTCATATGAATAATAATGTTTGTCACAGCAAACTGAAGCTTGTAGTTAGGCCAGAAAATATTATTTTCAGTGTAGAAAGATAACCTAGTTACATTAAAACCCTGTTATTTTTCCAAATATTCAGCCAACTATTTTCTACGTTTATATTTTCTTCATTATCATTTTTAAAATATGTGAACCTTTTTTCTTGTGTAGGATTCTCACTGGTGTCTCTTTCATATGCATCAGAGTTGGATTAGCATATTATCTCTGCATCAACGAATCTGATAAGTCACAACAAACTGATGCTAGAAAAGAACTTATTTTCAAAGCAGCAAGGTCAACACAAGCTAAAACCATTTTTACTACATTTTTATGAATGTTTGAGAGACTTCTTTGGAAAAATTGGAAAACCTGTTTAGTGCTAGCTCAAAATTGACACACGTAATTATGTTAATGTTTGTTTTCCACTATCTCCACTTTCAGGATAACATCAGACCTGGATTGGCATTATCTCACATCTGCGTCTGTGGATCCACCCGATTAAAACCGTTGAACTGACGCCCGCCGATGTTATCTATCCAAACATAGCACGTTTCACCCAGGCTTTCTCTCTTTCTCAGAGGTTATCGGCATCGCGTGCCAGCAGCGAAGAGAGCCCAGGTGTTCGTGCGGCCCGTGTCTGTGTGTGCGTTTGTTTGCGCCAGCGGTGTCTGTTACCGTCTCTCTAGACACTGCTGAAATGACGCCGCTGGCAAGCTCTATGGTTCTGGCTCTTGACTCCTCGGAGAGAGGAGGAGAACGAGAGACACAGACAGAGATACCCACTGTTAGCAAACAGAATGGCTGGCTTCATTGTGCTCGTAGATGCCGCTGGTGGACGCAAGGCCAACGTGTAATTAATAAGCTAAACACTTGCAGGCTAAGAACAATAGCACAAAGACCACGTTCATCCTTGCTAGCGAGAAGAGACAGAGCTAAAGTTAGAGCTAGGCCAGTTCATACCAAGAATGCTAACTATAAAGATAACTATATTAGCATCCACACCAACGCACAATATATGTGCAGTTATACTGCTGCAGTTACGACGTCTGTCGCTTTAAATGCTCGAGCTCTTTAAAGTTGGTGTTTTCTGATTAGCTGTCAATGTTTTTATCATTCATCAGCTGTAAAAAAAATAATTCTGAAAGAGATTCCAACTATATTGCTCCTTTATATTGTTATCATCATTATAGTTATGGTGTGGACCTCCCATGTCTCACTGAATTGAAATGCGTATTAAACATGTTAATTATAGTCATCGTTTTTGGTGTGAACGGCCCTTTATTTAGTAATGCTTTAACGCTATTCTCTAAAATTAATTCATCCCACACGTTTGCTAAACAGATGTGAATGATACCTCAAATGTTATGTCCTGCTACTTTTCTAAGCGATTGAACTTTCGAGTTTTACATAAAAACTCGATCAGCTTAAATTCACGGTTGCAAAGTTTTATCACTTTCTTCAGATAATATGTGACCCAAATTCTAGTTTGGTTTTCTTTTTGTCTCTTTTACACCACTTAAGGTTTCCGATATGAAAAATCTAGCCGATAATTATTTTCATGTTGTGAGTGATAGATTGGTGATATTAAAAGTTAAGATTTTTGACTGAATGAATGAATGAAAAATTAAATATTATAAGTTAAATCAGTTGTTTGAAATACTCTAAAAGTGAAACAGAACTCAATCAATATAAACCAATACTGATAAAAAAACAATTAATATCATTTATCCCTACATAACAGTGATCATTTTAAATATTTAACATTTGTTTTCCCATAACATTGTCATTTGGAAACTGTTATCTAGTGTAATTTGAACATATTGTTGTAGAAAAGCTTCCGATTGTTTGGTGGCTCGGATTATTTGGTCATTGAACGTAGAGCGTTCATCCTTTCCCAGTTCTGGATGTTTATCACCAGGTTTTGCTGTGACGGAGGTCTCCAGAGAGTCTGTGGTTAGCTGTGGAGCGTTTCTGCTGTTGGTTTCATGCATCCGGGGCGGATATGGCTTCCCGTTTAGGGGAACTGGCTTAATCAGTAATACTGACCACAACTAACGTAAAGCTCTTCTCACCCACTATACAAGCCAACCACGATGGGTACTTCCTGTTTTGTATTTGAAAGACATCATTCCATTTTAAAATAAACGACATTTAGCATGTTTAGAAATTAATAAAGATGATATTTTAGTAAGCTTATAGACCATTTTTGTATGATATGTTTTTAGCGATGTTTTCCCCAAAAGTGTGAGTATGTCAGAAAGAAGCAAGGCTCACACACAAACTTGTCTTCGGCCCGTGTGTGTGTGTTGTCCCGGAGGGTCTTGTTTGTGAGTTTCATCTGTCGGTTTTGATACTTTTGTGTGTCATGAAGCAGTGTGTTGCTGATGTGAGAGCACAAGTCTTTTTTTTCTCTGTATTGTCTCCATTTGTGTGTAACTAATTGTCTGTCAGTCACATTGTTGGACTCTTTAGCTCTTGTGTAGTCAGAAATGTGATAGTTATCAGTGCTCGGTATTGAAAGGCCCGTTGTGTTGGACTGTTCTCCTGTGGGATAATGATCCGATTCAGAGAGATGGTCAGCACACAGTGGAACTTAAATAAGGGCCAAAAAATGTCAAACAAAACGTCTGTCTCGTTACAGTTTTAGTAATCCCTGTGTAAAAAGTGAAAAATTAAGGCTTTCTGTGGAACCTTCTGAATCCCCAATATCTTCATTCAAAAGCTTTCTGTATTTGCAAATCAGACCTACAGCAGCGACGTGGGGTAATTTTGCCACATTTCTCTGTCCAGAACTGTTTCACCCCATATATTTTTTGGATTAGCTGCTTGAAACGACCGTTCCGGGTCATAAAACAGCATTACTGAGCTCACTTCCTGGACTTTGCTGTTCTATCAAATACCTACCTACCTACCTACCTACTTATTTCTTTATGTAGGGTACGTTTTTATAAGTTCACGTAACCTGTCAAGAACATGGCTTGATCATGTTTCACCTCAAAATATATTTTACTTAAAGAAAATGAAGGGTACAATACAATTGTTTTTTTGTTTTTTTGATGTTGGTTGAAAGTCTCCTCCTATCCTGATAGCAATCACTATGTAAAGCGGTCTAAATGTATTTTTATAAATACATAATGTCTGTGGAAGGCGTAGGACCATAAAATGTTCATTCAATCATCGCATTCTGTCTGAATGAAATAATAGCATGTGTTCGCTTTCAGTCAACGTGTGTTTGCAAACCACTGTGCAGCCTGTTCACGCAGACATCGTACGTCATCAGCGCATTTCATGTATGCTGTGCGAGAGCGAGATTAGCAGGAAAACAGTTGTTTACGTTCGTTATTGTAGTAATGTTACTCACTGCACTGTTTTCTCACCGGTGAATGATACATGATGTAATCCAAAAACGTTGCCTCTGTTCGTCTCACTTCTGGACTGTGTGCGTTCATATGTTTTGGAGGAGGCGTGGCTTTGGACGCCGATTTGCAGTGAGGGTGGGATCTTATGCTTTCAATGCTACCAGGCTAAAGTTAGCATTTCCCATATCACCTACTGCACCTTTAAGCCTATTTTTAGGACTTTTTTTTGTTGCATTGTGACATTATCCCCACCCCCAATTCAAAATTTCATGATGCAAAAGATCACATTCTCTTTACTATAATGCAAAAAAAAAAAAAATGCATGTGTTTGTGTGTATACATACACGTTTTTTTTTTTTTGCAATGACCATGTTTAATTTGAAAATTTTTGAACATTTTGATGAAAATAATGTCTCTTTATATATACTTAATACAGTATGTGCAATGTGGCCTGGACTTGTTTTCATGAGATTCACCTTTATTTAAAAAGCAATCATCTATGACCTGTCCTCATTTAAAAATTAAACGTGTGTGAGTCACATCCATTTGAAAGCTTCAGCAAAACCATTCCTGCTTGGCAGGGAGACTGAATGGCCTCAAATCGCCTAGAACAGAGATTATACACACACAGAACTGTACATTCACTCTCTGTAGAAGGGCCCTTGGTGTGTGTTTTCTGGCGTGAGAGAGACAAACACATGCGGCTGCTCTGAGGGAAATTTGTCTCACTGAAGCGCGAAAGAGAGAGACAGCTTTCCTGAGTGCTTTTCCTCTCTGGCTCCTCCATTTCTTGCTGTTTTCATCTCGTTGAAAGACACACTCATTGTCAGCTTGATGATTGTTGTGTTTGACGTGCAGGGTCTCGCACTAGCCTGGAGGAGTGTGTGATGGAAAACGCCCATCTGTGTGTGTGTGTTTATGAGATAGAGTGTTTACAAGGGTGCATGTTAAGCTGTGTCAAGCACAGCTGTTTTTTATGTAGCAGCACATGCGGAAGAAATAGTCGAAATTGTTCCATTTCTCACTCCGTTTCCCTTGGCTAATCATTGTTTTTGCACCTGACATTAATAAGGAAGTTCAATAAAGTTCATGATAGAAAAAAAAATACATGTGACTACTGATATGTAGTTTATGTTAATTATTTTAAAACTTTGGACCAGATCTTGAATTCCTGATGCTTTTCTTTAACAGAAAAGCTCCCAAAAACCATCGAAAACTAGTCAACTTTGATAGCGCTAAAGGGATTGACGGTAATTTTAGCCTAAAGTACATGAACGTATACACACTCGGAAGTAGTATGCCATATGCTGTGCCAATAAGTAAGTTTGCCGTACTATTTTCAGCTGTTCAAAATATGATTTGCGACAGATGATGTCACCACATCCCAGAATGCCTTGGCATTGACCTCTCTTGTCTAATCTAATTTCCTTTCATCTCATCTTAACAGAAAAAGTAAATAGAAAACCACTGCAAACAAATTGTGACGCAAGGGATTGTGGGTAACATTAGCCTGATAAGGCATGCCCGAGTGCACACTTTAAAAAGCATACACCATCCAAGCAATGTTTGTGTACTTTTTCCAACGTGTGTTATGATTTGGGACAAATCATATTCCAGTATTGCAAATCATTTATTATGTTTACCATGCAAGTTCTGAATGCATATTGTAATGGTAGTACTATAAAAAGATACGGTAGATATAATAATAGTAGTATGCCGTATTCAAATTCAGCCTGGATTTAAACTTAGTATCAGTACCGATGGCATCACTGCATCCCATAATGCCTTGCATGGGCCTTCATGTTATTCGATTCTGTCTTGCAAAACAATCCCTCTGTGGTAGATGAGGATGTCCGGTGTGTATGTGAAACAGATCAGGTTTTGTTTGTATCCATTTAAGGCATGATTGATGTCTAATTAAGCTCTAAATTGTGTTTGTAAGTTAAACACACCCAATCAGCTGATTGAGTTAGGGTTCAGAGACATATTTCACAGCTTGTTCTTGCCTTCTCTTCATAGTCATCCCTCTTTTTCCGTCTTAAGCGATAATTTGGCTAATGTGCTTCATTGAGTCATTTTGTTTGTTTCTCTCTTGACCTTTGGGTTATTTGTGTCATGTGACAAAATGGCCTAAATTCTTTTAGCATGTGACCTTAAGCGATGTGGATTTGTGAATGGCATATACGCCCTTTACAGTTTGGTGTTCCCTCAGTGGGGTGTTTGTTTCGTTTACAGGAAGTGCTCTTAATGTGCGCTGTAACTGTCCTAGGTTGCGGCCAGCCATTGTTCTACAGCGCCTACATGTCTTGCGCTTTATGAAGGAGAGAAAGAGAGCAGAAAGATGATCCAATCCTTGCAAATCAAATAATTGGAAATCACATGGCTAACACCCTTGCATGGCTGCAGTTTGTGTTCTCGTCTCCCCTCCCTTTATCTCGTCTTGTCTCCTCTCATCTCGTCTTTCCTCCCCATGAACTTTTCCGCTCGCTCGTCTTGCTTCTTCTCCTCTCATTTGTCGCATCTCTCCTTCTCTCTTCTTGACTCTGTTTCTCCAATACACTCATATTATCTCTCTTCTTATCTCATCTTATTTCCTCTCATCTCATCTGCTTTCATTTAGCCTTATCTTGTTTCTTCTCTTCCTCTCTTCTTCTTCTCTCCTTTCATCTTATCTGGTTTCTTCTCCACTTGTCTCTTCTTTCTTTTTGTCTCCTTTTATCGTATCTTGTTTCCCTCTTTTAGTACTCTCTATTAGATCTGCACGATTAGTCGTTAAAAGGTCGCAATCTCGATTCAAACACCCACTCGATCTTATTCCTAAATGACAATGAATCTACTATGTCTTAGGTCTGTCACACATTGCGAGTGTGAATGGCACGTTTTATCGCTGCCCATGTTAATGAATGAGAGTCGGTGCTGCTCACACACTGTTGACGCTTGCAATGTGATACTGTTTAACCAAAGACTTTAGGGACTTTGGGTAACCTTTGAAAGTACAATCATTACATTGCAACATTCAAGTCTGCGTTCCGTAGAGAGCACCTGCCATGTAAATGTAGAGTATGAAGCAGCTTCAACCACACATTATCGTTATTTACAATAACAGGGGATAAAAGTGTACTGGTATAAAAGTTTATAGACTTTTTGACCTTGACTCATTGAATTATTTTGTTCAAATTATAATTTTTTAAATAGACTAAAGCAATGAACTTTTTGTCAGAAATTCTAGTTTGCATGTTATTTTGTTTTAGACGTCTAATGGTTCTTTCTTCAAAATCGTGGGAGAATCACGATCTCCATTTTACACTAAAAGATCATGATTCTCAATTTATCCAGAATCATGCAGCTCTACTGTCTATTCTTGTCTCATTTCGCTCTTTTCATATTATCTCACCTGATTTTCTCTCCTTTCATCTCCTCTCATCTCATTTTGAGTCATCTCATCTCACTTCACCTGGTTTCACCTCCTTTCATTTAGTATCATCTCATGTCCGAATTCCTTTCCTTTCTTTTCATCTTGTACCAACTCTTCAACTCATCTCAACACATCTCTTCTCAACTCTTCTCATCACTTCAAAACTCTCCTCAACTCGTCTGTATTTCTCTCCTCTCCCTTCATCTTGTATTAACTTCTCAACTCCTCTCACCCGAATTCCTTTCCTCTCTTTTCGTCTTGTACCAACTCTTCAACTCATCTCATCTCAACTGTTCTCATCTGATTTCATCTCAACTGTTCTCGCCTCACCTGGATTCCTCTCCTCTCCCTTAATCTTGCATCATCTCATCTCATCTCATCTCCCATGGATTCCTCGCCTTTCATTTTGTCTCATCTCATCTCATCTCATCTCGATTCCTGTCCGTTCATCTAGTCTCATCTTATCTTGTTTCTTCTCCTTTCATCTAATCTCGTCTTGTTTCCTCTTATCTCTTTTACTCTCATCTAGTCTCATCTCATCTCCTCTCCTTTTGCCTCATCTCATTTTATTTAATCTTCTCTTGTCTCTTTGCCTTTCACATCATCTTTTTTCCTCTCGTCTCCTTTCATCTCGTCTCTTCTTCTCTCATTTTGTCTCCCCTCTTATCCTCTCCCCTCCTTCATCTAGTCTCCTCTCCTCTCTCTTCTTTCCTGTGATCTGTTTCGTCCCATTTCCTGTAAAAACAATGGTATTTGATTGAGCTGCAAGCTTCAAGAATCATCTTCTTTCACCCGGGTCTATAGATCCTGTAAATTTCCTCAGGAGAATACCGACAGGAGAAGATGATCCATGGCAGATTCAAAATGAACTGATATGAAAAGCTGTTTAAGCCTAAAACATTGTAATGTTTAATACACTTACAAAACTGCAGCTCCGCAGGATGACATCATATACTTGTGTCAGCCTTGCGCTGATATTCTACTTTGTTTGGCAGTTTAAACTCTGTAACTTGAGTCACTGAGATTTATTATCACCATTATTCCCTTGAGCATTACTCTTTACTCGCGGGACCACCCGAGTGATCGTACTGAAACCGTGAAAGTGTAAAAGTCTGGACTTGGATCAGGGTTTGTCTGCAGAATGTGGGTGTGTGTTTGCATTCGAAAAGAGACACGTACAATAGATTATGCGTGCCTACTCCGCAGCACCTCACGTCCCTAAAGATCAGTTTCATTGGAATCTGCAAATAGTGCAAGGTCCAAGGTACTTTCATAACATAGTTGTTGACTAAATCCATATCAGTTGTTTCACAGAAGGAAGGAGATTTAGGAATTTGATGGCTTGACAGGAACTTTGACTGAGAGAAAGGATAAAGCGAGGTTAAGTTTGTGTTTGAACTTTCACTTCTAACTTCCCTTTAGGGGCAAATAAAAGTACAAAGCTGTGCCACTGTTATTTAAAAGCTGATGACTTTATGATCATTTCTTTATGTAATTATGTGTGAGGAATTGTAGTTAAACAAAATGCAGCTGTCAGATATGAGTCAAAATCATTTGACATTTGACTTTGATTAAACATTAATAATAAACACGCGACTGTGAAAATATATGGTTTCCTCAGGCCTTCTAGGATATTTTTATGATAATAAAGTATTTTTATACTTACAACATAGCCTTCATCACTGTATAGAGTACTATGAAATAATATGTTATGTGTTTTATTCAATGCAAGAAGCCATATCGTCTCTTAGAAGGATGTTTTCAATCACTCAACTGATGTTATGAAGTGAGTTTAGAGTAAAAGCATGTTATTAAATGATGTGTTTTGTTTAACGAGGTTCATAAATGCTTCTCATGTTTGGAAAGAATTTTGACGTGTTGCTTTTTCAAATGCACGTTATATAAGCTATTCAAGCTCACAGTGATTTCAGACGGAGCAGCATTTACTACTGATCACAGAGCCGTCGTGCTTCACTGACTGTCCAATTTTGCGTAAATGCATTGCTTCAAAAACGGTAATAAAGTACTTTGTTTTTTAACACGTCCTTGAACACTCGATTGTAGGTGTCTCATAAATGACAAAAAACAAAAGCAAGCTAACTAACTAAACAAAAAATATGAACTAAAATTTACCGTAATAGCAAAAATTCTATTACGAAAATTGATCTTAGCACCCTTAAAATTAGATGATCGAAAAGACAGCCCGGAAAAATTTAACCAAAACTTACGGAACTTACGAGTTAGGAAACTGCTTAAGTTTACACATTTTTTGCTGTTAGACAAGGTTTAGTTTAATGTATTCTTATGGTTTAAACCTTGCAAATAGCAACTTTGAAGTAATTTTGTAATGAACTACAAACTTCCTTGCTTTATTTGATCACTTTCTTTAGTTGATTTTACTGGTGTAACTTTGTTTTAAAAGTTATAAACAGGGTTGTTATATAAAGTGTTTGCTCGATCCAACTAGTAAAGACAGTAGATTTCTTGTTAAAAAAAGACAAGAATTACTATGATGTAACAGCTATTTTTAGTAGCAAGATGGCAGGAAGTCCTGATCTTATCAACCTTATAAACCTTAAAAAATGTATAATTACAACATGGGTTACGTTTGCAACTTGTGTTTAAGATTTGTAAAAAACTTTCCTCACGCAGTGCAAAGTGACAACAGAACGTATTTGAAGATAGTTTGAATGCACTTGGCAAGATGAGGGTGTTTGGGCCAAGTGTTCATTTTACACTGTGTTAATTTGCCATGTTAACTGGATTATTGATCTCTTTCCCTGGCCAAGAGCCTAAAAGCTTGTTTATTTTCAGTTGTCATTGTGTAGTATTCAGTCTGAACGGTAGTAAGCAGTAAATTTTGCGCTACAACAAGTTTATTGTTTACATTTAATAAACAAGATGTACTTATCATAAAAACTGTTTTAAACCAATCACACATTGGGCCCTTTTCATGAAACATAAGCAGAACAAATTTGTGTGCAAATCATTCATGAATCTCATTTTCACATAAATTTCACATTTTCTTATCTGCTTAAAAGGGAACAAATTACAAATGTGTTATGCTTGTTTTTCATGATTAAGGCCCATCTACGCAAAACTTGAAGACTTGGCTAACATTAGTTAGCAAACATTAGTTTGATTTCTGAATTCTTTTTCTTCGGTTCATATGAGGCAACACAGCTTAATTCAGAGACAATTTGAATGCTTTTTAATCACTATGTGGGTTTGGGACCCTAATAGTGTGTTACAGAGTTAATTTGAGAGTGGATTGTGTATAATTATTATGATAATTGGATGGTATTTATCTTCCAGTCGAATGCCGGTGTGCTGAACAAGCTTGTTAATTTTCAGCTGTGATTTGTGTAGTTTTGGGTCTGTTGTGTGCTTATGTTCTTTCCTCTCTTTCTCTCTGTGTGCACAGACTTGCTGAATGGAGCACAGGAGAAATGTGAACTACCCTCGCTTGATGGGTTTCCTCATTGTGAAGGAAAGTTGAAGGTGAGTGTTTCTCGAAACTCAAACTCGTTAAGAAAAGCTTCTCGATCTGAAACTTGTTAAAATCGCTCTTTCACAGCTGCCACTGTCTCATGATGGCTTCTCTTCTGTTGGACTTTATTTATAAACCATTTTCATCCTGAATCCAGACAGGGAAAATTAAAAGCTCTCTGCGGGACGTTCCCCTTACAAACATTAACAGCAAGATATTGATTTGTTTTGAGACATATTTGAAAGCTTTAAACTGCTACGGTGTTATTAATGAGCTGAGTACTACAAGGATCATGGGCTTTGGGAAAGGTTAGAAAAGAATAAGGAAGAATAAAAACTTTGTTTGGACTTGTCATTTACATACACCATGGCTTTTGTTAATTGTTAATTTTATTCATTAATACATATTCTTGAAAGTCTGTTACATGCCTCTTCTTAGTATAAAGTGTCCCTATTATGCTATTTTAAAGGCTCTTACAGATTCTGAAACGGTTCGACAAAAGATTCAGTCTCTCTAAACCCCTTCTTTCCGAGAGCATTTTTTGTTCTGATTGGTCAGATGATCCAGTCAGTTGTGATCGTCTACTCTGCTCTGATTGGTCAGAAGACCTAGTCTGTTTTGATTGGTCTTCTCTGCTCTGATCGGTCAGATGGCCCAGTCTGTTTTAATTGGTCTACTCTGCTCTGATTGGTCAGATGGCCCAGTCTGTTTTGATTGGTCTACTCTGCTCTGATTGGTCTACTCTGCTCTGATTGGTCAGATGTCCCAGTCTGTTGCGATTGGTCTACTCTGCTCTGATTGGTATACTCTGCTCTGATTGGTCAGATGTCCCAGTCTGTTGCGATTGGTCTACTCTGCTCTGATTGGTCAGATGACCCAGTCTGTTGTGATTGGTCTACTCTGCTCTGATTGGTCAGATGGCCTAGTCTGTTGTAATTGGTCTACTCTGCTCTGATTGGTCAGATGGCCCAGTCTGTTGTGATTGGTCTTCTCTGCTCTGATTGGTCAGATGGCCCAGTCTGTTGTGATTGGTCTACTCAGTTCTGATCGGTCAGATGGCCCAGTCTGTTGTGATTGGTCTTCTCTGCTCTGATTGGTCAGATGGCTCAGTCTGTTGTGATTGGTCTTCTCTGCTCTGATTGGTCAGATGGCCCAGTCTGTTGTGATTGGTCTACTCTGCTCTGATTGGTCAGATGGCCCAGTCTGTTTTGATTGATCTACTCTGCTCCGATTGGTCTACGCTGTTCTGATTGGTCAGATGTCCCAGTCTGTTGCGATTGGTCTACTCTGCTCTGATTGGTCAGATGACCCAGTCTGTTGTGATTTGGTCTACTCAGTTCTGATTGGTCAGATGGCCCAGTCTGTTGTGATTGGTCTACTCTGCTCTGATTGGTCAGATGACCCAGTCTGTTGTGATTGGTCTACTCTGCTCTGATTGGTCAGATGACCCAGTCTGTTTTGATTGGTCTACTCTGCTCTGATTGGTCAGATGACCCAGTCTGTTGTGATTGGTCTACTCTGCTCTGATTGGTCAGATGACCCAGTCTGTTGTGATTGGTCTACTGGTTATACCGTGTGTCGGAAACCAATTTGCTTTAGCAACACTGAAAACAGCTTCTTCTCGACATGTCAGCATCACAAACCAAACTCTTCCAGTTTTAGCTACGCCAAAGTAGACGTTCTTTGCAGGCAGCCAATGAAGACCATTATGCAATGGTCAGAATCTATTCTTTCTTTTAGGAGACAATATCTTTATTTATCTGCACTTTGATCTTTAAAACTTTGCAGACCTTTGCATTCACAAACAGATACATTACACACTGCATGAACGGTCATATTTGAAAAAGCATAATATGGGCAGTATATGTAATATAATAAGACATATGAAATCCCTGTATGAAAATGTAATAGAACAAAAAAACATTTTAAAATCTAAAAAAATATATCTTTATTTGTACAATTACAGTATTTAACCTCTTTAAAATCCCTTAAAGAATTCAGAGTTGACTGTTACCATGATAATGCTTTTTCCTTCTTGGAATTGCACTTCTCTTAATGACCTCACCTGATACTCAGAACGAGTCCCTCTGGGTTTTTTACAGCACGTTGATGTAGCAGCCAGACGGGGCCAATTATGTGGGATTTAACATCAAGCAGAGCAACCCGAAGCTTGTCGGCCAATCACGTTGGCCTTTTCAGTCAGATCAGACCTGAGCTCGGCCTCTGTCGCAATAATCACAAGTCTTAGAACTCATGGAAATTCCTGCGATATGGAAATCCTCTTAAAATCATGCAGAATTAAAACAAAAATGTGACTGCAGTAACTGTGAGAATGGCCTAACCAAGTTATTTGACTTTAGTTTGGAAGCTTAGAAGGTCTAAAAACAGTTTAAAGGTTTTTGCATTTAAAGGTTTAGTTTGAAGGTTGAAATCCTTCACTTTTGCAAATAATTTGGTAAAACTATATTTTAAACTCTTGTTCAATCAACTTTCTCTGATTAAAAATAAATATATTCGGCTATTTATGCACCAAAACAAATGTAAATATACAAAAGTATGCAAAATAAGTGCTATTTTTTTTACATGGACAAAGTGAAATGTTTTGTTGAATGAGTTCTGACTCATTAAAAAAACAAATGTAAATATACAAGTGTGTACAAATTAAACGCAATACGATTGTATATTTTCTTCTTCTCTTTTTACATAGACCATGTATTGTCTTCGTACGAATCGGAGCTTTTTATCCATCAAGTGCTGACTCTTTAAAAACAAACATAAATATGCAAATTGAATGCAAATACAATTGCATATTTTCTTCTTTTTTTACATAGACAATGTAAAATATCTTGTCTACATACAAATGAAATTTTTTTCTTGTCAAGTGCTGGCTCTTTAAACAACGCACAGTGCCATCCTTCTCAAAAACCCAGATCGATAAGTGTGAAGTGAACCACACGGTGCGATCAATAAGTCCCTTTCCGTCCTACAGAGAGTGTCACTGTGAGAAGAAATTAGATACAGGAAGAGGAAACCAATGGTTTTTCTGAAGGTCAGGCCGATCCAAGAATTTTATAAATATCCTGCAAAAACTTGTCAGGAAATAAAACTGCGTGCTTGACACACGGCTTCCTGCACAACTGATTGTCAGATCAACTGGGGATTTTGTATACTTAGTAGTTTTTCAAAACCCCTAAAGTCTCTCGTAACTTTGTTTTTGTCCTTATCTGATCTAACAAACTCTTTTTCTTTTCTTCTTCCTCATGTTCAGTGGATGAAGGACATGTGGCGTTCGGACCCCTGCTACGGCAACTACGGAGTGGACGGATCCACCTGTTCGTTCTTTATTTATCTGAGTGAGGTAAGACGTGATTGGAACGTTGGCCTAATGGTTACAGATCTGGGCTCGTAACCCACACAATCCAGGTTCGATCCTCTCATATAAAATACACATTGATTTTTATTTTAAAATAAATTAAAATTAAAATTCTTAAAAACAATGAAATGAAGAAATACAGTTATAAATTAAAAAATATTTAATTTAATAAATTAGTCATAAATTAATCAAATAAAATTCATAAACTTTTTAACAAGGTTTCCATTTAGGGCTAGTGGTCAGATAGTCTGTAGTCATTAAAATTAAGTTATAGTTAGGGGATAAAATAGTCTTCAGTATATGACAAAACATTGATAAATACATTTTTAAATAAAAAATATTTATAAACAGTGACACTAAATGGTTGCCATATTGATGTACCTTGTTCAATTGTATTTTAAGATACTTTAAATGGTTTTGCCATGGTACCATGTCCAATAAACCTTGTATTCAAGTTAAAATTGTCTAAATGTTATTAGCCGAGTGTGGATTGTATCAAGTGGATGTTTGACTGTGTATTGCTCCCTTTGCCACACAAAATACACTGTAAAATGCAAAAGATGTGATGCATGAAATGTGACGAAATCCTAAAAATTCAGCTTGTAATTCATTTTAAATGTTTCATAACTTCCGAATGACATTTTATGAATTTAAAATCAATTGACTGTCCTATAGCCACACCGCGTATTTTAACAAAAGTGTTGCTGTGTCTGAAATCGAATACTTCCCTACTCTACAGTATACTAAAAACAGTACACTTAAAGTAGTACTGTATGTCCGAATACATTAGTATTCGGGAAAAAAGTAGGTGAAAAGTCCCCGGATAACCTACTACTTCCTCCGAGATTCTGAAGTGTGCACTCGATGGACACTTTCATTTATGAATGGAAGTGAAGCGAGTCAACTGATGCCGGAAGGACACGTGACAGACAGTAACAACATGGCGGATATAGTGCGTCCACATTTTATTCATACTACCCATTTTCATATGAATATTATTTGCGACTGTTATGTATGAATATATTAGTATGTAGTACCCACTCAGACACTGCGTGATTTCGGACGCAGCATGTGTGTTAACATCTGAAATGCTTTAGAAAGAGCTACACACACACATGGTGACATGCATACATTCCCATATCAACACACTGTCTCTCTTCAGCAGCTGATGTTAAATATTGATCAGGTAGTTAAATGAGCCGACTGATATGTAAATAAGCAAGGCTACTTAAAGAAATTGGACATAGACTATCATCAAGATGTCTGTTTCCACATGTCTCATCATGCAAATTGTCTGTTTTTGTGTGTGCTAGGTTGAAAACTGGTGCCCTCGTCTGCTGTGGAGGATCAAGAATATTGCGGATGAAGCCGACCGAAATGCACAGGTGTGTGTGTGTGTGTGTGTGTGTGTGTGTGTGTGTGTGTGTGTGTGTGTGTGTGTGTGTGTGTTTAAATTATGAAAAAAATGATTTCATAAAAACAAAATAAAACAATACATAAAAATATATATTTTTAAAATTGATAAATGTATACATCAAAATAAAATAAACATTTCATAAATTATTTCATAAAAACACAATTTTAAACATTTCAAATATTTATATTGTGGTGTGATAAGTCTAGTGATTTAAAATTCATATATATATATATATATATATATATATATATATATATATATATATATATATATATATATATATATATATTGTTAATATATAAACTATTTAAAATTACTTTAGTTTAAGGAATAGTCTCCAGATTATGACAACCTCCACAGGTACATCTATAAAATTATAAATGATAAAAAAAATTATAGGTTGGGGGTAAAATGGTCTTTAGACTATGACAAAATGTTGATTTAAAAGCATCTATAAAAACAAAAAATTAAAATAAAATTAAATAAAGATATGTTTTAATAAATTATAGGTTAAAGGTTTTATTTTAGGTGTTGTGGCTGGATTTAGGCTGTTATCATTGCAAATTTGGGGATAAAATAGTCTCTAGAATATGTTAAAACGTCCATAAATGCATCCATAAAATGAACAAAAATATCAAATGTAATTTTAAATAAAAGTAAATAAAAAACTAAAAGTTTTATTAAAAACTAAAAGTTAAAAGTTTTAAAAACTCAAAGTTTTATTTTAGGTGTAGTTGCATTAAAATTAAATCCATGATATGACAACATGTCTATAAATGCATTCATAAAAATAATTAGAAAATTTGAAAATGAAACATTTAAAGTAAATTTAATCAAAAATAAATTTACCAAAAAAAAAAAAAATGTAAAAAAATGTAAAAAGGTTTTCTTTGTCTTTTGTCATTAAAATGAGCTTTCCATAAAACATGTCCTCATTTATCAAGCTAACTGAATGAACTGTGATTTGTGCAGCTGTGCATACATAACCTCAGCATACAGTGATGGCTGTGATTCAGTTAATAACTAGAGAGAGAGAGAGAGAGAGAGGAAACAGAAAGAGCCTCAGTGTTTCGTTTATGTATTTTTGCGCAGAAGGAGATCCGCACGAGTTTCGAGGAGCTGTATCGCGTGATGTCGCGGCGCGAGGAGTTTCGCTGGATGATGTTGCGGATCAAGCGCATGGAGGAGCCGTGGGTCAGTGCCGTTCGCTCCCTCGCCACCAAACAGAACCTCGCCAACCACAAGCGCAAAAAGGTGGGTGAGAAACGTGGGAATCTCAGTATTGACTCTACATGGGGGCCTTTAATAAAGCAGCCTGTGTTTCCCATTGAATAATTCACACAACTGCAGATAGACACACTCTCTGAAAACCTGAAATAACCTCAGGGCTTAAAAGCATGTCACCGTTACCCATAATCCTCTGATACTTATCCACCAAATAAACGTGACTGCGTATGGTATGAGTCCCTTGACATATAATACTAAAACAAATTAGATGAATAAAAAATAGAATATTACAGATACTGACATAAGAGAATTTAAGATATAGCAACCCACCGTTGTTTTTTTACCCAGAATTCAACCTTTTCTTTCCATTTAATTCTTCACAATTAGCATATCTGATTTTTAAGAGTGTAAAAAACGTTTTCGTCAAATATTAACCATTAAATTTCATTAAATCAGATGTTTAATTAATTTAGTGCGATTAAGAAATAAAAAAAAAATGCAATGCAATTCATATTTTATTTGCATTATTCATTATTCACATATATCAATATTTTTAGATTTTATATTATATTATATTATTTTTTATATTAAAATTAAAAATATATTTTACTTTTTTTCTAAAAATATTGATTTGTGAATTAATATTTAATTCTAGTCAGTTTACAGTGACTGTACTTTTATATATTAAAATATTGTTTATATATGGTTTTTATATATTATATTATAGTACATTTATTTTTACTGTTGCTTATTTCAAGAGACCCTCAATTAAGGGTAATATTTATTTTTTATTATTTATTGATGCAATAATTTAAGGTTTATTTAAATTGTATTATTTTTTATTTGTTTAAGTTAACTATTATATTTCAATACTCTATAAATCAATTCAGACTTTTTGATCAGGTTTAATTAGGACTGTCAATGTTAATATGTTTATGACTAAATTTAGTGATTAATATCAAAGAAAATAATGCAGTAAAATAATATAAAAAAAACAAATCATTTAATATAATGAATTGTATTATTAGTAAATATTATCATAAAATGATTATTAGTAAAATGTAATATTAGATTTTATTTCTTTATAATAAAGAATTTATATTTTCTAATAAAAATGGATATATCAATGATTTCTTAATCACCATATCATTTAATTAATTGGCCACTTTAAAGTGATTTTATTAAATATATATATTAGATAATTATATTTACTGTTGGTTAATAGTATTATTATTTATTATTATTAATTACATTTAGTTTAAATCTGTATTAAAAATTAAATGTTAAACTTTTTTATTCAAATTGTTTTATTTACATTTCAATAAAAAAAAAATTTTTTAATCTTAGATCCTGGTGCACTTGGGTCTCCTGACGAAGGAGTCTGGTTTCAAGATCGCGGAGAACGCGTTCAGCGGGGGTCCTCTGGGGGAGCTGGTCCAGTGGAGTGACCTCATCACCACGCTGTACCTGCTGGGACACGACATCCGGATCTCCGCCTCTCTCGCCGAGCTTAAGGAGTGAGTCTCTGTCTCCGTCTGTGTGCTCCGGTATCAGTTCATCTCCGTTCGTTTTCACTCAGCTCTGTCTCTCTCCAGGATCATGAAGAAGGTCATGGGCAACAAGTCCAGCTGCCCCACGAAGGGTGATAAAATCGTGGAGCTCATCTACATAGACATCGTTGGTCTGGCTCAGTTCAAGAAGACTCTGGGCCCGTCCTGGGTCCACTATCAGTAAGTGTTTTAGTGTTTAACATCTGTATGTGGCCTTGAACTTCCTCCATCACGTTTTCTTCGGCTCGGTTGAGAAACGCGAGACTGGTTTGAGACGGCGGGGCTTCATTGACCACATAAGCCGTTTTAAATGAGTCTAAACCTGATCCCCTGGTTTTCTCTCCATCTTCAGTGTCCTTCAGACAGTGTGGGGTCGATCTCGTCCTCTCCGCGCCCGTGTGAATCCGAGCTGTTATTCCAGTCTGGATAGGGCTTATCGAGAAATCAGAAATGATCTGTTCGCTGTTACCGAACACTGTCGTTTGCTAACGGATAACTTCCTCTGGGGTTACAGACCGCATTCCTTTATTTTACTTTAATTAGATCCTCTTTGTGTATGGACAGATTTGGGAAAGTCTTTTTTTTTTTTTTTTACTTTTGAGCTTTTTTTTTTATAATACTTATAAAGAAATACTGAAAATGCAAAAGATAAATATAATGTACACTACCAGTCAAAAGTTTTAGATCTGTAAGATTTTTAATGTTTTTAAAGAGGTCTCTTCTGCTCACCAAGGCTGCGTTTATTTGATTAAAAATACAAAAAAAAAAACAGTAATATTGTTAAATATTATGACAATTTAAAACAACTATTTTCTATTTTAATATATTTTATGTCATCATATTAGAATGATTTCTGAAGGATCATGTGACACTGAAGACTGGAGTAATGATGCTGAAAATACAGCTTTGATCACAGGAATAAATCACACTTATATATTCACATAGAAAACAGCTGTTTTAAATTGTAATAATATTTCACAATATTAATGTTTTTTTTTTTTGGCGAGCAGAATAGATTTCTTTTAAAAACATCAAAAACGATCCAAAACTTTTGACTGGTAGTGTATTTTTGTTTTTTTTCATGACAATTAAGATTTTTTTCAACGTAATGCAATATATAATTATTTGGTTTATTCATTTTTGCTGATTTGTCTTGTTTTTGAGGTATGGACGTCAGCTCTATGTGCCTAGCGTGTACGCTGCTGTTATATGCCAACACTCAAGCTTTGACGGTGTGTTTTTCAGGTGCATGCTGAGGGTCCTGGACTCCTTCGGGACCGAGCCGGAGTTTAACCACGCCCACTACGCCCAGTCGAAAGGTCACAAAACTCCGTGGGGCAAGTGGAACCTGAACCCCCAACAGTTCAACACCATGTTTCGTAAGTGTGCATGAGAGAGGCTTTTTGTATGTGTGTGTTTAACTTTTTCCAGTTTACCCTTTGGACGTGGAAACTTTATCCTGGACCGCTTTAGGGTTCCGGGGGTTTAGGGTGGCGTCTCCGATCGTCTCGGCCTCTGAATGGCTCTTTTGTTTACCAACAGACTTTGACATTCTCATAACACTCGCAGCTTTCCAAGCAGAACTGCTCTTATTTCTGATTAAGGCCGTTTGAGAGCAGAGATTGGTTTCACATTCACGGAGGGGTGTGTGTGTGTGTGTGTGTGTGTGTGTGTGTGTGTGTGTGTGCGCGACCGAACACATGTTTGAAGTGTTTCTGCTGTTTAGTGATGTAGTGAACTGTACCTGATGAGAAAAAAAAGATAAGAAAAATGTAGTTTTATAATATTTTTGTAACATTTCAGTCATTGATTTAATTGCAAAAAAATCTCAAATTAAACTTGTCATGTTATTAAAATAATTTAAGAAAAATATTGTTTTATAGTATTTAATAATTCCAGTCAATTTAAATCCAAAAATACCAAATATATACATGTATAAAAATGTATTGTTTTTGTTGGGAAAATGTGCTTAATTGTTATGAAAAAAGTCAAAATGCAGATTATTATTATTATTATTATTGTAAATTTTATTATTATTATTTCTACTGCTCCATTTTACACAATATTCTTTAATTTTCTAATTAACATAATTTGTTTTGAAAGAAGTTTTACTTCGTAATTTTTTTGTAGTTCTTAGAAAAAAAATCAAAATGCAAAAAATAAATATTGGTAAATTTTTTTTTATTTTTTTATTTCATGACAGTTAAGCTTATTTTCCCACTGTGTTCTCATTACAATAACACAACCATCATTTTTACTTTTGAGTTTTACTTTTTTAAAACTAAAATACATTTTTTTATATATATATTTTTAAATTAAAATAATGATAAATTATTAGTAATATAAAACAGTAGAGCTTGATGTAAATAATTTTAAATTTAAATATATAATTCGGGGAATTCTGTGCAACTGGCATGAAAATAATTACATATAAATAAATTACATAATATGTAAAAATTACATAATTGATTTGTTTTCAATTTTAGAATTAAAATTGAATTTGAATTAATTAAAATTGAATTAATTTCAATTAAGCACATTTTCCCACCTTATTCTCATTACCATAATTCACCTGTTTTACTTGAGTTTTTGTAATTGTTAAAAAAGTACTGAAATTAAATAATAAATATTTTTTAATATTTTTATTTCAATCAGCATAAATTTAAAGTACTAACCAATATATTAATATTAATAACTATCATCATATATGGTTTTGGGTTACGGTAATGACAATTTGCGGGGCAATATGCATAAATTGTCATGAAAACTGTTACATTGCAAAACATCATTTCAAGTTGAATATTACCTGTACGGCTACTGTAGAGTCCAACTACATATTTGACAGTGTTGTGTGTGTCTGTGTGTGGTATTGTGTATCTGATCTCCTGGAGGTTGATTCGGAGAAGATGTCCCTTTGACAGGTGTGTGTAATTGACCTGGCCGTGAGTCCACAGGCATCTATAGCCTAAACTACTGTGAGAACATGACCGTTGACAGCAGAGTGACACGTAACCATCTGTCTTGTCAGTCAACCCGAGTTTCAGACGCATGAGCAAACTCGAGCCATTCTGAAACCGTACTTTTCAAATATTGCGACCCGGTTGCATCAGATGCATGCGCACGTGTGTGTATACCTTAATTCTTAACACTGTCAGTCAAAACTCTTTATTCGGTTGTCCCCTTGACGCATCCCACAATGCACTGCGATATCTCATTGCACGACAAATGAAAGATGATAAACATCTGTTGACCTCATATATTGTCTGTATGACAGACCAGAGTGACGTGCCCCTGTTTTGTTTTGTTAAACGTCCTCCGGGCCGCCCGTCCTGCAGGTGCTATTGTTCTTAACACTTCCCCACACGTATCGGATGAGCCAATCGCCGGCGCGCCACGAGACCAAGGGAGCATTACACTCCTGGAATAATTCAGTTCCCATTTGATTCGTTTTGTTTCACTTTTCAAGGTTTGCTTTAGCAAAGATGACGTCATTGTGGCTGGTCTGTGTTTGCTGTCATGGCGGATAGTTCCTGTTTTCTGAGTAAAACTGAGGAGATTTCACACACACACTTCCGCTCGAATCATTTGCTTCAGAAACCACACTAACTTTTCTCTCGTTTGCATGGCACTGGCGCCGCCACATGCAAACATTGAAAATATGTTGCTGTTTTTTCCTGTTGGCTTGTTTCCAGATACCTTTCATAATCATACTGCGAGGAATAGCCAAAAATATTAATATGAATATGAATGTGTTTATGCATAAAATATGAACAATTAAATTCAGAGTCAGCAGGAAGATCAGTCTGTGTTGCGTTTCGCAACGTGCATTAAAACACTTCTCCTTCAACAGTTTCCTAATTAAGAGCTTCCGTCGCAGTCGGTAGTTCACAATCATCTGTTTATGCTGTTGAATTATTAATTGCAGGGAGAGAGTTTGCCTAATGACATATGTAAAAATTATAACTGATGTGTGTTTGTATGTGTGTGTATGTATATATATGTATATGTATATATGTGTGTGTATATATATATATATATATATATATATATGTGTGTTTGTATATATGCATGTATATGTTATACATTCATTTTATATATAAAAAGTGTTTAATAAATATATTTATTATAAATCTTTTTATATCTTTTACATTTTAAATGTATAATTATTTAAATGTGTAGATATGTTATGAAAGTTTATAAATATAATGAATTACACTTATATTAAATATATATGTACATATATGTGTGTATATATGTGTGTGTATATATATGTATATGTTATACATTTTTATATAAGTGTTTAATAAATATATTTATATGTATTATAACTCAATTTATATTTTATTTTAATTAATGCCTATATGTATATGTGTAGCTATTTATAATACATAACATATTTCCACATTTAAATAATTATATATAAGTTAAATTATTCAGCCATTTTAAGATGATGAGTAACCAAAAAATGTATCTCGTCAAGACCACTTGAGAAACGGTTCATCTTGACAAATCTAGACCCAACACACTTATTTTGTCCTGAGATGATTTCAATATATCCTGTAATTTTTATATAAGAACAAAGCCTTCAGAAACTAATCCACACTCAAACTAAGCACATTAGTGTATAAAACTCATCAGGATGAGATGTCTATCGCGATTAAAGCCGCTGCAGTGTCAGGAGAATAACTACGTGTGTGTGTGTAATCTGCTGAGGTTTTGTTTTTCCACTACTAGACTTAATAAACTCTCTCTCACACATACACAAACTCCCCGCATTCCTGGAAATTACTGACAACATCATGATGCCGTCTGCAAACCGTGTGATATGTCTCTTCAGCATTTCTGTTGTTGTTGCTGCGTCATGTTTTGAAAAGCTCTTCGGAGGGACGGCGTGGAGGGGGGTGTGTGTTTGTAAGCTCGAGACTCATCTTTCGCAATTAAATCACAAACCTTCCTCTTTTTTTGTTTTTTGTTTAGAGAAAGCCTGTATGACTTCATGAAAGTGCATAATTCTGGAAAGAACGTTCTGCTGTTGTTCACGCGATAACTGTGAATTCTGTTGACAGGTGACATTGGAGTGTACGTGTGTCAGTTTTCTCGTACAAGTATATGTGCGCTATTTACAGTAACTATAGCGATGAAGAGAGCAAGAGGACAGGATTCCATTTAAACAGCATTTATGGGTTCTGCAAAATTGTGCAAATTGCATTATGGGCCGCCTGGGTTCTGAATTTCATCCTGCACTCTCATTGGAATTGACGGGTAACCATGACAGCACACTACAGCTGCTCCCACAGGCAATAACCACACACACGCACGCGCACACACATACTAACACTCACACTCACTCTAAGCCTAGTGTGCGTGCGTGCGTGTGTGTGTGTGTGTGAATAAGAAATAGAATTTTTAGACAGAAGGCATTCAGGTGTTTCTCTGCCAAGCCTCGTTACCCTGGCGACCTCTTGGACTACCGTTGTCATGGTAACAACTCCTCGCTTGGCAATGTGGACACCCACATGGATCTTTCTTGTACAAAATTAATCTGAAAATCTTCCCTCAGGCACTACAGTCCTGATGTTCAATGCTAGATCATATAATTTCTTGTTTCGGAAAGAAAAAATGCTAACACTTTCCAAAAAAGTCCATTAGTTAATGTTAATTAATTCATTAACTAACAGTGAGCAGTACTTTTGTTACAGTATTTGTTTATTTGTTGTTGCTTTAGAAATGAACCATAGTTCAATCATTTCAACCCTCAGAATAGATTTAGCATGTTTAGCATCAAAACACAGACACACTGCTGTGAGCATGTATGATATGATCTGCTGCTGCACAAATATACATGCATAAATCGTGTAGCAGATCTAGGCAGGTGGAGCTGGGGGAGGTGGAGGGTTCACAGGAATTACAGCAAACAATGAACCAGACTATTTAAATGTTGAAGAACAAGCAATCTCATTGGCTGCAGGATCAGCAGAGGCCAATCAGCTTGTGCCATGCGATAATGATGTGATTGCTTACAGATTGTAAAGGACCTATCAGACTGCGCCCTCTAGAGTTTCATGGCTGAACTAGATATTTAACACGCAAGGGATAAAGTACAGTCTTGCTGGTCTTGTATTATCTTAAATGGATTTATGAGTTTCATGTGTTGAACACAAAAGAAGATATTTTGAAGAACGTTGGCAACCAAGAAAGTTGACGGTGGTCATTCTTCAAAATATCTTCTTTTGTGTTCAACAGAAGAAAGAAACTCATACAGGTTTGGAACAACTTGAGGTCAAGTAAACGATGACCGGATTTTTGGTTGAACTATCCCTTTAAGAAGTTAATATTGATTGGATTGATCTCTGATTGGTTGTTCTGTTTACCCTGCAGCTCACACTCCAGATAACAGCTTCCTGGGCTTCGTGGTGGAACAGCACCTGAACGCCAGTGACGTCAAACACATCGACGACATCAAGAGACAAAACCAGTCGCTGGTTTATGGCAAGGTGGACAACTTCTGGAAGGTGGGTGTTTTTTTGGCTGTTTACATGTGAAACTCTGTTGTGTTTAAATGCTAGATTGGTTTGTCACATTTTCCGATCTTTGCGCGCCAGAAAAAGTGTTTTCAATCCGACTCCGATGACTTCAGCGTTTCCCCACTGCAAGGTCACGGCCGGTTCCGCTGTTAAGACCGTTTCGCTGCCAATCTGGATCCAAAACGGCCCATGTGATGAGAGAGACAGAGCGCACATGAAAAACAAATCCCTCCGTACGCGCGCACAGTTCTGGACATCTAATCCCACACACTTCCTTCCAGAAATGACCTTTTTATGAATTCTCAATCCATTTCTACTATGTCCTTCAGGGAAAGTTTTCAGATATTTTGCTCCAATTTCACAGGAAGTGACGATTTTGTTCTCTTGAACACGTGAGGTGGAAACTGTGCTTTATTCGCAAATGTTTCATTTGATGTTACAAATCTGCGCTTAAGTTAAATCCGCAAATTTGAGTGGAAGCAGAGCTAAAGACAGTGAATTTGCATTTAAGCTCAGGGAAAGGTTTTGCATATTTGCCATTGTGTAATGAAGAGAGTCATATTACCGAGTTTTTTTCTTACTCTAATGGACATGGAACGAAAGTTTGCCAATACACAGACGTTAGTTAATTGCAACAATGCTCATTTACATATCTTAAAGGTGCAGTCTCAAAAAAACCCATCAGTTTAATTCTAAGGGTCAGAAAGAGAATGGATATATTTACGTTTACATTCGCATGCGATTTTGCTGATGCCGTCCTTCACCCAGCGAGAGAAAGAGAGAAAGACCCCTGCTATTGCACAGCCTCTCAAGTACTGGTTTCCATGGAAACAAACTTGAGCATAGATGTGTGTGTGTGTGTGTCGTCTAGAGATCAGAGGATACGTGTATAGGCTTTTGAAATGCAAATACAGTCTTGGTCTTGGTTAGTCTTTATACACACACAAACAAATGCATTCATCGCATTATTAGTACAAGTTCACATGTAATGCATCTATGTGCGTATATTTTCGATCTCGAACACAGAGGCTCTTTAAGTATGTGAACGCCTTACATTTGAGATGAAAACTTATTTGCACTAAATGAATTCAACACCCGAACAATGCACACTTTTACTGTTTGTAGTTCCTGATCTCTTTGGGTCAGTGTTTGCATGTTGTGCTGGCATTTCCTACTCATAGCTCCTATAGTCTATCATTTGCATGTTTTAGTCGATGAAACAAGGAAGTAATTGATCATTAAACAAGGAGGTCATTGATATTCTGTTTGGTAGTTTGTGTTCTGATAACCTGGACATGAATCCAGCTAAAAAATACAGATTATTCATGTTATTGTTTTTGTTTTTTTATATTACATTTGGAATTAATTCATTATTAGTAATGTGTGTGTGTGTGTGTGTATATATATATATATATATATATATATATATATATATATATATATATATATAAAATATATACATTTTTAGGTTTTATTTATTCATTTTATGATTATTATGGGTTATTTGTAATTGTGTTTTATAAATATTTTGTTAGTTTGTCTCATTTGGTTCCTGTGACCTTGTGACATACACATACCCGGTACACACACACACATTCATCCATCCATCGGCTGTGTTTCTGTTTCCACCCTCTGACAGGAAGTGGGCTTCTTTGTATTCTTTGAGTGTTTGTAAAGAAAAAGCTTCATTTTATCCTCTTTCCCCCCTAGAGTCCTGTTTGACTGTTCCTGTCTCCTTTTGCACTTCTGCTCAACTGAAAGAGTTCACACTGAGAGCTAAAAATTATAATTTTTTTAAATCTGTGGGGGGTTGGGGGGGGTGGGGGGTTAAGATTCCTTTGGTCTTTTTTGTTTGCTTCAGTCAGTCAAATCAGAGTATCTGGTGACAGAATAAATGAGTAAATTACATCCCTGCGTAAATCTTTATTTCATGGGTTCAAATAAGATGAGACCATATTACTATTAAAACTGATGTTCGCAACACGTTTTACTTCTGTACTATTATTGAATTCAGAGTTTTAAAATCTTTAGCCCCGCCTACATTGTTACAACAGCGGAAAAGAACCTATTTATATTGTTATTTTTTTTTACATTTGAATATTATCAATATTAAAAATATAATATTATTCTTCATATTTTATATATAATGTTAATTTGTTCATTTATATATTCTTAAATGTTAATCGTATTATTGTCAGTTTATTTTTATTGTTGTTGTTATTGTTTTTGATCATTTTGATTATATACCAATTTAATAAAATAAATATTAGTCATTTTATAATATATATAAATAATTATAATAAAATAAGTGTTTATTAATATTATCAAAATGTATTTAAAAATGTTTAGCCACGCCCACACGATCTTGCTTACATCAGCAGAAAAGAAAGCTTTCTTCAGAGTGTTTGAGCTGTGCACAACAAGACCAGTTCCATTTTATCTACCAGTATCTATTATATTTTTCAAATGCATGTCTTTATTTGTGTTTTAGGATAAAAAGAAATACCTGGACATTATTCATTCGTACATGGAAGTGCACGGCACGGTCCACGGCACTAGTACGGTCCACCTGCCGGGTTACGTGAAGAACCACGGCATCCTCAGCGGACGCGACCTCCAGTTCCTCCTGCGCGAGACCAAGGTTTGAACCAACGAACTCCATGTTTCCGCTAAACTAGACTGGTGGTAGACTTGTATATGGCATCTACAATCGTTTATTCTGACTTTCTACCTCGAGTTTGTAGTGTAACTCAAGTATGTCCAGTTTTTTATGTTCAAAATACCCAGCTATGCTTGAAACTGAAGTATGACGTTTATCACTTTGTGGCCAGTGCCACACTTGAAGATCAACCACAAGAGAGGATGTGCTCACACTGCTGTTTCTCTGAAGTCTGTCTCGGATTATTTTCCTCGCTTTGATCTCCACTTTTAACTTTCCTGTTGTTTCAGCTTTGTGTAAAGTGTCAAAGAGAGCAAGGCTGCTTCATTTACATCCAGTGAACAGGGAGAGTGAACTCGAATTCAGACTCACTCGTCTAATTTACAAATAAACAAAATATCCCGGGAGTTCCTCAGACATGCAAATAATCGCTAGAAATCTCAATCTTTTTCTGGCTCAATTTCAGCCATATAGACTTTCAGGCTGTTTTTTTAATACCTTTCTGCTGCCTCCTGTTGGTAAACCATAGAAGTTCAACAACAGAAATCTTTAATACCTTTTTTATACATAATAATAATAATTATAAAAAATAATGTATTCATTTTATATAATCAAAATTGTAAATAACAATGATATATATTTTTAATATTATATCATAATTGTTGTTATTTTTATTATATAACAATTTAATAAAATATGTAATGAGTATTTTGTAATACATAATATAGTAATAATATATCCATAATTAGTGTTTTAATATTGTTAATATTACCCATTATTATATTTAACATTATAGATGTTTAATGTTACTTTTTATTATTATTGTTACTTTAGTATTATTATTATCAATCATTTTTTTAAATAGCTATTTACAAATAAAATACAAGTTACTCATTTATAATACATATAAATAATTATAAAATATTATTTTTGTAAATATTTTGTAATTATAAAAAATATTAGTGTTTATAATTAGTGTTTTGTTGATATTAATCGTAATATTGAACTTCATATTTTATACATTTATTTATTTTTTTATTCGTTATTTTGTTATTATTATTATTTATAATTTTAATAGTAATATATATTATTTTACATTTACATTAGTACATATTTAATTGTCTTTTTTTCAAATAGAGATAAAGACTAACTGTATTTCTCATAATTAGTTTTTATATTTGAAGAATTAGTGTTTTATTAATATTAATAGTAATATGAAACTTTATATTTTATATATTTTGTTTTTATTAATGTTGTTGTTAATATTATTATTATAATTTTGATTAGATAACAATTTAATATCACTTAAATAATAAAGTAGTTAGTAATGTTCCAATACATATAATTATAATAAATTCTGTTGTAATTAGTTTTTTATAAATATTTACAAAAATATTATACATTTATTACTTTATTATTCGTATTAATATTGATGATCATTTTTATGACAAATTAATAAAATATATAATTATAAATATATATATATATATATATAAATCATTTTATATTACAAATAAATATTTAAAATAACATTTTATTAAAACATTTAAATATGCTAAATAAATGCAATTTTTGTTCAAGTAAAGCTAACTCTGAATGCTTAGACTAACTGTAATTTTATATATTTTTTTAGAAATATGTCCAGCTGTTTTATGAAGTAAATGAGGTTAAACTAACATTATTCATAAATGAAATGATTGTATGAATAGTGCATCAGGGTTAATTTGATTGGTCAACACAAGCGCGTGAAGCGTGTGTTCATCTGTCGGCCGCAGTACAGATCCGCCATTGTGTGTCCGGTGAAGCGCCACACTTCCACACACACACACACACACACACACATTATTGTGCAAGTCTGGATGGGCCGCACCGCATGGAAACATTTGCTTAAGTCATCTAGCTGAATACAACACTATTATACAGGGATTGTGTATCAAAGAGAAGGCGAGATTCCACCTGTTTATTAAAGCTGGCGTTTTGAGGTTATGATTAGTTTTATAGCGATTGCTGCAGTGCAGCTGTTCAAATGAGAGTTTATTGCTGGTAGATTTGCTTTGCTCTCATTGGCTCTGGGAATCAACTGTCAAGTTTCCATCAACGGATGATTCGTTTGATGTTTCCCTCCGCGAGCTTGTTTAAAGTGTCTCAGAAGTCCCAGAATTCCCTCTCAAGTATCAGCTAAATACATCTATCTGCCCAAAAACAGACCTGCTCATGCTGAGATGAGGATTCTAGATGCAAATCAGGCCTGATTTATGAGAAAAACAAGCAGCTTTCATTCGTTCAGGCTTGAATTTCACCGCCAATACCACATAACCTTCATTTTTACCTTCAAGAGTGTGTAAATGTGTTTCTTAGTAGTGTTTTCTAATCTAGCATCACTATTATTTTTGCTCATACTTGTGCTTATGGATTCAAACAAATCTATGTTCAATTTAGGTATCAAAATGAATGTTAAATCGTTTGAAGAGAAACACATTGCACATGCTAAAAATCCTTTTGTTTATTTAAGCACAGAATGCATATGAAGTATCAATATATTAATATTTTGTTTTACATAATGCTTAATACATGTTAAATTATTAGTGCGTTTACCTATTCAACATCATGTTTCAGTCCTCAGAAGTGAAAGTGAATTCTTTGTTAATACAATATCAATATATTTATATATTTTTTACTTTATAATTAATGGTATATTAATCTATTAACAATTATACTATATCAGTATATGTGTATATAATACAATATCAATATATTTATATATTTTGTACATTTATAAATAATTGTATATTAATCCAATAATAATAATAATAATACTATATCAGTATATTTATTTATTTATTTATAATGCAATATATATATTACGTTATTAATGAAATTGTATATTAATATGAAACTAATAATGTTAATTTAATATAAGCTTGGGCTTATTATTGTTATTGATAATTGTGATTTATATTACAATTTAATAACTAATTATTAATTAATAATTAATAATTTTATATTTATTCATAGGAATTAGTCATTTTTTGAAGTATAACTTTTTTTGAATTAGTGTTTTAATAATAACATTCATATATATATATATATATATATATATATATTTTATTGGTAATATTTTCATAATTTTATATTCGTAATATGATCATTTAATATAGACTTGGGATAAATTTATGTGGTAAACATCTCATTATTTACATCTTTCAGTCCTCAGAAGTTATTTTTAATATAAAAAGAAGAATATTAAATTGTATATTGACATCAAACATCACATGAATTACACGTTTCAGTCCTCAGAAGTCAAAGTGAATTCTTTGTTACTTTAATTGATGTAATATGTATTATGTAATATAACAATGTTTTAAATGACTAGACTTCTCTGTTTCTTCTCCAGCTTTTTGTTGGGCTTTCCTTTCCTTACGAAGGCCCCGCCCCTCTGGAGGCCATAGCCAGTGGCTGCGCTTTCCTGAACCCAAGGTTCAACCCGTCTAAAAGCAGCAAAAACACCGATTTCTTCAAGGGCAAACCCACGCTCAGAGAGGTACTTCATTCTTCTTCATTTATCATTAGTTTGCTGAGTTTTTGCTGTTCTTCATCGGTCGTGTTTGACGTCCGCTTGACCTTTGACCCCAGCTGACCTCACAGCACCCCTACGCTGAGGTGTACATCGGGCGGCCACACGTCTGGACCGTCAACATAGATGATCCTGCAGAGGTGGAGAACGCCATTAAAGCAATCCTCAGTCAGAAGGTACATCCACACGGATACGTCACTGGACAATCTCACACATGCACACACTAAAAATGCACAGTCACAGATAAGAGCTTATTCTTACCAAAATTCAGCAGAGAATCACCTCACAGCTGAACTTAATTTAGGCTTGAGTTAAATTTACATATTAAACATCATATAAAATACATGTTTTAGTCCTAACAAGTGAATGGAAATTTTATTTAATATAATATTATGAATATAAACAATTGTAGATTACTATTACATTATAACTAATAAATTAAGCATTAATATTGAAATAATATTTCAATATTAATCTTTATTATAAATATATAAATATAAACTATTTATTAAATAAATAATCTTTATTATAAATATAAGGAATATAAATTACTTTTGTTTTGCATTGAATGACAACATAATATTGAAATAATAATTAAATTCAACGTGTTTCAGTACTAGAAATTAACGGGAATATAATATAATATGATATAATATATGAAAATATATATATAATATAATATATATAATATATGAATATATATCAATTATTAAATAATAATTTCATATAGGCTTAAGCTAAATATACATTTTTAACATCACATAAATTCAACATGCTCCAGTCCTCAGAAGTGAAGTGAATATAATATAATATAATATAATGTAATTAATATAATATAATATAATTTGTATTATTAATTTTAGGAATAAAATCATAATATCAATATATTAATATTTTGCTTTACATTGTGAATAATACATTATATATATATAAAATATAATAATAATTTAACATAGGGTTTTACACAATATTTCTGTAATATAAATAATGCATTATAATAAAAGTAATATAATAATAATAATAATATAAGAAATAAAAATATAATATAATATCAATATGTTATTTTTGTTTCAGTCCTCAGAAGTGAACGTGAATATAATATAATATAAAAAAATATATATTTTTTTATAAATAAGGAATATAAGTATATCAATATTTTAATATTCTTTTACATTACAAATAATAATATATTATTAATTTATTAACTATTAATTAATTATTACTAATAATAATACATAAACTATAATTTAATATAGTCTTTTACATATGTTAATATAAATAATTTATATAATATATTGTAATATCTAAAAAATAATCTTTATTATAAATATAAGGAATATAAATATAAATTACTTTTGTTTTGCATTGAATGACAACATAATATTGAAATAATAATTAAATTCAACATGTTTCAGTACTAGAAATTAACGGGAATATAATATGATATAATATATGAAAATATATATAAATATATCAATATATTATAAATATTTACTTCATTCATGAGCCATTTCCTCACTGATGTCACCCTTTAAAGGAGTTTCTGTCAATTGAGTTTTTGTAAATTTTTCAGCAAATTTGTCACTTAACTATGGCCAGGTTACAAATGTATACACACATTTACTTAGCTACCCAAATTAGGACATATCGTAGTATTTTTTTAAGCACAATTTAATTTATTTGTTAGTCATATCGACTGTTCTGGAGATCAGAAATGTAAGTTATGTCATATTTAGCTCGCTTCTGAGGGCAGTAATGCCAACACATTATATCTGAGGAGAGTCATTTCTGATGTTTTTCTTCAGATCGAGCCGTATCTGCCGTACGAGTTCACCTGTGAGGGGATGTTACAGCGCGTCAACGCTTTCATCGAGAACCAGGTACCTTTGCCTGAATCTTATAAGATGTGTGCAAGTGAGAGTGTGATCTGCATCACTTCATCTGAAAACACACGTTTACATTAGACTCAGTGGTGTAAAGAATGCACGCTCGGTCGGTAAAGCTACGCCCTCGTCTGTGTGCAGGACTTCTGCCACGGTCAGGTGATGTGGCCTCCTCTAAGCACCCTGCAGGTGAAGCTGGCTCCGGCAGGAAAATCCTGCAAACAAATGTGTCAGGAAGATCAGCTGATCTGTGAGCCCTCCTTCTTCCAGCATCTCAATAAAGACAAGGATCTGGCCAGGTACACACACACCGCAGTTCTTCATCCAGACGGCAGAGGGCAGTGTTGCATTTCACAGGGCTTTTATTGAACGTCTGCTTTAGAATTACAATTCAGAATCCGTTTATTTGCTCCCGCTGAGGTATGGTGGGATTTGCTCAGAATTTGCATCAGATTTGGACTCTTTTTCTAAACAACTCGGGTGTCATTATAAAAATCTCATATTTCTTTAGAATATTAATTTAGAATTGTCTTTAGAATATTAAGATTTTTTTTTTTTTGGGGGGGGGGGGGAGAAATAAAAGGAAATCAATACTTTTATTCATCAAGGATCAGTTAAATTGGTCAAAAGTTACAGTAAAGACATTTATAATGTTAGAAAAGATTCTGTTTTAAATAAATGCTATTCTTTTGAACTTTCTATTCATCAAAGAAATTTGAAAGAAAATTGTACATGTTTTCAACATTGAAAATAATGAATTTTTTTTTAGCATAACATTTTAAAATCATAAAAAAATCTTACCGATCTAAAACTTTTGACCGGTAGTGTATATATATATTTTTAAACATTTAATATTTAAATATAATTATTATTAGATGCATATTTACTTTGTTTTTCCATAATTTTCCATGAATATTTTTTATATTTTAAATATGTATTTGAATGTTTTTAATATATTAATAAATATTTATTCTATATTAAAATGATGAATACTTACACATTTAATTATAAATATTATTTATTATATGCATATTTTTTTATTATATTTTCATTTATTTTGCATTAACTGAAAGCATGATATCATGGTTCTGTAAGACCTTCAAATAGCACTATGTTATAACTATGGCACATAAAAACATGGTATTGCTGCGTACAATGTCCCAAAAAAAACCATGGAATAATCTTGCTGCGTGTCTAAAAACCATGGCACTGTACTTATTGGCATTTCATATCCTCAAACGTTCTCTCTCTCCATTTGTTGCTGGCAGGTATGGTGTGGAGTGTAAGACGGTGGAGTCCGCCAGTGATATCGTAGTTCCCGCCTACAGTGAATCGGCGCGGCATTGCGTGTTCCAGTCCGACTTGCTGCTATTCAGCTGCGCCGGGGCTCATCAGTCCCTCACACGCATCTGTCCCTGCAGAGACTACATGAAAGGCCAGGTGGCGCTGTGCAAGGACTGCTTATAACACGCACACTTCGGCAACCCCGTACGACCAACCAGGCGGTGTTTCGAAACCCGCCGTACTGGACAGGACCGGACTGTTACATAGTGCAATGCGGACAGTGCCAGTGTTTTAATGTGCGGTGATGCGATTAAAGAATTCTGAGTAATTCAACTCTTGTTTTATTCCCATGCACGAGCGAACGGAGACGTCTGGAAGTGAAACGCTGGAGTGCGGCAGCTCTCGGCTAAGAGAAAACGATCTTGCCGAAATAACGACGGATGGAGAGAGGAAAAAAAACTTCTTTTTTTTGCTGGATTTATTTTTTTTGCGCGAACTTGAACAAGTTTCTGCCTGACATACTTGAAGCGGAGTGCAGGGAATCAGAACTCTACACTGCCACCTGCAGGCATGGAGGAAACACTGTAGTGACACGTATTACCCCAGTTTATCGTTCTGCTGTTTTTCTTTTACGTTCTGTTTTTCTTCTCTCTCTGAAAAAACTTACTCTCATCATTGGACCAAGTTTCCTAGTCGGACGACTGACTCTTCGACCGAACTTCACTCTTTTGAAGACTGACACTTGCAGTGTGTGTGTGTGCGTGTGTTTGTGTGTGCGAGTACGGTTGTTGTTTTAAAGTCATGTGGAAGCGGACTTCGTGAAGAAACTTCCCCAGGTTGACATTGTAACGGACACTCCACTTACTGGCTCTGTGAAATGACGCGTTCACATGTAAATAACAGACGCTGAAACGTACTGCTATATTCTGCATGGTAGTTTATTTGCTGTGATGCAAACGGCAACTTGTAACAGCACATGCTAACACTGGGAGTTTTCAGTGTTGATCACTATCCACGGTAAATATCGCAGTACTGCACCAGAGAACTGCCACGTAAGATATTTTAGTGAAACACACATCGCAAACCAGCCAGTATAAATTAGAAGTCAAACCGGTTGACCAAACTAACCGTTAAAGGCACACTATGTAAGTTTTTTGGATGAAAATATCCAAAAACCACTAGAACAATGTTATACATTTTCTTGAATTGTGTTCTTGCATTATCTAAAATGTTTCTAAGAATGTTTAAATCCAGAGAAATAAGAAATTCTAACCAGGACATGGACCTTGTCCGTGCGTCGCCTATCAATGACATCATACCCGCGTTACCCTCGGTTTCCGTTTTTATTTTGTAGAAACCATGGAAACACCAAAGATGCTTTAATATATTATGTGTTTTATTAGACAGGTGAGCAACTGTTTGGATACATTCATCGACAGAAAACTAATCGTTGTTATACAGCTCAACACAGTTAGTCTTATCGTATAAATCTCTTATCGTTTTCTTGATTTACAGCGATTATCATGTTGTTATTATTATTATTATTATTATTATTATCATATATCGTTCCGCTCCAACGACTTTCGTAACGTTAATATATCTTTAATACATTACCGGTCATCCATGAATATGATTTCTGCCCGAGTCCCATCGTATCCTCCACCGGCTGTACAGGTGAAGACAACAACTCCCATGATTCCGCGAAATCGAGGCGTCATCAAGCTACGCCTTTGTTTTAAATAAACGACCTCTAGTGGTGAAAAATTACATAGTGTGCCTTTGAGGAAGCTAGTAGATTGAGTTTGATTAAATTGGGTCACTTTGTTGCATGCCAAAAAGTGGCTCAGTTTACCCAAATATATGTGGATAAAGTAAATCCCCAGATATTTCTGTAAAATTTTATCTTTATTTGTATAAAAATAATATCTGTATAAAAGCAAAGTGTACATTTCAAGGATAGAATACTTTACTCTTCTTCTTTTTTTTTTTTTTTTTACTTTGTGTTAAAAACAGATTGGCCGCCTTGGTTTTTATTTGTTTTTTATTTTTATTTTAAAATGTCTATATTCTTGAATTTGCCTACCAATTATAGGGGGGAAAAAAACATCAAACTTATTACTTATTTGTGTTTTAGAATGAAAATGCACTATAGCAAAGATTTGACACCAGATATTACAACACACTGTAAAACTGTTTTAAAGTTTTTTTTTATTTATTTTGTATACAGATCTTTATCTCTGCCTGTTGATTTTTATGTGACTATTTATAGAAGAGAAAATTCTTTATAGAGGGAAATATTATTTATCAGACTAATTTAAATGTAAGCGCATATGCTTGTCCAGAGTACTGTCTGTTGCAAAAGAGCTAAATCATTTTTTTCTATTAATTTAGATTTGAGATTTTAAAAATCATTTAAAAAAACTATAAAACGTAAAGCTGTCAAATTTGACTTAATGTTATATAAAAATAGTACAGCAAAGCATATCATAATTCCCTTTCTTGTTGATACTCTGGACAAACATTGCGAACAAAGTTTAATTGCAAAAGCCAGCAAAAACCTCATTTGATGTTTTTATCCAATGTATGATTTCTGTAAACGTTTGCACATTTGTAAATATAGATGGGTCTCTTCTAGTTTTCCACTCTAACTTATACGATAGATTTATGTTTGCGTTTCTGCTCTTTGTCGAAATCTACACGTTTGTATGTAAAACAATGGTCTTCAGCCAAGAACGATGGTCTGTTTCCTCTCGTTACATGATGTGCCTTCTGATGGTTACTAGAATTGTCTGGTTTGTTTTCCTTTATGAAATAAAAAGCGGTGAAGGCGGAATGCTAGCTAGCTAAAAGCCGAAATAGTAGTTGAATAGTAGAGTCGGCATTTAGCATAAAATAGTTTTGCCAAACGTTTGGTGGTTGTTGACACGCAAAATCACACAATCAAACAAATATATCTTGTTGACTAAAGTCGTAACATTTGGTTTACAGTATGAAGGATGCTACCGTTTCAAAAGTGTTTGTACAGCTTAGCTGTAGCTGTGGTCTTCATATTAATGACCGTCTCAAACGTTTTAAGATATTAGATTAGTTTATTGAAAATCATGGCCAGTAATTCTTACCTGCATTTATATTGGAAAAAAAATTGGAATGAAACCCAAATTATGAATGCAACCAATTTTTTTTTTTTTTTTTTTACAATTGTTCTGGTTTACTTTGCTGTTAATAATAGTCGCTTTTATTTTGTTTTAAGCTGAAATGCATTCACACATCAGACTAATTTGTAAACTGTTATTAAGTTGTGTTATTGTTGTGGTGGTGGTGGTGGGGGTGGGGGGTGATGGAAGATTTAAAGACATTCAAAAAAATAAATAAACTGACCATTTGTTTTTCATTGATTGAGGAATCAGTAGGATATATCTTTATTTTTCAAATAAACTTTTTTTCTGTGACAACAGACATTTCTGTGTAAATATACATGTGTACTCCACAGCAACATAGTTGTATATACATTCATGTTTCACATGACATTCGGATTCCACAACGCCCCTGCGTGGATTAACATCGGCTTTTGCCTGCATTTGTTTGAGTGGTGTGAATTCAGTCTTTAACCAAATAATGGCCCCAATCTCGGCTCATTATTTTTGGATCTCGTGTTTTAAGTCCCCGGCACACTTCTACATGTGGTTTTAGAAACTGTGCAAAGGAAAAAGTCCCATTTGCCGGGGCGTGTGCTTGTGCCTAGTACCGCTGACAAGGGCTCAAGGTATTTAAAATGTCAATAAAGAACAGGGCGGTAAATTCGACTACACACCTGAAAAAAACAGCGCAAGTCATACAGTTCTCCAAAAGCACAAACGTTAAAGCAGAAATGTGCTTTTCACCAACAATCCAACTACGAACTGCCACAGTACCTATAGCATATAACTAATCAGACTGACTGTTACGTCCATCTGCTCCGCGGAGCTACCATATATTTGCTAATTGCTACATAAAATGCTTCCAATCTTGGCTTGTCCCAAATACACATTTAAATAGCCAAATTTCAAGGCAAAAAACAGTCTATGTAATACTTCAGAACTTATAGGTTCACATCATGAAGGGTCAAGTTTTAAGGCTTTGTTACGTAACGTTAAACGCGTTTGTGTGCCATTTAATAATTACAAGTTTCACCAAAAGCTAAATGCGAGTCTGGATAAAGCTATAACAACTGAACTGCACAGAACTTTACTGTGCGAAAGGTGAAATTACAATATTCTAGCAAATGAGGCATTTCAAAAACGGCACGTTTTTATTCTAATAGCAGTTGATTTGTAGACTAGTGCTCTTTAAGTATTGAAAGTTTCTTCATGTGTTATGTTTTGACATTGACAAGTATGTTACAATAGATATTAAAGTATTAGATATGAAAATGCCCTGTTCGTTGAGTTATAGTATACATAAGTTCATGTAGACAATCAGATGGCACGTTTTAACAAGGTCTCCATGAAGAAAAACTCTGAGCCATTTTATTATCTACAAAAATGTAGTTTCACAACCTCTTTCAATTTATTAATTTGACATTTTAGCAAAACTATTTTGGCATAACTTCAATTTGTGCACTTTCAGAATGAATTACACTTCTTTTTTATCATATGTTTGGCTTTTCCATTGTGAAATATTGAAATCTAAGTTTGAATGTAAAAGTTAAAAAAATAAATGTTAGACAACTAATGATTCCTTGTTTATCTTTTGTCTATTTAGTTCACATTGAATGTGAAATTCTTACAGGTTTTCACAGATGTGACAAACCTTACAGTTTTATTAAAGAACAACAAGCTAAAATAAATACTTAAATAAAACAAACTAATCAAAAAAGACAATCTGTGTTAAGTTTACCTGATAAAACTCTCCTTCCCCCTATAACCTGATTGTTTGAAGATGTTAAACATTTTTTCCTTTTTGATAATCGGCACAAATCATACCTAAAATAAGTCTCGCCCCAATGCGATTACGAATATCCATAAATCCTTTTCAGAGACGTTTAACTGAATGTGATTCAATCTGGGTTTTAAATATCAGATGTCAAATTGGTTGCCACATTTTGAGACGTCTTGTTTCAGCTCCACGGCTCATTGCCAGCTCGAACAATACAATAATACACACTTTATACATGTAATTGTCAGTTTTCCCTTTCAAATCCATATTTACAGGGGGAGTTTGTGGTTGCGTTTGCCCCGAGGCAAGGAAAAATGTGTGTATGTGTTGTGTTTTCCCACTCAGGAGAATCTCCACAAGAGTGTTTGTGTGTTGAGTTGTCCGGACTCAGAATCCTACTCGAAGCGCTCGTAATTTCTCGTCTGCCTGACGCGCGGGACCATGTCCTTTAACAACCTGACGAAGAGAGAGGAAGAAAATTTATAAGTTCACTCATTTTCATGTCAGACAAGAAACAAACGTAGTAAGTTTAGTTTAGTAAGTCAGAGCCATGGCCTGGTAATTAGTGTGGCAATATTAAATAATATTATACTTCAATGTACATGTGGACAATTAGCATGTTTTAACAAAGAAAAAAATTGACGTTTCAACAAAGTTGGTTTATCTAAAAACTTTTTCAATTTTTTTTTTTTTTTTTTTAGTATCTAGAAAAATCAATTTATTAATTGAACCAATTTATTAAAGTGATCCATACTTCATTTTCTATCATATGCTAGGCTTTTCTATTGTGAAATTGTATTAAGATTTCTATTTGGATGTAAAAATGAGAACTTGAAATTGTATGTTGAATTTAAAAATTAGAATGTCAAAAACTGGTTTGTAACGTTTAAATCCTGTTAATTCTAAATATTTAGGCCTCAAGACATGATCTTAAATTTAAGATTTATGTATTTGAATTGTCTATAAAATTTTCCATCCATTTGGATTACACCGTTTTTAACATAAACGCACTAATGAACTTAATGTGATACATATTTGTCAGTCATACATCAATGAAATAGGTAAGATTTTTTCAACAACAAAAAAATCATGCCATAGTTTATCATACACTTTGCATCTATTTGATTTTATTTAAATAGTCAAATTTTAAAATGCATTTATTCAAATTCTTTAGAATCAGCATAAATCTGTTCCTTGTGAAAACAATTGCATTTATTAAAAAGTGTAAACAGTTCAAATATGGCTTGGCGTGGAACAAGCAATATATTGAGTTCAAATGTATGAGATTGAAACAAATTGGATTTATTGATGATAAATATATGAATCGGGTTATTGTGTATTTAAAACGCATTCAGTTTATTAGTACCATTACAGAAATCTTTCATTTATGTATGACTGACAAATATGTATCACATTACGTTTGTGTTAAAACTAATACAAATGATTGGAAAATGTATATGCAATTCAAATACATGAATAAACCGTAAATATAACACTATGTATTAATTGGCTTAGGCCACAATGACAAGGCTAAATTCAGCAGGTCCAGCGTTCGACTTCATAACCTCTCAAGGACAAGCCTGTCACTTCACACCAAATAACCTCTGCTTAGTGGAACACTGTGTGCTTTTGGGAAAGGAAACACAGCAGGTGGAATTTTACAGCTTATAGATTTACATTTACACTTAAAGTTCTGTCAACAAGTCATGCGCCGTTCGATTTTCAGTGGGAAATGTTCCAGATGATGTTACGGTTGAGCTTTGCAAACAATTCCCCGAATCTTTGGTGTATGTGCGCGTTACGTCTTCATTTCCATGACAATGAGTTAAACGCTAATTACAGTCTCTAGGCTAGTGATATTATAATAATTGCTTGAAATGATGTTAGAGAGCATCATGTGCTATTTATCCAGCAAAATGCTACATAATTAGTGTTCCTATCAGAGAGTTTAGTTAAACCCTTCGGCATATTTACAGTTGCACCAAAGACTAACAGAGTCACGCCTGAAATCCCTCAAGTGGTACAATATCAAATGACTGTTTATAAACGGCTTTGTGCTACAGTGAACAGACATGGCACGATGTTTGCATTCATGTCATCGGTGTATAATTATATACTACTATTAATATACCATTATAGTTTTTTGTTAATATTTTGAATTAGGTTTTATTTTTGTTTCCGTTTTCATTTTAACTTTAAAGTTTGAGTAATGTTGCTGTTGTTTTTGTTTTTTAAATGGTTTTTAGCTAAACTAAACTTACTAAAACTAAAAACGTATACATTATTTAGTTGTCGTTTATTTAACGATTAGTTATTATAGTAGCTACTTCAACTTCAACTGAACTAAAATGTGAACCGTTGCCTTGGCATCCAGCTGAAATAAAATAAGTTTAAGTATTTTATGTTTTATTTCAGGTAATGGTAATTTTATTAAAAGTATTTTTTTATTTTTTTTACGATAATAACCGTGGTTTGTGTATGACTATGGGTACATATACACGACAACAATGTACTACAAAAAAAAACTTTCAATTCTTTTACTTCAATGAAAGGTTTGATTTTTGCGCATTTTTTTAATGTAAGATCAAAAGATGGTGGTATAATCAATATACAATATACACTGATAAACAATGCAGATTTATTTTTACAGCCATCTTTGATCATATTTAGCAGGCGTGCCAATAATTCTGACCTCAACTGTATAGACTGAACACATAATACGAATCTGTGTTTTTGTAGTTTACATGGAGACGATAGCGGTAACTTGCACTTTGAAACCAAAATGATGAAACAAAAAATGAATGGCCAAAACGCATAAAAATTGTACAGTTTTTAGTAGAAAACGGTGTCGTGTAAACGGCCCATATTTCACTGATTTCAGCCGTTTTCTTATCCTGGGGATTTTTCCGTAAACTAGCTACAAGGACGAATCTCTTGGGAGTAACACAATTTTTTTTCTTTTTTTCTCGTTTTTTTACGGTTGAAACTTTAAATGTTAGTCACATTTCCATTTTTTTTACACATAAAAACTACTCAACATGTACTTAGTGCACCTTAAAGTTTCCTATTTGAGTTGGATTGGGACTCTTACTTGACTCCGTAGGCCAGAATGATCAGTCCGATCAGAACCCCCATGGTCCCGTCCAGGAACCAGACACTAGGTTCGTGTTTGAACACCTCGGCGCTGATTAGGATGGAGAATCCCATGATGCCTCCGACTAGGGAGTTAAAACCTGGAAATGAATAAAGATGTCAAATGTAAAAATATCAGAAAGAGCAGCATGAACATTCTGCTAAATCTATACTTTTGTGTTCCTGAGGAAAAAAAGTCATATGGGTTTAGAACGGCATGAATAAGTTGACACACATGTTCTTCTTTTTTATTAGCAAACCTTGCTATTAAACAAATTGATTCTTCATCTTTACAGATTATAAATCTTCTTAACGTTCTGTTATAAGATAATCAGTCATTTATGTGATAACTAGCTGGTGTGGCGGCAGTCCTGGATGTTTGGACAGATGGTGAGTTTCACATGTGTTTATCTCGTGTACGAGACGCTGGTTCCACGATGGGTGTGTGTTTGTGCTACTGAGATGGTTGATGCACATAGAGTGTTGTGTGACATTAGAAATTACTGTCACACTGTGTGTGTGTGGCATATTAAAGAATATGAGAGTAATAAGAGTAATAATAATTAACTACATGTAGGGTTAGGAATAGGGGTTGGTTTAGGGTTAGTTGCGTGTTATTATGAATAATTTATAGTTATTACTACAGTAACTACTTGTAACGTGTAACAAGGACACTGTAAAATAAAGTGTTACCAAATATTGTACACTATTTGCTCCATTTAAAGTTAAAAGAGAAATATTTTTTCAAAGTTGTAAATACAGATTATTGGAGTATGTTTTATATAAAAATACATTTCCATTTTCTACTTCAAAATTTCACATTTAATTCAATGTGTTTAAAATTATTTGTGAAAATAACTAGCAATTTCTGAGTGAAATAAGTTTCAAATTAAATCCTACAGCAGTTTTTTTTTTTTGTGTATGTGTGTAATTTCGATTACAAAAATTACAAGTTTGGTCAGTTAGAAAAGTAATAGCACACCTCTTCTCAACAAGCCCTGTGATTTTAACCGTGTGTGTGTGTGTGTGTGTGTGTGTGTGTGTGTGTCTGTGTGTGTGTGTGTGTCCATCTGTGCATATCTGTCTATATATATGTCTGTCTGCACTCCCATCTGCTTATCTGTCTATCTGCTCATCTGTCGCGTTTTCTTTTTCAGTGTTTTTTTTTTTAAACAAAAATGCCATAAAACCTCCATAAAAGATACCCATGCGATGTGTGCATTGTATTTGTAATAATGTTGTGTGAAGTCATAAAAACATATTTGTAGTCATTTTGGAGCTCGACTATCTTTCCACCTTTCAATATATAGAAAAAAACCCACACATTCTATTAAACATCTGTAAAAAATAATAAAAATCAAAGATATGTCCGTAATGTGGTGTGTTAAGTGTAAACATAATGTATTTAATGTCAAATTCAGTGGGAATTAAATCATTTTGGGAGTTGATCAAATTATTTTTTTAAGCCAATATAGTCACATGTAAAATCCCCAGCCCTTCAGAAGTTAAAAAGGGAGGAGCTGAGGTGAAATAAGACCAGACACGTTGCCACGGCACTGTGAATAATAAATCCGGCTGGCCATCACCACGGTAACCTGGTGGGTTTCCGGGGAAACGTACCATCAGTGATGAGGGCCCTGCTGGTGAGGACTTTCCCCAGCATGAACTTACAGACGGACAGAATGGTGCACACCACTCCGCTGATAACCGATACGCTGTACAGGAAGTCATCCTGGGGAAAGAGAAAGAGAGAGACCTTATCATACTGAGCGAGATGTGACGTTCAAGGGTCAAGTGCAGTGTTTTATGCAACAGTCATTTATATGGCACACTGTAGAGGAAATCAAGGGAGGAGGGCAAAAAGAGCTGCGTTTAGAACGGAATATCAGTGTAATGCTTACTAGAAACTGAAATATATACTGCGTATTAATTTAGAAATGGCTAACAGGAAACATTTCAAATTGTAGTATGCTACATTGTTGTCACATAATCTCATATAGTGCATGGTCATGTCATATTCTGAATAGCATACTAATCTTAGTACTTCTGCAGTGTATTGTATGTATAGTATGCAGTGCACTCACTGAACTTAACATGCGGGTAGCCAAATGTTCTGATAATAATGTGCCTTTCTTCTGTCTGAAGTGTTTCTTACTGCATAAATACAGTATATACTGGCTAGTATGCAGTATGTACTACGAAGTATTCTACCAGAATGGATTTTTTTTTAAAGTGTAAAACAGTATGCAACAGTAAACATTTAAAAATGTAGCAGTAAGTAGTATGCTAGCAAACTTAGCTGGAAGCCTCAAATAGAGCATATCAAAGGTAAAATTAGTAAAGATATTGATATTCTAAATAACTTTAAACACAAACTGGATGAAGCTTCATTACAGCTTCTATACTTAACCTTAATTGTTCCATATTTAACATACTGTACCGAAGTGTGGGGTAATGCATGCACCAGTTATAAAGGCTGTTCTTACTTCAGAAGAAAGCGATAAGAATTGTGACTAACCAAGGTTCACGAGACCACACAAATAAAGCGTTTATAAAACTGCAGACTTTGAAATTTAAAGAGTTGGTCAAATTCAAAATACTACAAATTACGTGTAGAGTGAAAAATAATTTGGTGCCAGTACATATTAAAAACAAATTCATGCTGATCACAGACAGTAACAACAGAAGAAAAGGCATTTTTTGTGTATCTTATTCACGCACCTCACAAAAACAAAAGGGGTTTCTTGTAACTGGGATTAGTTTATGGAACTCTTCGGACATGGTTAAAAAATCATGTAACACGATTGTTCAATTCAATAAAATGTATAAAAAAAATGTACTTGAAAAATACGAAGGAAGTGAAGCATAATGACCAATCTTTGATAAATTGGAAACTGTCAATTATTTAGATGTGAAGTAATACTGTACCTCGACGTAAGGAAAAACGAGTTAAGTGGAAATCCCACCCTGCAGCCGATTCTAAAGATTTCATTGGTCATTGTAAGTAACAATATGCAGTAAGTAGTACACTATTATTCCAAACATAGTCACAGTTATGGGCTATGTTTAGAATGGAAAACTTAAAGACGGTTTCCTGTAGAAAACAATAGAATGCAGTATGCTACGGTAAACATTTCAAACTGTAGCATACTAAATTGTTGCCATGGCCTCATTAAGTGCACACTTGCTGAATTAAACATGCAAGGTAATCCAGTCTTTTGATGATAATAGCATAATTGTCATGATTGCTGTCTTGTGTTCCCCTCGTCTTGTGTGGATTTATGTTATTTCGTGTTCTGTGCCATGTTTTGTAGTCCTTTGTAGTTTTTCTTGTTGATTAGTTCCTGATTGTTCCCAGGTGTGTCTTGTTTGCCAATCTCCCCTTAAGTGTATATATACTCAAGTGTTTCTCATGTTCTTTGTCTGGTGTTGTCCTTGTGTGATGTTTCGTGTGAGTCGTTTCAATTTCTAGATTTTCCTGTGTTTGGATTATTTTGTTCTTTGCCTGGTTTCTTGGTGTGTTCTGCCTGGATTTACTTTCTGACTGTTTTGTAAATAAATAAATGTCTAACTGCACCTGGATCCAATGCCCTGTCTTTACTGAAACAGCCACCGTTACAATAATACTGTCTGATGTCTATTGCTGCATATTTCAGTTTCAGTACATGTTACATACTGCGCAGTAAATAATGTGCTAAGTCCAAATCTGAGTATTCAATACATGCATAATTATAGTATGCATACACTGCAAAACTAGTATGAGAAGCACCTATGAATATGTTAGAAAGCAATATGAATGGCAATAAGGAGCACAGAGTCAATAAAAGGATGCAAAAACAAGATGAATAGAGTTGCCTTCTCAGCCTGAGCAGAATCATTACATTTGCACCGCTGGCCTTGCAGACGTGAAAAAACGCAGCGATGCAAGGTTCCCACCATCAAACATAACGTCCAACACAAGCTCACACACACAAACGGTCAGTCAATGCATCACTTGTTCCCTCCACATAAAACGGTATGATGGATCGTCTGGTGAGAGAACCTCATCAATATTGATGTCAGGCAAGTGGAGAAAGTAGAACACAACGAGGTTTGTGTCTCGCGGACAGTGTCGAACAACTCTAACCCTCCCTGAAGGGTTTAAAAACAACCTCGTGCCCTCGCATTTATCACAAGCGTTGTCTGCCTGCCCACAAACATCCCACAATGTCTCTCTCTGAAAATCTCAGATGATCCATCTCAGCGAGATATCAGGGATTTGGAAGCGTTCGCACTATCACACATTTTTTTTATGGTTGTGTCCCTCTAATAATTGTAGGTTCAACTACACAAACATATAAAACCTGTAAACATCATTATTTAGGGCTATATTTTGTGTCGTTTTTGTGGAAAGAAAACATCCAACATTCACATTTAAGTGTTTGTTTTATTACACTTTATCTTTTTGCATCTGATAGATTTAAATTACAATGCAAATCATTTAAGGCCGGTTTCTCAAAATGAGTTTTTTCTAAATTTCAGCAGCACTTGAATGCACCAAAATTTACAGTTTTATTCCTGGAAAATTGTTTTATTGATTTTATAGCACCTGAAAAACAAGTCAATCTAGCTCAGAAACACACATGGGATTGCAAAAGGGGGCAGTCCATCTCAAACACCTTGTTCAGAACAGCTTATTAACATTTCATTAGAGAACGAAAGAGCATGAGAGAGAGAGAGAGAGAGTACGTGAGAAAAAAAAATAAAAGAGAGAGAAAAGAAGGGGGGAAGTGTCTCTGACATCAGCAGCAGATGAAGGGAGGGAGAAATATTGGATCTATTTTTAGGCGGCGCTTGTATGCGCCAAAACCAAGCTTTACACGCTGAGACAGGAACAGGAATCCTCTAGAGAGAAGCCAGAGTCCTGATTAAAACATCAGCACAGCCTCTCTCTCTCTCTCTCTCTCTCCTATTCCTCTAGTTATCGTCTTCTCTTTTACACCCTAATTGTGTTTGCAACACCCTTAAAAATAAAGGTTCCAAAAATAGTTACAATCTCATTCCTTTTGAGAAAATGACATTACAGAACCTTTTTAGTTCTCATATGTCATAATAGTTCCCTTTTAAGTTCCCATTATATGTCATAATATATACCTTTTTAGTTACAATTGTCATCATATAAGCATTTTTAGTTCTTTCATAAAACCTTTTTAGCTCTTGTTATGTCATGATATAATGTTGTTTACTCATTTTATCATGATAGAACCTATTTTAGTTCTCAGTATATCATGATGGAACCTTTTTTAGTTCTCATTATGTTATCATAGACCTTTTTTATTCTCATTATGTAATAATAGAACCTTTTTTTGCCCTCATCGAACCCTTTTTAGTTCTTGTTAATCAGAACCTTTTTTCATTCTCATTATGTGATAATAAAACCTTTAGTTCTTATTATGCCATCATGAAAAACTTTAATTTCCGTTATGTCATCATAGAACCTTTTTTAGTTCTTATTATGTTATCATAGAACCCTTTTTAAAACGGGTTCTAACAATAGAACCTTTTTAAGTTCCTTTGGTTTTGATGCCAAAATTGCTTTTTAGAACATGTCATGTGCTGAAGATTCAAGAACACAAGAGTGTTTCATTTTTAAAACTAGTAGCAAGACTCATTACCAAAGTTCATAATGTGCTATGATTGGTTCTGGATAAAAAAGAGCGTTATTTCCTATTTACTTAAATGTTCATGAATGTTCCAAAAGGTGCATGTGCAGCGATGTCATAGAAGAACCATTTTTAGAAACCCAAAGAACTATTTAGTAAACAGTACTTAAAAGAAACATTTTTGTCTTAGTGTAAAGAGTATTTTAATAATCCTAAGTACCTTTTTACACTATAAAGTACCTTTTGTGCAATGGAAAGGTTCCATGGATATTAAAGGTTCTTCATGGAAACATAAATGTCATTAAAAAAACTTTATTTTTAAGAGTGAAGAAGAGGAATCTTTACACCACAGATGCTGTCTCATTTCATCACAGGAAAACGAATGGAGATATAGATTGAGAAAAAGAGTGAGTGATAGTGGAGGGGTAACTGGTTTAGGGAAAACTATTTCCCCTCTAGATGTTGCCTGGCAACAGTGATATCAGACTATTCTAATCTCGTCTGTGACTTCACACCTTGTCTCCACCATGTTCATTCAGCTTTACACTTGTGCTGTTCAGCAGGCGCCGTTAGGGAAAACTCACACAACCAGCGACATAAAAAGATGAAGTGTTGGGTTTTTGCGTGTGGAGTCCTTCATCTGAGAGACTCTCCTGAATGGAGTTTACTTTCAATAAAAAGCCATGCGAGAGTATGAATGCTTAGAGCGAATATATGGAAATATATTTAGAAAATGACTAAATCAAATCAATTAAGCGCTTAGAAAATAGAATAATAGTTAGTCGCAACAATCAAACAATCAATCAACCAACCAATCCAATGAATGTATTAAAGAGTGAATGAATGAACAAACGAACTAATGAATCAACCACTGGAACTATCAATGAACAAATTCAATGAATGATTCAGTGAGAGAATGAACAAACAAACTAACAAATGAATCAACCACTGGAACAATCAATCAATGCGATGAATCAATCAATGAGTCGGAAAAATAACTAATAAAAAAAAAACACTGAAACAATCAATCAGCCAATCCAATGAATGAATCAGTGAGTGAATGAATCAACCACTGGAACCATCGATCAATCAATCCAATGAATGAATCAGTGAGTGAATGAATGAACAAATGAATCAACCACTGGAACCATCAATCAAAAAATCCAATGAATGATTCGATGAGAGAATGAACAAACAAACAAACAAATGAATCAACCACTGGAACAATCAATAATTCAATGCAATGAATAAATCAATGAGTCAGGAAAATAACTAATTAAAGCAACAACAACTGAAACAATCAATCAGCCAATCCAATTAATTAATCAGTGAGTGAATGAATCAACCACTGGAACTATCAATCAATCAATCCAATGAATGATCCAATGAGAGAATGAACAAACAAATGAATCAACCAGTGGAACAATCAATTAACCAATCCAATTAATAAATCAATAAGTCAGGGACATAACAAATTAAAGAATCAACCACTGAAACAATCAATCAACCAATCCAATGAATGAATCAGTGACTGAATGAATGAACAAATTAACAAATAAATCAACCACTGGAACCATGGCTGTGTCCAAAATCGCCCCCCTATACCCTTAAATAGGGCACTATTTGGGGAGACAGCCATTTTTAGTGGTGTCCGAAACCATAGTGGACTTTATCGAGTGCACTAATTCAATCCCACAATGCACCGCAATAAGAGTGTACAACCGATGTACACTCAACGGCTAGAGAACACGCATAATGCAATGTGAGATTTGCACGTCGAATGAATTCCCGCATGAATACCTGCAGTTGAATCATCCATCCATCCATTTTTGATCAAGCAAACAAACAAACAAACAAACAAACGAATTAATCAACTAATGCAATGAATACATCAATGAGTCAGTGAATGAACAAATGTGTTTTTGTTGTTTTCTTACCACTTCCGGTTGCAATTTTGTGGCGAGATCATGGATCGCTTTCCCCAGGATAGTGATGGCCGACAAGATGAACACGACCCCAAGGATAACACATGCTCTGGAAAACACACACACACACACACACACACACACACACACACACACACACACACACACACACACACACACACACACACACACAGGTACGTTGAGTAACCCACAGCATCAATTCAACTGATGCTTTATTGAGTTCACGGTCTAATTCCCCTCCTGTGTCTGAGTCAGTTAATAAAACACAATTCTGAAGCTTCTGCTCGCTTTAGTGCCTCGTTCTCATTAGACATGTCAAGCCCTCTGTTTATAAATGAAGGCAGAGAGGGCTGTCGTTCTCTAATTAAGCCTGGTTAATAGGTAAGATCTGTTCCACTATATACTCAGCCGCAGGGGTAGCTGGGTTAAATCTGGTGAAGTTTTAGTGCCGTGCTGCTCTGTTTCTCACACGCGCATCGTAACGGCTTTGCGAGCTCAGTCTGTTTAATCTGCTTTTTGGTTAGTGATTAATTAGTCAAACCAAATAAACAAACAAACACACACAGCTAAAGTCTCTGGAGTTCAAATTAAAATGAAATTAAGACATGCAGATTAATTTAATCTAGTTTATCTCGCAATCAGGCCAAGGAGGAACCCCACTGATGCTGTAGAGATGCTTGTGTGCTAGGTGGATCATGTTTGTTTTGACAGGCGACTAAATTTAATAATACATATATACATTAAAATAAAATAAAAATTCAATAAAAGTGCAATCTAAAAAGCTGCGAACTTGCATTTTAATAGAAACTTAACGAAAGCGTTTTCTTTTAGGCATAACATTGCAATCGCGCTCGGATCTGCACCAAAACAATCGCTTCGAGACCGCCTGAACGAGGTGGTCTCGGCCCGATTGCAAACGAACTATGGGGCGGTCTGATTCTGAGTGAGCACATAGTTATCACAGTTGAAAACCAAAAGAGCACATCTTCATCTTAAAATGTTGTGTAATTGCACTTTTCCGTGTGAGAATGCTGTCCCGATGACGCCTTGATTCCTGCTCTAGCTGCATTATAACATTTGTATAGTGTTTGTGTGTCTTGACACTTAACCACTAGACAGCGCTGGGAGATCCAGAGAGAGCTAGCGATGTATAGGTGTGAAAACGCCCTTAGTAACTGCGACTCCATAGCAACCACTAAGAACACTTTATTAACCACATAGCAACTCCCTAGCATTGTCCTAGCAATCACTCAGGACACCTTAGTAACCACATAGAAAAACACTAACAATCACATAGCAACACTCTAGCAACTGCTTAGAACAATTTATTAATCCCAAAGCAACCACTCTAGCATTGAACTTGCATCCTCACAGAACACCCTAGCAATCACTCAGAACACATTAGAAACAAACTAACAACCACTTAGAAAAACTCTAGCAACAGCTCAAAACACTTTAGTAACTCCATATGAACTCCCTAGCAACCACTTAGAACACCTTCAATTCACTCAAAACACCTTAGCAACCACTTTAGAATTGACCTTGCAACCACACAGAACACATTAACATCTACCCTTGCAACCAATCAGAACACCTTAGTGACCACATAGCAACTCCCAAAAGAACCAACCAAAACACCCTAGCAATCACTTATGAATGCCCTAGAAACCATGTAGAACACAATAACATCCAGCTAGCAACACTCTAGCAACCACTCAGAACACTTTAGTAATCCCATAGCAACTCCCTAACAACCACTCTAGCTTTGATCTTGCATCCACACAGAACACATAAACATCTACCTAGCAACGCCCTAGATATCAATCAGAACAAATTAGTATCCACATAGCAACTCCTAAAGAACCACCAAAACACCCTAGCAATCACTTAGCAATGCCCTAGAAACCATACAGAACACAATAACATCCTCCTAGCAACACTCTAGCAACCACTCAGAACACTTTAGTCATCCCATAGCAACTCCCTAACAACCACTCAGAACAAACTAACAACCACCTAGCAACAACTCAGAACACCTTAGCAACTGCATAGCACTGTTGGTACTGTTTTTTTACACCAGTAATCACCATTAATATGTTCTTCAAAATGCAGAGATCTATTTGTAAGTCTCTATTCTCAAACAGTAAGAGCCTATAGTGTTTTACAGTGTTAGAGTCTAGTAGTCTAGTAGATATGTCATCTCGCTAATGCAGCCTGCTTATGATGTAATCTGTCTCCACGGCGATCCGCATCCCAGCAGATTCCCCTAGGGATCGGAACTCACAGCTTCACCGGCCTGCACATTAGAAATGGATTCATTAAGCGCGCGTGTGTGTGTGTATGTGTGTGTGTGTGTGTGTGTGTGTGTGTGTGTGTGTGTGTGTCTGTCTGTACTGTACGTATGCTACAGGTCTGAGTGTGCTGCTGTCAAGCACACTTCTGCCTTTGTCCTCCCTTTCTCCACTTCCTCTGCTTTAATTCCCTTCACAAAGCCCTTCTGCCATCTCTATTGTGTCTTTCACCCGATAAGGGACGCCGAACACAGAGAGAGACTGTCTAAAGACATGAAACCCAGAGCAGGGCCACTTCACGGGGGACCAGAGAGTCTGTCTACCTGGCCTCCATCCATCAAACCTGGTGGTCTTTAGGAAACGTTAACCTGCTTTAACCTGATGAGGTAAATTATGCTAGGTTTGTTAACAAGGATCAGTGCATCTGAAAACATCCATTAAACGATCGTTTTAATGACTATGGTTTGGTTAGGTAATTTGTTGCGTGCTCGTTCGCCCAGTAATGTTTTCCTTCAGCCGAGGAACATGTCAAAATCTCAACATCATTACCGTGAAAGATCAATCTGACCTTCTGCTCTCCTTGTTGCCCAGAAACAACATCTAATTGGCTACTGAAACTACCCAGAATCCCCACAGAGCACAAACAATGGCTGCATCAGAAATCACATACTTCCCTACTATATAGTAGACAAAAACAGTATTTGTCCAAAGAAGTAAGTCCGAATTCACAGTACTCAAGTACACGGATGACCTTCTTCTGGCGGCAAGATTCTGAAGTGTGCATACGATGGACACTTTACTATGCCATGAGAACACGGGAGAGGATTTTTGAATGGAAGTGAAGTGACGCAACTGATGCTGGAAGGTCACATGATAATGACAGCATGGCGAATGTAGTACGTCCAGATGACATTCATACTACACTCATTCATACTAGAACGTACGGTCGTGAGGTAATTACTTGTTCAAAATAAGACAGTATGCGATTTCGGACGCAGCCTATGGCTCGTTCCATGCGGTCACGTCCCATTCCCCGTGTTTTCTTCAATCAAGGAAGGATCACATGTACTCACATGTATTCTCTGTGCGCTGAATGGACTGCCGCGGCATTACTGTATCGCCAAATCACGATAATGGAGGACAGGACGTCGAGAGTAGCGTCAAACTGCAAACGAATGAACAACATTGATAAAGAGAAGCGTTAAAACATTAAAGACTATTAAATAATGAACATTTAAATATATGTAGTGTGAGACTTACAGCAAAACCAAAGGCTGATGCACTGTGCCGCATTATAGAAACAGCTGCAAAAGAAATAGAGAAAAAGTTAGTTCAAATGGAGATAAATTTGAAGTATTTAATAAAAAATAAATAAAAAAAGTTTAACCATTAAAAATTTAGTTGGACAAACTTTAAATGTGAAGTGTTTATTAAAATAGTATTATTATTTTTAAATAAATGAAATATTTAATTGGTTGGACAAACAATTTTAAGTGTGATTTATTTAAAAAATAATAAATACATATTAAATGAAAAAAATAGATGTTTATCTTTTAAACATATTTTTAATTAAGAAATTATATAAATTAGTTAAAATATTTTACAATTAAAATAGTTCATTATTTGGAAAACAAACTTTAAATGTATGTAAATAAATTAATACATTTTACAATAAAAAATATAAAAAGTTAGTCAGACAAACAGATTAACGTTCCTTTAACATCTAAAAATTATACCAGCAATGGAAACGTTGTGAATTAATGAGCAGTTTAATATGCAACTGTATGCAACAATGGGCAACTGTATATTGTTAATATTGATTTTGATAAGAGTTTGTCTCAAATATACACCTAAACATTATATATATATATATATATATATATATGCATTCCCCTGTTGTAAAGCTGTGCGTTTGAATGATTTCCCGCAGCTAAAGTGGCCTGGATCAGATTTCATCTCTTCACCCTGTGATGTCAGCACATGGTGTGGATCTGAGCTACCCAAACAGCACTGTGGCTCATGTCCAGTTATCGACCTAATATTGACCTCTAATGCACCTGAATCCTCTATCCTGAGACTGGATGAGCGATCTGAGATATTCCATCCACCTCTACAGGGTCAGCCAAACTCTCAAAGGTACCCAGATCTGCATTTCAGGGCTGTTTGTGCTTCTATTTCCCAATTGATTGCACAGTACAGCACTATAGAACACAGTACAGTATAGTGAAGTATAGTCATTTAGAGTGTAGTATGGTACAGTATAGTTTAAATGTGGTGCAGAAGTATCAGAACATTCCCCTAACGTAAGCGTATATGCTTCCCGTTTGGTTACCAATTCCTATTGTTATAAAAATGTTCTCTTTAGGTTCTATTTTTTTTATAACCACGAATTAGGAACCAAAAATTGTCAGTTGGGATGAAATTAAGGTGATGCTGCAAACGTCCAGTCTTGCCATCATACAGCTTTAGGCCCGTTCACACCATGGACGATAACTATAACAATAAAGTTATCGTTATAGTTATCGCTTTTGGTGTGAACGGGCCTTTAGTCAAAGTTTGCACACACATTCAAATGGCAAAAGTCATTACTCAAAAACAAAGACACACACACACTCTCTGTTCCTCAGAAAACCTGTTAAAAATGAATAACGGCGCTGCTGCGGCATGAGATTAAAGATTTAGCAGTTTCTAAATATAAATTCCGTTCCTTTTAGAGAAATCCACTCTGTTTTAGACGACTCGCGCCAGACGATTTCAAGTCCTCAAGAGGCCAAGCTCAAGAAACACATCGACAGTGTCAATAAAACATCTATAATCGGTGCAGTCCTTCAGAATCCCATCGGACACGCTCTAAAGAACCACAAACATTGTCTCGTGAACAACGTCGACATCTTAATCTTACGACGAACTTCAGGAGTTTAGATGTACCACATGCAGAGAGAGCATCTTGAGTAACAGGAAAAGATTTATGGAGAGTTGTGTATCTGCGGAAAGCTGAAACCATTCCCTGCTCATTAAGAAGTCATATTTATGCTGATTTTCACGTGAAGTCAGCAGCTTCTACAAGGAGTGCTGATACTGCGGCCCGAGCCGATCAAGAAAATGATGAAGCTTGAAAAAACGTAGGATATCGTAGGATCACAATGAAGTATTGTGTGTATCCAGGATTATTGGGGAGAAATCGGCTTCAATCTGTCACAGATGCAGACTTAACAAACAAGCCAGCTAACAGGGAATGTTCTCAGAAGTTATGAATAAAAGTTATTCCAGTAACCTTAATAGAACGTTTGTTCAAAGTTATCGGGTCTTTAATAATTCTCCCAAAACGTTAGCACAAAAACATATATCATTTATGGAATGTTTTTGCTGAAACATTTTAGTTGGTCTTTCGTCTGATTGTTTCAGAATGTCCAGAAAACGCTAATATGGAATGTTCCCTTAACGTTTGTATTACCAATGTTTTTAAAACCTTTAAAAAAACTGAAGAACATAATGGAAACATTGGCAAAACTTATTTTTGTTAGCTGGGAAAAGACTTTGAACGGACAATGAATTCTAGAGACAGTTCAATTTTGTTCCTAAGATTATTGCTAACTTAACATTTATGTAAGTAGGACATATTACAATTTTATAACACTTTATCTTTAGATGTATTTGCAGGCTGTGGCCCTTAATATGATTTAGCTTTATTTTTTGTTTGGTATTAAACTGAAATTGTAGTATGCGCTGTGTGATTTGTAGTGTAAAGAAAGTCAATGTTGTGATATATTTCATTACAGGAGGTACACAAGTCACCTGATCTGCTATTCACGGAAGCTTGTTTCCGCCAGGGAATAAAAAATAAAAAAGTTAATTGCAACTTTTTATCTTACAATTCCGACTTTTCTCCTCGCAACTGTGAGTTCATATCTCACAATTCAAACTTTTTCCTCAAAACCGTGAGTTTATATCTCGCTATTTGTACATTATAACTCGCAATTTCGAGGTTAAATCTCACAATTCTGAGAAAAAATAGTCAGAATTGCAAGATATAAACTCAATTCTGACTTTTTTCATGCAATTGTGAGTTTATATCTCACAATTCAAACTTTTTCTCAGAATTGTGAGATTTAACCTTGAAATTGTGAGATATAAAGTCAGAATTGCGAGATATAAACTCACAATTTTGAGAAAAAAAGTCAGAATTCTGAGATATAAACACAGTTTTGAGAAAAAAGTCACAATTGTGAGATATAAACTCGAAATTGCCAGTTATAAAGTCTGTACTGCGAGATATAAAATCACAATTTTGAGGAAAAAAGTCCAAATTGTGAGATATAAACACAATTTTGAGAAAAAAAAGTCACAATTGTTAGTTATAAACTCGAAATTGTGAGTTAAAAAGTCTGAATTGCGAGATATGAACTCACAATTTTGAGAAAAACTCATAATTACTTTTTTACGTCCTGGTGGAAACAAGCCTTAATAGCTATTGCGCAATTTATCGTAACTCATCAAGCTGCAGCCCCAAAATTGTCTGGTAATGTTTTTATCCTAATGTTACTTTTGGACCCTGTTTTTGTAGAATTTCACAAAAGCATTGTTGGCTGTTTGCATTTCACTAGATTTGGTAATATTTTTAAAGTACGTTATTGTAAATTGGCATAATGTTACGTTTTATATGGCATTTGTCACATGTCCGTTAGCGTTCTTTCCGCACATTCATGTTGCGTGTTTCACCGCGCAAACTTGCACAACTCATACAGTACTCTAACAAAAAATTACACAACATTGATTTTGTGAGAACGTGTTAAATCTATTTCTTTCCAGTTTGATACACATATCACACTGTGAGTTAACATGCTGCAGCTATGCGGCAAGAACCGCGTTGTGACAGTTATTCTCAGATGTATCAGTGGCGCATGATGTATAAAACTCTTTGAAGATCTTGTCCTTGACTGCTTAAGTAAGCTAGCCTCATGTGCTTTCTTTTAGGTGTATTTTTGTCTGTGAAAATAGGGCAGAATCTTTATAGCTGGGGAGTTGCAGAATGTTGAAATCCAACACAACAGCTGCTGTAAAAAACCTGTCTTCCGCTCGGTCTGTCTTTTTGACACACACAAAAGCATCCTCACACACACACACAAACCAAAACAGAGAATGTGATCTAGTTTCTGTGTCACAGAGTTGGTGAATAAATTTGCATGTTGTTATCACTTACAGGACATTTTCATGGAAACAATTCTGCAGTCACAAGAAAAACTATTGACTGGTCAGTGTTGTTGTTATGATACTACAAAAACTAATGGTATTGCTAATACCTGTAGCAACTAATATAGTTTCTACATGGATAAATAGTAATAGTTGAATAAATAGTTTGTCTTTATGGTTTGTTAATTAATCCTGTATGTATTTAAGCCCTGAGTTTCTTTAGTTTTCGGTATTGTCCGGTATGTTATGGGGTTTGGTGACCACACCCACACACCCATGTAGCTACAACACACTGTAAAACGAATACGCTAAAGCTAATAAATTAGTATATTTTAGTTGATATCAGATACTAAAACAAATTTTTATAAAAGTGCTAACACTAATACTAAAACTGAAATGTTAGCTTGAGCAGATTTCAGTTACAATAATATAAAACCTTATATAGCCTACTATTGCTAACACTAACACTAATGCTAATTGTAATGTTATTGCTAAAACTAATGCTTGTAATGTTAAACTAATATGTTAAAGCTAACATATTAAGATATTCTATTCCAGTAGATATTCCTCAGACTGTTTACCAAGACTTTTTTTTAGCTTTTCGTCTATTGTTTTCACAAACCCGTTTACTTGACTCACTTGATGTTTTAAAAAACCAGAGGAGGTGCAGAGAGGGCAAAGCACCCTCCACCTCTCTCTCTCTCTCTCTCTCTCTCTCTCTCTCTCTCTCTCTGTCTTCCATCTTTTATTTTTAGACACGGGCTCTATGGGAGTTGGCATGCTGGCTTTTACAGGCTGGAAGTGCTGAATGCATTAATATGAGAGTGAACTACCCCTCCTCTATCTGTGACCTCTCCTCGCAGTGTGATATTTACATTCTGTGCCGCAAGAAAATCTTCCCCACACACACACACACACACACACACACACACACACACACACACACACACACACACACACACACACACACACACACACACACACACACACACACACTAATTTAGTTTAGTTTTCTTCCGTTTGAAGTCAGTAAATCCTCCAAGAACAGACATTTAAACAAATTCCGTTGCAGCAAATAGCGCTTATTTCCCCGCAGCTGATGCATTTCTAGACATGTTTATTAGGTTTGGAGGTATGCGAGCGCATTTGAGCAAGTGTGTGAAGCAGAAGACACTCTGTCGCTGAGAGCGTGTTAATTGGCTGCACTGGAAGCTTCAAGACATCTGGGAATTCAGATCTCAGTCTGGCATATATTAGACCATTTCTCTTCTTCTCCTCATTTCTTTCTTCCTTCCTTCCTTGATTTTTTCTGCCTTCATCAGTCTCAAAATGCCTTCCCTTTCTCTAAAACATACACAGCCACCCCCCACCCCTCGGTACCTTTAGGCTGACAGAGGTAGCGCAGCCGTTAATGAAAAACGAGCCGTCCCGCTTACACTTCAGATAGCGTAACCTCACAAGCGCTTCAGCGAAGATAGCAGGACTTAGATCGCCTGGCAGTAAACTGATCAGACACTCTTTATCTGAACTGAATCGAGGATAATTCGGTTAAAACCATAATCCACCAGATTTGATCTTCTCAAAACCCATACTGACCCAAATGTACGCTACCCAAACATAACGCTGATGCTCTTGAAGACTGTGTGGAAGTCGAGATGGGATTTTCGTGGCTTTTAGTGCATATTTAGTAACTTTGAGGTCTCTATATGTAAGTGCACTTATAAAAAGTAGTGTTTAAGTGCCCTTATGTGAGGCGAATAATAATAAAGTTCAGAGAACTTAACATTTTAAGTTCTAACCTACTGGCAATGGCCGAGGGGGACAACATCACAGAGACTTGGGGTTGGACATGGACCAGTATAAAACCACAAACAAACATCTTAGCAACCACCTAGAACACCCTAGCAACGGCATATACAGCACCCCGAACACCCCAGGAACCACATAGCAATGCTAAAGCAGCCACCCACAACATTGTAGCATTGTGGCGGTGACTATATTTTACATGCTAACACATTCATTTCCTTCATGTATCATGTATAAAAAACTAACAGCAACAATTATTTAACTCAGCATAGAACTTTCACCTACTTTTTTGATGCGTGTTCAAGACATGTCAAACCATTCCTTGACTACAGTTAACCACTGATCAAATATTTTGTTTCCCAGCGTGTTCACATATCAATATTTGCTTGTAGTTTTCAAGTGTGTGTGTGTGTTTAAATGTGCAGGTTCAATAAACGAAGAACAGGAAGTGAGTGTGCTGGAGAGGAAGTGAGGCTTTCTGCCAATTTTCTTTAGAATTATGCTAAATGCTAATGCTAAAACACAGACTAAACTGTGCCTCTATCACTCTGAACTCTTTATTCTCCCACAAAATTCAACTCAAATCAAAATGAATGTTTATTTATTTATTTTGTAACTATTTAGGATAAGTCAACTGCTCCTCACAAAATAAAATTGGTAAACCAAATTGCTCGTTCAATAGCTAGCTGCTATGAAGCTATGGGCGTTGCTATGCTCTTGCTAATGTTTTCTAGGGTGTTGCTAGGTGGTTGCTATGGCTCAAGTCAAAAAGCCCTTAGCAAGCACCATGACTAAATGTAGAATAAATCAAATATTTTGTGTTTTCCCACATGAATTTACCTAAAATATTAACTCTATCTCAATCATTTGCCCTCAGCTGTCTGCAATAATTTCCGCTAAATTGTCGCCATTACTGATAGTGGGGAGTTTAAATGACAACATCTCTCAAGCGTCGTTGCTCTGGAGTTGCTATGTGACCGAATCTTCACAGCCTGGCAACGTGAGTCCCAGAGTCCCAATCCAACTCTGGAAGTGTAAGGTGAGTCATTTAGTTCCCGAGGGATGGAGCACCAAGTAAGAAACCATTCCTTCAAAATCATACATTAAATCCAGTGCAGGGTTTCTGTTTGCGTAAAATCAGCTTCTCCAAGATTAAACCACATGGCCTGGAAGCGGTCTACAAAATGATTAAGTACACTTTGTGCTGAGAAAACAACAGTAGTCTGCGTAACACCAAAGTTGAGCATCCCAGCTTAATGATTTAAGGGAATATTCTGGGTTCAAGTTAAGCTCTATCAAAAGCACTTGTGGCATAATGGCGATTAAAACCTAAAACATTTCTCAGATCTTTTTCGAAATGGAAGGTCAAGTTAAGTGCACTGCATTTTGGGAAACAGTTTTCCAGAAAACTGCAACTGTAATCCAGGAATCCAGGAAAATTCAAAGCACACTATATAGTACAGAAATAAGGAGAGTACGCCAGTATGCGATTGAGAACATAAGAGTTGTCTCCACAGTACATTTAACTCTTTTGAAACCCCTTTAAAGTAAATTTTACAAAAGATACGGTTTTCCATTATATGACAACTATTTTTACAGTCTCCCAGTTTTGTGCCTCTGAGAATATTTTGTATTTGTAGCTGAGAATAAAGTGTGCTATGAATGTATTTGGTTGTCAAAGTTCCCGTATGTCTGTGTTTATCCGGTGCAACTTCTTTCAGCGACGATTAAGTAATCTTGTAGAGCAACCATGAACAAACTAGTCAAACCAGATCTTGTGTATCAAGTTTATGGCACGGAACCAAACAACACACAGCTGTGATATATATTATATACATATTATATATATATATATATATATATATATATATATATATATATATATATATAAGTATTAAATGTATTATAAAATATGTATTATTAAAATATAATTACAGGTAATTATCTAATAATATATCAAATAAATATATACATTTTAGATTAATATTGTATATTATATAAATATATTTATATTTATTTATTACATTTTTATTAAATTATATATATATATATATATATATATACTATACAGTGATGGGAATAACGGCGTTATAAATAACGCCGTTACTAACGGCATTACTTTTTCCAGTAACGAGTAATCTAATTGATTACTCTTCTCATCTTAATAACGCCGTTACCGTTACTGCCAAAAAATGCGGCGCGTTACTATAACTGATGAAGCTGTTTTTTTTTTTCATCAGACCAACTAGATCTCTGAGCGAGAGGCAAATACTTTTTTTACTGTTCTTCCTTGGTTAGTGGGCAGAGCACGAGACAAGCGCATAAATGCTGACGATTGGCTATAAGGTAGAGTAAAATGTCATTGTAAGCCAATCAGAGGTAGAGTTGGGCGGGTGTTCGAAAGCACGCATAGTAGTGATGGGCATTCGGCTCTTTTGACTCAGCTCACTGAAAAGAGCCGGCTCTTTTGGCTCACAAACGGCTCTTTAAATGACTTTGACTATAATATTTCAATTTGTATTACATAATTATTTAATTTCTATAGGCTAAATTTGTAAAAAAAATAGAGTCGGCTCTTCAGATATGCGAGCCAGCTCCCAACGTTCACCTAAAAGAGCCGGCTCTTAGAGTCGAACGAGTCGATCCATCATCACTAACGCTCATTCGCGAACGACCCATCATCACTAACGGCTAACGCTCATGAATTGCGAACGACCCATCATAACGCACAGTCGGGCAGGACAGGACACACAAGGAACAACACAAGCCAGTCAGTCAACGAGAGACAGGTATGGCGACGAGCTTAACAAGCTTAATTTAATTTTGCCCAGTTGTGGCCTGTTGAGGGGCAATAAATATCAAAATTTCCAAAACATCTATTGTGTTATTTGCATTGATCCACTATATAAACATAATATCTACATACATGGCGTTTGATTGGAGGCTAGTCTCACTTTGTCCCACAGCAACATTTTTTTTTAGATGCGTGTACAATGTTTCATGTTTCTGTTAATAATGTATTGTATTAAGTGTCCATTTCATTATAATATTCAAATTTATCATAAATAATTGAACATGCACATGTATTTTAAGTTCCGTTAAAGAGGGGTAGAGGTGGGGTCACATTTGAGCATTTGAAATTTAATTTTACTTGAAAGTAACGCAATAGTTACTTTCATAAGTAACTAGTTACTTTTAAAATTTGTAACTGAGTTACTAATTTAGTTACTTTTTGGAAGAAGTAACTAGTAACTGTAACTAATTACTTTTTAAAAGTAACTTGCCCAACACTGATACTATATATATATATATACATCTATATAAAATTATATTAATTATGTAAATTATTACATTTCACATATAAAAAAAGATACAGTATATATATATATATGGAATTTGAAAAATGTGGTATTATATAAAATATTATTGTAAGCTCTATGTAAAAACAACAATAAAAAAACAGCCACATAAACTATTCTGAACTCGTCCTTTAAAACTACATCATAGTCCCAAAAGAATTAAGAGCTCATCTTCAAAACAGGATATGACATCATACAGGTCTGTTTCATCAAGGGGGCCATGATGCTTTAGATGAAGGGCCAGATACTCACTGAACGCAGCGATGGCTAAAATCATCGTCACCACAATGGAGACCCACGATACCCATAATGCCTTTTTTCTGTAACTCTGAGCCTCGTGGGGTTTCAGACGCATACTGCTCTCCAGAAGACCTGCCGAGGGACAGCGCTCGGTTAGATTACGCCATCTTTCCTCACATCTAAACACATCCTACATGTGTCTCAGAGGAATTTAATGCCATTTAATTGAAATAAGTCCATAAAGTGTATGAAACAGACTTGTCACAGGCTCAAAAGATGTAACTCAAAAGTCCAATTATATAAATGCTTGTTTTCTTTAGCAGCGCATTTTTTTGTATTTTGATATAAAGTCAGCATGAAATCAAAATTTACATTATTTTTTATTGGTATACTGAAATATTTATTATAAATGATATATCCATGCACATCATTATTTTTTATAAACTCATGTCCCCTTGTAATCTTTGATCAAAATAACTTCCCCTGCCTCATGCAGTTACGTTATCATCTTCTCTGATGACGTGGTTACTGGCGTGAGGGCGGGACAACCTGTCACTCACATGAGATCGACCAATAGCAAACCACAACCACCTAATTAATTCCCCATGGACAAAATCAAGCCCCACCCACATTTCTTTTTTCGATCGCAACTTTCATTTCATGCCTACTTTAAAGCATAATTCGAAAATATCTGTTTTGTGAATTTAAGTGAGCACATTAAATTACAGATGAATTCATTCAGAAAAGAATCAGCTATGGCCTAATGAATGAATCTGTGTTCACAGAATATGGTCGGGGCAAGTTGTCACACACGTTTAATATGCTGTAACTTCAAACAATGAAATAATTACACGTTATGCAAAACAATAGTTTGATTTAAAAAAACTGAGGTAAAATATTTATATTTTTTTCCATATAATGTGATATATTGTTTAGGCATTGACTAGCCTATAATAAATGTAATATGTTGTGTAAAATGCATTATTTAATATCATGTTGTAGTCAATACTTTAATGTTGTGTACAGAAGCTGACTTTCAAAAATAAACCAACCCTGATAAATTTTCACTGGAGTAAACGTGTGACAACTTGCCCCGTGCTCCGCTTTATATGTAGGCTATTTTTCAATGCAAATAAACTCTGTTAAAAGTATTTAAACCCAAACTCGTACCATTGTCATCTGGCTCTCCTATTTTCATCTGCTGCTCCATGTTGAAAGTATCTGCTTGGTTCGAATGGTGTCCGTTTGCAGGAATCGATGCTGGATCCACTACCGCTGGATCCGGAACAGAAGCAGGAGCACCTGGACCGGGGTCTACAGGACCGGCAGCGGGGTCAGCAGCTGAGGAAGGGTCCGTCATGATGACTCGGTCCCGGGTTCAAATGGTCAGAAGCATCCGAAGAATGTGACACCTGGTCGCGAGCGGAGGAGATGCGCACTGCTGGAGAGCCTCAGCGCATCATTCGCTCGAGCGCAAGCGCGCACGCACACACACTCTAATTAAAAACACACACGTGTGAAGCACCGCGTGCACTTTACAAACAAAGCTTGCTCTGCAAAATTATTCAAAAGTATTATTATTAAATAAAAGTAGTGGGAATTTAGAGAATCCGCCTGGGAGCTTTGGTGTCATGTGACCAAACCAACATCTGTGTGCGTATTAAACAAACGCTTCACACTTCAACTCATTCACAGACCACTTATTTGAATACATCCGAAGGAACTGAAGGAACTGAGAGGGGGGAGGGAGTCTAGTTAATTTTGGCACAATATTATTACGATTATACAAAATTTGTTGGGGTAACAGTTCACCAACCTTATAACCTTATTTTATTAGGCAAAACATGATAGATAGATAGATAGATAGATAGATAGATAGATAGATAGATAGATAGATAGATAGATAGATAGATAGATAGATAGATAGATAGATAGATAGATAGATAGATTTTAAATCGAAAGTCATTATAATTCATATCAATTCAGTAGCGGGGCATTAGCGACATCTTGTGTGTCAAAGTCATTATTGCAGTTTACGAAATACTAAAACAGGGGCCTATACCATGAAGCCGGTTTAAGGTGGCTAGCCAGGTATGTGAGCAAAGGATAAAGTCACTCCACCTGTTTCTACTCCAAATAAAAGGTCACTACATAGCAAAGAAGTCTATAACTGTCTTCTCCCTTGTCTACTTCGATGCTTTTTAATTGCATATTTTAGTTCTGTACAGCACTTTGGCGCAACTCTGTTGTTTTCAAATGTGCTATAGAAATAAAATTTGACTTGACTTGACTTGAAATGATTTTTAAAGACAAAATCGTCTGGCTTTATTATTCTAACACTTATTTAGAATAATAATTTTGTATGATTTAGATATTATTTATGTAATTATTAATCGATCACATGTACAATTTTAATTTATCAATTATTTTTAAGCACAGTTTAAGGAATGAATAGGCCTATATAAAGGTAATATACGCTTTAGAATGAACAGATTAAGCTATAAAAGGACTACATGTGAGCTTAAAAGTTCAATTCTCTCAATACCTTTATCAACTGTATAAACTAACTTCACAATTATTACTTGCACTGATATAGCAAGACTTTTTCTTTTAGTTGTCCTCTTTCATGGACAGCTATTTTCTTCTTGCTGTGTAAATTTGTTTAAATTAATATTTTTCAATCTTGTAATATTCTGCAGAAGAGATAAGTGAATCTCGCTGCTTCTCTCGCTAGAAATGAATCGCAGTTTCACTTTTTCTCAGCATGTGATTGGCTGTTCGCTACTGATGTCACACCCAAACTCCTAAACTCAGGATCAAAGCCTGAGTTGACAGAGAAAGTTGATGATCAGCATCATAGAACCAACAATGCCTGGTTGGATTGTTTTGGTTTTGTCAACTCAAAACTAATCCTGTAACCCTGAGTTTGTTCAACTATCAAATACGGGCCCCTGGTCTGTCAATTTACACATCTTAAAAGCGAAATTACTCTTGAATGGCATGTTAATAATATTAATATAAAATAATGTAACATTGGTTACGGAAAAGTTGTTTCAAAGAAATCTATTACATTGATAGTTTATGAAAATATTTTTTTTCTTTGTTTTTAAAAGTATTTAAGTAAAAAGTAAATGTCAATGCATTGTTTTATTATTGTTGTACTCTATACAGTACCTTATGCCTCTGAATCTATGCCTGCCTACCTACCCTCATATCAATATCAAATTTATTTCTAGAACACAGTTCCAGTAGTGGGATTGAACGTGAGATTGAATAAGTGCACTCAATAACGTCCACAATGGTTTCGGACATCCAAATGGCTGTTTCCTCAAATAGTGTCCTATTTAAAGTTTTTTTGCTTTTAGTATGAATATTTTAGTGTGATCCAAAACAATGTCAAAATGTACATTTAGAAGACCAAACCCAACGTTGAAAAGGAAAATCAGGTTGATGTCAGTTCTGACGTCAACCCGACTTTCATTTCCAACCGCAACCCAAGCAACCAAAGTCATCCCCTGACTGACGTTACTACTTTCTACTCAAGGACCTTGACAGAAATGTAGTGGAGTAAAAAGTACGATATTTGTCTTTGAAATGTATTGAAGTTGAAGTAAAAAGTTTCCAGAAAAAATAATACTCAAGTAAAGTACAGATACTCAAAAAGGATACTTAAGTACAGTACTCAAGTAAATGTACTTTCTCACTGTCCACCTCTGCATATTATATAAACACAAACTTTTAACTAAGATGTGATTAATTGTTTGATTATTATGATTATGTATAGCCTATATAATAATATTATAATATTATAATATATTATATGTTATTGCATATATTATTATATCTAAAAAAAAATCAGATACTTTTATTATTCTATAAAGATATCTTAAAGAGGCCTGGGGCCTGTACCATGATGGTAGTTGAACAAACTCAGGGTTACAGGATTGGTTTAGAGTTGACAAAACCAAACCAATCCAACCAGGCATTGTTGGTACTATGATGCTGATCATCAACTTTCTCTGTCAACTCAGGCTTTGATCCTGAGTTTAGGAGTTTAAGTGTGACATCAGTAGTGAACAGCCAATCACATGCTGAGAAAGAGTGAAACTGAGATTAATTTCTCGCGAGAGAAGCAGCGTAATTCACTTATTAAATAAAAGTATTTAAATAGTAAGAATTTAAACAAATTTACACAGCAAGAAGAAAACAGCTGTCTATGAAAGAGGACAACTAAAAGAAAAAGTCTCACTACTGTATATCAGTGCAAGTAAAAGTTCTGAAGTTATTTTATACAGCTGATAAAGGTATAGAGAGAATTGAACATTTAAGCTCACATGTAGTCATTTTATAGCTTCATCTATTGATGCTAAAGCGTATTTATATTACCTTTATATATTTATTCATTTAAACTGCGTAATAATAATTAATGAACAAAAATTGTACATGTGTGATTGATAAAGGGTATAATAATTACATAAATAATATCTAAATCATACAAATTTATTATTCAAAATAAGCATCACTAAAAACCAGACGATTTTGTCTTTAAAAATCATTTGCTATGTAGTGACCTTTAATTTGGAGTAGAAACAGGTGGAGTGACTTTATCGCATCAGTCATGTGTCACCTGTTTCTACTCCAAATTAAAGGTCACTATAGTAAATGATTTTTAAAGACAAAATCGTCTGGCTTTTAGTAATGCTTATTTAGAATAATAAATTTGTATGATTTAGATATTATTTATGTAATAATGATTACACCCTTAATCGATCACACATGTACAATTTTAGTTGATCAATTATTATTATGCAGATTTTAAATGAATAAAAATATAAAGGTAATATAAATACGCCTTAGAGTTAATAGATGAAGCTATAAAATGACTACACGTGAGCTACACGATGTTCAATTATCTCTATACCTTTATCAACTGTATAAAATAACTTCACAACTTTTACTTGCACTGATATACAGTAGCGAGAATTTTTCTTTTAGTTATCCTCTTTCATACACAGCTATTTTCTTCTTGCTATGTAAATTTGTTTAAATTCTTAATATTTTAATACTTTTATTTAATAAGTGAATTGCGTTGCTTCTCTCGCGAGAAATGAATTTCAATGAGTTTTGAATGAGTTTCACTCTTTCTCAGCATGTGATTGGCTGTTCGCTGCTGATGTCACACCTGAACTCCTAAACTCAGGATCAAAGCCTGAGTTGACAGAGAAAGTTGATGATCAGCATCATGGTACTAACAAAGCCTGATTGGATTGGTTTGGTTTTGTCAACTTGAAACTAATCCTGCAACCCTGAGTTTGTTCAACTACCAACATGGTACAGGCCCCTGGTTTCACAGACAGGGTTTAGATTAAGCCAGGATTAGGCCTGAGTTCAATTAGGGCATTTAAGTAGCTTTTTTTAAAGGTGCAATATGTAAGATTTACAGCTGGCGATTTGAAATGGGTACTGCAGTTCAAATTCAAAATATTAGAGAGGGATGTTTCTCCCACACCCTCCTCCTCAGACTCGATGCTCAAACAGGTTTCCAGATTAAGGACAAGCAACAAGAGGATGGAAGAACAATGGAAGGTGAGGAGATATACACACTTGTAAGCTGATAAGTTGATTTATCCGTGTTTTAATACGCTCCCGTTCATAGAGATTTAGATGGATGCTTTTTAGGTCGGGTAATCTGCGATCTCTGACCTAGTTTGTTTGCTGGCTTCCATAGCTGCAATACGCTATGTTAGGTTGCCAATTGGCAGTGTAGCGAAATACTATTGGGTAAATTGGCAACGTGCGGTAAATTGGCAGTGGGCGGAGTCTCACAGACCCAAACAAAAACAGATATTCTAACACAGAATGCACATTTTAAAGAAAAAAAAACTGGCTGTAACATTGTTTTTCAGAGAAACAAGTATGTGAACAAGCATGTTTCCTAAATCTCTGCAAACATATTATGGTATTTCTATGCTTTACAGTAAAACTCTACATACACCACAGCTCTTTAACAGGGTTCTCAAGTCTCACGCATTGGCCGTGAGGCACACGCAATTCAACCAGTTCACATGCTCACACGCCACACCGTGTATTTCTTCTCACGCTGAAAAGTTGTCCCACAAGCTTTATATATAACGTTGTATACGAGGCGCAGGCACACAACGTGAAGTTTCCTGCCGCCAGCACGTAACGTTATCTCGGCCAGATTGCGTTCGTTACTAGGCAACATAGATGCGCGAACACACGGATGTTGACGGAACATTCTTGGCCACCGTACGTTCGTTACTAGGTAACCAACAACATTGCGCGAACACACGTCGTGATGGAGAAGGGAAGTTGGAAGAAAGCTTGTCTAACATTTTTAGGCTAGAACATTTAATAAATAGCCCATCGTATACATTATTATTGATGCAGTCATAAACTCTACAACTACTTTGCAACCAGGCCAGAAGCTTTGGCTCAGTTTGGCTTGCTTACGTTATCTGAAACTAAGGTAAATGTTAGTGGGTATGGGAAGGAATGAAGATGTATTTTTTCATTTTATTTTAAATTATATATTATACTGTATTAATATCAATAGTCTTTCTAGTTACATTAAGGCTACATGTATTAAAGCAGAGTGCTCTGAGTAATATTTTATATCCTGTCAAAACAAAGGGTAAAATTGGGGGGCGGGGGCGGGGCTCCATTAGGGCTCCTCCCCTAACCGCATGTGATCTCACTCCAAGCTTTTGATAAAACTTGAGAAACCTGCTTTAAAAAAAAAAACATTACTGGTGTGCATCTTGAGATAAAACAATGGCACTGACTTTTTTTTAATGATATGTCAGTACAAGTTGCTGTCGGTTAAAACAGCTCAAACATGCATTTTATTCGGGACTAGGATTTTCTATTTTCTGTGAAACCGGGGGAAATAGTTGTCGATCCCCATCTTGAATGTTACGCTTAATATGTCACGTACCGCCTCCATCCAGCTCGTGTCGCTGCAGCGCTCGCCCTCGCGCCCTGTGACGTCATGGTGATGTAGAGCGCAGTGCGGGCGGAAGCGGGTGGGATGATGGCGGCGGTGCAGCGGGGCTCCAGCAAATGGCTCTTTACCCGAGAACAGTTCGAAAACACGCCGTCCCGCCGCTGCGGAGTCGAGCCCGACCGCGAGCTCTCATACCGACAGCAAGCCGCCAACCTAATTCAGGATATGGGACAGCGGTTAAACGTGTATCCTTCACTAAACAGCAGCGCTGTGACAGAGTTAGCCGTTAGCATATTAGCACGCTGCCGCATTTGATCAAGTGAAAAATGTGCCGGCTAAAATACGATATTTTACGCGTTAAAATTCACACAAAACACCTTATTTGTTACAGTTCGCCTTTTAAATGCATAATAAAGTGTATTTTGGGGTATAACATGAGTTAGTGTGTGAATGACAGGAAGGTGATTCAGTGTCTTTATGCTTGATCTAAACGGTATTTCTGGATTAATATTATTTTTACCTAATTTAATCTGATATTTACTCATATAATGAGGTTGTTTGGTGTATTCTATGGGTTTAAGAGTGATTGAGACGCAACTATGTAAAGGCTAAACAAGACGTTTTCATCGCGTGCTGTCTTATATAAATATGCTATTTAATGTATTTTCCCTTTTAATATAGTTTATTATTCCGTTTTTTTCACATGTATTAGTGTAAATTGGCACTATGAGCTGTTTTAGTTTTTTTTTTTTAATGGTCGTTATGAAAGTTATTATTTATTGGTATAAAATTGTTCTATATTATTATTATATTTTATACAGTAGGTTATTTTGTAGTGTTTTTCTTCCTTGATGAAACTGTGCAGATCCCAGCTTACAATCAACACATCAATCGTCTATATGCACCGATTTTACATGCTTAATTCCTTTACGAAATTCCATAGAAATGTGAGTATGCTTTTCTTTTTTTTATTGGTTATGATTTGATCACTCTAAATTTTCATAATTATTTCTGTTTGTTTGTTGACCTGCGTATGCACAATATTTTTAGGATTTCACAGGATTTTTTAATTTGTAGTACTGATGCTATACGTAATCTGATAGCTTTTGGATTTTTTTTTGTCATATTTTGAAAGGTGCATTAATTCTTTGCTCTCTTCAATCAGATCATCTCTCCCACCGCTCTGTTTCTGGCTGCTAAAGTGGAGGAGCAACCCAGGAAACTTGAACATGTTATTAAAGTAGCACATGCTTGCCTGAACCCTCAAGACCCTCCGCTGGACACCAAGAGCAATGTGAGTGTGAGGCTTGTGGGTGATGTAGTTTTTCGCTCCACTTTATTCTAGGACTGGGCGATATGGCCCACAAAATTATCGTGTGCATTTTTTTTTCATTGCAGTCGATATAGATAATTATCACGATAAATGTCAAATATTTTTCTTTCAATTTGTAGAAACCAGACAGTTAATTGTGGTTTTAATCTACTTTTTATTGTTAGAACATGACAAACACTTGCCAAACATTTCACAAATCTGAGGTAGAATATTTACAACTTTTCATTATTTTTTCTTTAACAAAAGAAATTTGTGTTGCCTGACTTTGATGCGTATCTTCGGCACAGTTTGCAGTATAGGCCGTAATATGAATATTTTGCTTCGTCTCTTAGAAATTCACATTTGACAGTAGCTTGAGTTAGGATGCAGATGTAAATCTGTTCATTAAAAAAATGGTAACATCTGGAAAAATTGAAACAACCTCAGGGTAAAATGATATAGGCCTATATTTAGTTTCAGTTAGGACTTTACTTTTGTTAAAATTAACCATTGGTCATCCATATCATACATTTAGATCATGATTATCATAGGTAAAACCACACATATAACTAGAGGTCGACCGATATGGGGTTTTCTCTGGCCGATGCCGATATTTAGAAACCAGGGCGGGCGATATATGATGCCGATGTTGTTTTGGTCGATGTTTTTGGTCAATTTTCCTTTTTTTACCCCCTTCATCTCATGAAATCTAACAGTTAATAAGAAGTGATACAGAAAATTGCTTAAATTAAACATTTATTAACATTTAATTAAACACAAGCCTCTCCAATCCGTGCAATTGTGTAAAATAAACAATGTATACGTTAAATATTTAATACACAAAACAGGTCATCAAAAATCTAGACTGTCAAATAAACTTTTAGATGAAAAAAGTTTTAGCGCACACAAACTTGCATAAATAAAATCACTTATTTGTAGGTTTACAATTCTACATATGGCACATTTATTGTTGAACAAAAAATGTTTTAGCAATATCATTTTGTTAGAATTATTGCACTCCTTTTCTATTGTGCTCAGTCTGTTTTTCAGGCACGTTGCTCGTTCATGGAAATCTGTTAAATTTAGAGGAGATTCACTCCTTAAAGCAAAATGGAAATATTTGCATGAGTTTCTAACATTTACAGATGAAGAATATACCTGTGAAATATGGCTCTAGTGTGAATATGTCCATTAATGCTCAGGAAGACATGAAAGTGTATACAATTTGCACGCTAATCTGGATGTGTGTTTCTACACACACAAAACTCGAGTACCAAACTGAGAGATGCAGGTACTTTCCAGTCTACGTGCGCTTCAATATTTAAATAGACGAGGCTTAAAAACACAAAGTATCGTTTCTTGGGAAGTTACCAGGTATGTAGTCCTCTTCAAAAAGTTAGCAGGCAGAGGGGGACTGGCAATCTGCTTGCTTCAAGAGGCAGTGTCACGTGTTCCACAACAACGCTGCCCGCAGATGCGCCTGCCTATTAATCGGCCTAATTTGCAGCACAATCGGTCGATGCCAATTCATAAAAAAATGCCAAAAATCGGCCTCTACATATAACACCTCACTGCCATGGTAAAATGTAACTATATGGTATCTATGGTATTTGTTATGAAGAACAGTAGCCTATATAAATTCTTTACTATAAATACATATGTACAATGTGGGCCAGCCAGTTAGTGTTACTACAGTAAAACCATGGTAACGGATGGTGATTTGTAGATTGAAAAGCCTTCTATCTGGATTTTTCATGGCACAGCAGACCTGCCAACATGTACGCATTTTGCGTAGAGGATACGCAAAAGTACCTCAAAGTACGGTGGTACGATTTGTCACTCTAAACTACGCAAAAACCTGGTGACGCTTCTGTGCATGCGCAGTCCTCAAATCAAGCAACAGCAAAAGAAGCGGAGTTCGACCAATCATAGCGCTGGGTTCATTCCCCAAATAGCAAGCGGGGATGATTGACAAATGCGTAAGGCCTATCAAATTAAAAAGAGACTGAAAAAAAAAAATCGACAGCAATAAAGAATCCCGCTCGATCCTCTTCCACTCCAGCGGCCCAACGTCTGATTGAGTTCATAAGTGAGGACAGTAGTCACAGCACTTCTGACTCCTGAAGGTAAACGGGCTGGGGTGGATGTGGAAAGTTGAAATATTGTTTTTAGTTAACTTAATCTGGATTCAATGATCACGCGGGAGTGATCGCATGGATTATTATAAAATACTCCGTCATTCATGGTCACTCAGATTAGAGGAAAACATCATTCAGCCATGCAAATTATAAAATGCTTAAGTATTGATGAACAATAAATCTAAATAAAATTAAAGTCGCTGTGGCTTAGTGATTATGAAAGTTCTGTGATAAATTGTGGATTACTGATAAACCTGGAGAAACAGGCGTTTATTTATTCATTCTCAGTGTTGAGAAACGTAGTCTGCATGTTATGTTAATGTGTTAATAATAACTAAAGTAGCCTACCTAATTATGTTACATAATTATTTTGTATGAAAACTAGCGTATTAGTTACTTATGGATTAAAAAGTACCGTTGTATCAGTGCTGCGCGAGCTCTCTCTCACAAACACAGACCGCGCGCACACAGAGAGAGAAGATAATTGTAAATTGACAATGCAATATTAATCATGAATAAAAAATGGTTTTGAGCAGTATATTGAATTTTTGGACTTTCACTGCAATAGCTAAATTGCTAGCTAAAACTTTAGAAGTCAAAACTAGAATTATGAAGATAGGCATGTGTTTGTGTGTGTCTTGCATTGTCTCAAAAAATGACAACAATCCCCAGACCCCCCGACCCCCCCCCCCGATGCTACTCAAAAAAAAAATTTACAAGGTTGGCAGGTCTAGCACAGTGTTTCTCATGTTTGTCACCACGGTTTTATCTAGCTTTTAAACTAGTCTAAATCTCTGAGACATCATGTTCTTCACTGAATTCAAGCACTTTTCACTGGATTTCACAGCGCTGTTTAGTAGTCGCTTGACTGAGTAAACGAATCTGCTATATTAAGCTCGCGCTGCCGTTTAAACTTCGAGCCGAACGGATAAATGGTCTGTTGCGCGGTTCAAATGAGTAGCGCTGTTTTGTTCCGCTTTTGCCGCATAAACATTATAGTGTTGTCACAATACTGGAATTTCCAGCTTCTACACGATATCTTGAAAAATATTGACATTTAATACCATTTTTGATACCACGAGGAAAACTGCCATATAAACCACATACAGTTAATTGATCTAATAATTTTTCGATAATTTGGGTAATTTTGTTGTAATAGCTTGCACAGGCAGGCTTTATTTGAATAGTTGAACTACATTTACATTAAGAACAAATAAACAAATAGAATACAATAGAATAAAAAGACAAATGAAATCAACATGGCTTTAAGTTTTTCAGGTGGGTCTAACAGTAATTTCAGTAGTATTTCATACCTGAATACTAAAGTAATCAAATGTAAAAAAAACACTGGATAGTCTTCATTGTAGAACATTTAATTTAAAGTTACAAAAGTTATTCAGCAGCCAGTGATTTTCTCTTTGTCTTGTTCTTTGATTAAGACATCAGCAGGTTTATTAGGCTGCTGTCACTTTAAGAGCTTAAGCACAGATCCAATATACTGTTACACAAATGCGTTTTTTCTATTTACGTTCCAAAACTGTCTGTGTTTACCTGAATACTTGCCAAGACGGGCATTTTGACAATTTTATATGTATTTGACCGTTTAAGCGCAATAAGCCACAAAAAAGTAGTCAATTTGGTACTCGCGATCTGTTTGACAGGCAGCTTTATGAGAGATCAGTGGTGCATGCGCTTTTGCTGTGGTACTGTGGGAATGAGTAAAATTATGCGCAGTACAAGCACTATTTAACCGGAGCAAATGAGACAAGTGAGTAAGAGGAGGCGGGTGTGTGTCAAACTGTAAATTCGCCGTTGGAGAGAAGAGAGTGAGAAAGAATGCTCAGCTGGGTTCGGTGTATCAATACTGCAGAAAAGGATGATACATATTGAAAGATTGATATTTTTAACAACACTTAAAACATTATTTATTGTTATATTTTGCTCAATTATTTCGCAATTATCATTTGCATTTTATCACTCAGCCCTATAATACATTATACAAAATGATGTAAATTGTACATATATGGTATGAATGTTAAATATTATTTGGTTAGTTTTTTATGTTTTGCCGTCATCATAAACATTGAGCTGGTGTGATTGTGTTGAATTGCAGATGTACCTCCAGCAGGCCCAAGAGCTGGTGCTGTTGGAAACCATAGTGCTTCAGACACTCGGTAAGTGGGGATCTGTTCATGAAAGCGTCTTTGTGCCTGATGGTGAACACACGAGTCCTGTCTAACCGGTGGTTTTGTTTCAGGGTTTGAGATAACTATAGAGCACCCACACACAGATGTGGTGAGATGTTCCCAGCTAGTGCGAGGTAGATGCTTCCAGTCTTTCTTCATCTCTTTCTCTTTTCTTTTTACTGGCTCACTTATTGAAACTCACAACTTCGTTCTGCCTTTTTGGCTTTGCATTGTAGATGTACGATGATGCTGTTAGCTGGGCTTCCATTCATGAATTTTTTCAGACTTTTATTCATTATCATTGTTTTTACCTTTTTTTTTCTTTTTTAAGTAGTACTGTTTGGGAACCCCAACGTGTGCATTAAGTTTTTATTTTAGGTCATTGAATTTAAATGCATAAACTACAGTGGAAGCATATTTTTAATTTGACTTCATCTTTAGACTAAGTAATTTTGCATAAATTATACTCATAAATATAAAATGAGTAATACAATACAAATTTTATAATAATAGTTCTGCATGGATGCATTGAATTGATCAAAAGTGACAGTAGAGAAATAAATAAATGTTACAAAAGATTTCTCTTTCAAATAAATGCTGTTCTTTTGAACATTCTGTTCATCAAATAATTCTGAAATATATCAGTTTCTACAAAAATATGAAGCAGCACAACTGTTGTCAACATTAATGATAACTGTTACCTGAGCATCAAATCCTCATATTAGAATGATTTCTTAAGGATCATGTGACACTGAAGTAATGATGCTGAAAATACAGCTTTGACATCACAGGAATAAAGTACATTTTAAAATAGACTAAAACAGAAAACAGGCATTTAAAATGTTTTACTGTATTTTTAATCAAATAAATGCAGGCTTGAGCAGAAGAGACTTTCAAAAACATAAAAAAAACCTTTTGAATCTTAGTTTATATTATAATATAAATATTTTCTAATGCTATACACTTCCGATACCTTTTTGCTGGACTGAATTAAATTTAATGGTGCGTGCTGTAATTCTGAGTGACTCTTCAACCATGTTTTGCCTTTCTGAACTGTGTACATTTGACTGGATTGTATCTGACGGGACGTCTTTTCTGTCTTTCTCTTCAGCGAGCAAGGACTTGGCCCAGACCTCCTATTTCATGGCTACCAACAGGTTGTTACCCTGACCCCTATTTGTTGCACTGCCATGGCACCCTATGACTTCCTATTAGGCAGGGTTCTCCTTCATGTGTCCAACGCTCTCTCGCGCCTGGGCGAAGCGATTGTCTGCCCAGCCCGGCGCAGTGCGGTGTAATGTACGGAGGGCTTGCTGTTGGCACAGAAGGTTGAATACACAGCCTGGAGTGTAGAGGTGCTAATAGAGATATCTTGATTGAGTGCATAGGTCAATAACTCAATTGGTAGCCTGAATATCAGCTCAGAGTTCAAAGGTGTAAACTTAGAGATTGTCACGGTAAGTACCAATGACCGCATTTCTTTTTCATGTTTATTTTGTGATCGAAGCTGTATTATTATTATTTAAAAAATAATTGTATATATTAGGGCTGTGACGGTATGGGATTTTTTCTTACCGCGGTGAAGAGGCAACAAATCTCGCGGTTTGGCGGTTAATCGACAACCCCCCCACACCAAAAAAAAGAAAATCACCCGCGACCGCGTCACACACTGCAGATGCGATCAAGAACGCATGTAGCTTGTAAATGACAATGGAAATGAATAATTATAAAGCAGTATACTTTATTAACAAAAACAAATTAACATTTATATTAAATTGGAAATATTAATAATTAACTATTAATTAGGCTAAACTTAAACAACCTTTTTTAATAATTATAAAGCAGTTTTCTTTATTATTAACAGCAAATTAACATTTATATTAAATTGTAAATTTTAAAAATTAACTATTAATTAGGCTAAAGTCACTGAGAAATTATCAATGTCTTTTAAGTCCTGTATTATGCCGTCCTTCACTGACAGATACTTTTCAGGGATCGCTGTTATAGAAAAGCACTTTTGGTCAGGAAGTACATATTGCTTATCAAATGCCTGTAGCATGGCTTTGAACGCTGGCTTCTAAACGGTACGGAATGGTAACTCCCATTTCTTCAACCAAATAACGAGTCGCGCTGTCAGTAAGTGCTTGCCACTGATCGCTGCCTCTTTGGTACTTTGCACCTCTCGCAAAGGCCTCGGAGACTCCCAACTGTCGCTGCTGGCCTGTTGTGGGCAGCAGACATCCCAAGTCTCACAGATATTGATAGCGGCACCCAGATGACCACAAATTAGTTCAAATCTCCTGGAATCTAGAGCTCGCACATACTGTGCTCCAAACTGTAGCGCGCGCCGCGCACGGCAGAGAGGGAGAGAGCGAGAGACCTTGCGTGTGTGTGCTAGTGTGCCTCATGAAGCGCATGTAAGAATATAGGACTCGCGGAACACAGTAAATTATAAGCAAAGATTAATGTTTATAGTTCATATCACACACCATATGCACTCCTGTAACTTTCAGCAGAAAAAAAAAAAAGTGCGGTGATGACCTCACACTGCGGTAGGCATCTCGTTAATGCGATATTGCGGTGATGTGGTTATCGTCACACCCCTAGTATATATCTTAAACATAAAAAAATAAGCATAGATATTCTATTTTTATTCAGGATGATACATCACAATACTAACTTTACAGTATTAAGTTTTTTTATGCGAATTTTGACATTGATGAATTTATAGAATAATTCTGCTTAAAAGTAATTTAGAATTGATCTACAAATACATATTTATTAATCTATTTATGGTTTGTGAACTATTTCGTTACAATATGTCTTGTTGGTTTTAAGCACCGTTAATGAATTCACTTTAAAACTTAATATCTCCTGTATTGTAATTACTTCCAATGCTTTTTGTCCTTATAGCAACTTAATATAGGGAAGATCCCTATTGCACTCTAGCTATATCCGGCACACTATTATTTTAATTTCACATGTTTCAAAAGCAAATTTTCCGTTGGACAAAGACGCCTTCTCACTGTGTCGGAAGGCCAAAGCGTAGAGAAAAAGATGCGTTATTAAATGTATCCGAATTAGTGTAGCCTCGGCTCCCTTTTTGAGATCCAACATTTTTTTTGTGGTGTAAACCATTTATTCTGAAGCAATTTTCTCATGAGTGTTCTATCAGCATTTACATACTTAATCCTGCATATTTTTTATATTCACCTCAGGGTGTTATTTACCTTTATTTAAGGCCTTTTTTAGCCTTATTAAATGTCATCTTTCATGCCAAATTCTTACATTTGATCAATTATAAGAAGATACTGTAGGGCTGTTACCTATCAAATTAAATAATTTATACTGCAAAATTACAACTGCAATAAATATTATGAGATTAACGGTCACCCCCCTTTTTGAGAATAGATGTGAAAATGCACTATCCAGACTTAAATGGTTGTAATTCAAGATTGCTTTGGAATATACACTTATGTTTGGTCTTGTTTTAAAGAAGGCACTCAGCAGATTATTGCTGAAGTGAAATGAAAGTATGAAAAAGCTATGGTAGTATAAATTTACTATAAATCAAATGTACTAAATGCCTTTTATTTTATATAAAATCTATATTTTACAAAATAATTTTTACTCTAAAGTTACTATAAAATCAAAGCCATTTATCTAACCAAGTTGTGTTCCAAATTTGAAGTTGATATCACAAGATTGAAGTTGAGATTTATAAGCGCTGTACCCAAAATAGCCACCAGGTGTCACCCACATTCCATTGATTTTTTTTATGCATTCCCCTGTAACAAATTAAAACATTTGTCAAAATATCACTTCTATCACAAAATAAGGACATTGAGACTCAGACCTTTCCGACAATGTGCTTTATCAAGATCAGAAAAGGTTTTGATTAAAAAGCAGTTAAAATAAATGTTGTAGTATGAAACCTGACACCTTCCACTAGGGGAGGAGCCCGTTGGATGAATTTTGAGTTCGTAAGCTTTCAAATGATACATCATTTATGATGATTACTAAAATATGTGATGCACAAAAAAGGCAATAAATAGAGCGCGCAAATAAGAAATGTTAAAAAAAATACAATTATTCTTTTAAACTAAACCACCAGTAGGTGGCGGCAAGTCACTTAATGAGTGAGTCATTGAGTCATTCAACCGATTAATTCAAAACGCTGAATCATTCAGTAAAAAAAACACAGCTGAGTGTTGCTTTGAGATCGCAGTAGTTCTGCTTTGATCTTTGTTTGGAACAAAAACAGTGAATATTGTGTCTAAAATGTGAGTAACTTAATATGAACTACTTGTTTTTTTTAACTTTAAAATCATTCTAACATTTGCAATCGTGATAATATATCCGGCAAAACGGCCCTCTTGGTCGTATAAAGATACTTCACTATATATGTTATAAATTTAAAAAAATAAATCAACATTTAGAATTTTTACCTCAGTATGTTTCTTCTGAGTTTCTTTATGTGTGCTGTTACACTCATTTGTTTCGATTACTCAATGAAAGTCTCTCACAAAGAGCCTCAGCGAGCGCGACTTTGTTACAAGAAATACACCATTATCAATTCGGGGATAATTGCATTTCGATGCCTCCCTAGTTATTTTTTGTCACTGAAGTTTTAATCAGGCTATTTGTCCAGTAGGGCAAGTAAAAAAAAATTTCACTTGCCCCTTAAAAAAAATCCACTTGTCCTGGATAAGCGTTAATGTTGAGCTCATCGAGTCTTAAGCCATTTTTAAGGAACTGTTAAAGATGCATCTTTTCTCAACTTACACATAGTAATCTATTATATATATATATATTTTTTTATATATATAAAAAAGAACTTGCTTTGTGTACTGTGCTAGACTATCTGGGACTACTCACAGCTCTTGTATATTGTTGCCTTATTGTAGGTTTAACTGCGTCATTTATTTTCTCATTTGTAAGTCGCCTCGGATAAAAGCCTCTGCTAAATGATTAAGTGTAAATGTGACTAAAAGATCAAGTGTAAATGTGACTAAAAGATCATTTCAAGCCAGTCAGGTGACTTTGAGCCGATTTGGTCATTAAAGCAAGAAGTTGAGCTGGCATCATGCTGTACCAGTTGAGTGTTAACACAAAGTTAATTAAGTTATATTTTTTGTTGACGGAATCTGTTTCATGCATTACATACATTTTGTTTTACAGCCGACCAGACAAAGAGCATTCTAGCAAACATGCATCCGACTGGACTATGATCAGCTTTGACATGAAATAATCCTGATTATTATGATGAACTAAGAAGAATGGAAATGAACTGAAGGAGTTTATTGAATTAGGTTCCTAGGGAAGCATTTCTCATGTCCTCTGTTTGTAATGTGTTTTCTGTGTCTCTTCTCTTTTCTTCTCTCTCTTGCAGTCTGCACCTGACCACCTTCTGCCTGCAGCATAAACCCACAGTGGTGGCGTGTGTCTGTATACACCTGGCTTGCAAGTGGTCCAACTGGGAGATTCCCGTTTCTTCAGATGGGAAACACTGGTGGGAATATGTGGACCGGGCCGTGACTCTGCAGTTGCTTGACGGTCAGTCAAACACAACTTGGCTTAGTAGATACTTAAGAATTTTGTTCTTTCAAATATTTTGTGAATTGTTAAAATACTAGTTTAAGTTATATATATATATATTAGGGCTGGGCAAGTTAACGCGTTAACGCATTTCTTAATGCCGACAATTTTTTTATCGCACGTTAACGCAGTTTTTTTTCTTATTATTATTTTGAAAGTCCGTTGCTCACTGGCTCTGAATACACATAGGCCTACAGTCAAACCATGATCACAGGAGGGGTGGGATGTTGGTCAGCCAGCAAATAACCCACCCAAACAAGCAGTGGAGAGAGGCAGGTTCTCTCTTGTGAACAGTTAAAGGGTTGCGCTCCGCGAGTGAATGACAGGCGCTCTATGGATAGTAGCCTACCTATAAAACCTATAGATAATAACTATTTAGATTCTGGAAACTCACTAACAGCGAGCCGAGGATCAGTCTCTCTTCTAATGATTTGTGCCGCGTGTCCTTTATAAAAAGTTATAGACAATTCAACTTCGGCAACGCGCAGGCGCGTGCTTGAAGCGAGCATGACCGCAACAGTTTCACAGGAACGCACCCGCTTGTCGCTGCACCTTGTGCTCGACCACTTCACCTCACTCTTGGCTGATTTATACTTCTGCGTCGGACTTACGCCGAAGACAATACGCTATAGACTACGCGTTGGTTTTCATTTATATCTCTGCGTCGTTGTCCGCGTTGACGCGCAATTACACATGCAGAGGGAGCATGTGAAACCCGGGGAGCGGTTGTAGCAATCACAGCGCTTGCGGTACGCGTAGAATTGACGTTACATTTTTGGAGAGGTGCACGTCAGGGTACGCCGAAGTGTAGGCGCGCTACACAGCAACAGCGTGAGTATAAAGTATAAATTGTTTTTTTTACTCTGTTTAATGTAATCTTACGTGGGAAACCATGGCATGACCAAACCTAAGCTACTATAAGTAACGTTGGTCGACTTATATAGTAGTGATCATGACCTCTGTCTACTCCATAGACTGTTTCTGCTGCTCCCTGATAAAAGATACCTGTTGATACCTGTTCAGAAAAAAAACAAGAAAACTGGACTCGTTTTAACAAACTAGATAAAAGGTAATGCCCTGGCAGTGGCAAATAGCTTTGTTTAAATATTTGATTTGATTACATTAATGTTTAAGTTGAGATTTGAGATTACTGTGTAGGGAATACTTCTGGTATAAAAGCACCTTATTTGTTTAAAGTTATTGCACTTTTGTGTATATAGCAGTACATTTAAATCAAAAGTGCGCAATACACTACTTTTGAAGTCATTATTCAATTTTGCGCATAACAATGCGATTAATCGCGATTAATCGCAAGAAAACCATGCGATTAATCGCGATTAAAAATTTTAATCGTTGCCCAGCACTAATATATATATATATATATATGAATACAAAAATGTATGTATTTACATATTTAAAAATAATTGCTGCGTTTAGCATAGTTTGTATTACAGGGTTCCCGCGGGGTCTTAAAAAGCCTTAAAAGCATTGAATTTATGAATTTTGAAATAATACCTTAAAAAGTCTTTAAAAAGTCTTGAATTTTGATGTCTGGGTCTTAAAAATTGTGTTGTATGTCAGTGTTCATTTCATTGACTAAAATAATAACTTTTCTTCAACGACATTTTTCACTGACGAAAACGAGACGCTACCTAAATAAAACCTAGTTTTGAATGACAAAAACTATGACGAAAATCTATTGACATTTTCGTCAACGAATAAAAACTAGATGAAAATGTTAGATAGTGTCGATCTGGGAAGCGATCCAGTCAGAACTGATGTCCTGCGTCACTGCGTGTGTGGTAGATGCACACATTTGTACAGTAACGTGCTGATCTACCCCGCGGTCTCATAAAATGTTAAAAATGTAAACCAACCACGCACCAACCCGAAGCGTGGAGCCATGCACATATACACCTATACAGCGCGCGGGACCTGCACTGAGCTCTCTTTCGTGTCTGAATGGACAAATACACACAACATTATGTCTAAATGTCCGGTTTGGAGAGTATTCATGTAAACTATGTCGGTTATGTCTTTAACAGTTGTATCGGGTGTGCAACAGTGCAATCGTATCCGCATGTCATTGGACATGATCCGATGTCTTAAAGTGACAGTGGCAATAAACATAATGCGGTCTGTGTCATTTAATTTTGATCAAGCAACAAAAGAAAAAGAGAAAAGCATTTACTGTTTGTTAATAGCTTTACTAAGGATTAATTATTAATAATTTAATTCATACATACATAATTCTTTATTCTTTCAAGCAGACAATTATTTGTAAGTTGTTATAAAGAATGCATATATCATTCATTGAAAAGAAGACTGTGTTTTACTTTTGGAAAAGTGGTTTTATTTAATTTTAAGATATTTTTTTTAAGTCACAGTAGTTAAATCTGTATCTGTATTGCTTGTTGAAACTTAAAAATCATTCATATTAATAGGTTAATATATGTTTTCTCCGGGAGTATATGGGTTTGGAAATTTTAGAGAAATTCTAAGTTAACACATTACAATTTACCTAAACCCATTATATTTTAGTCGACTAAATCTACTGTAGATTTAGTTTACAGTAGATTTCAAAAATCGAAAAAATCTAAAATCACTAAAATCTTATTGTATTTCGTCAACTAAAACTAGACTAAAACTAAAACAATTCAGATGACTAAAGTATGACTAAAATTAGTTTGTCATATTTTTAGTCAAAAGACTGAGACTAAAACTAAATCAAAATTTGCTGTCAAAATTAACACTGCTGTATGTAACTTCTCCGTATTGTATTTTTCCTCAAAAGTTTCATTTGTCAACCACGATTATTATTATTATTTTCGATGTTTATTGTTCAGGGGTCTCTCAGTTCCCCATATTCCCAGCATAGAATAAGTAGCTAGCTAATGTTAAAACACAACTTAACATTGTTCGGCAAACTTTCTTGTGGCCTACTGAAATGTTTTTATTTTTCACACCTGCTTGGCTTATCATCTTTTACCCATTCCACATTTGAAAAATAAATGAACACAAGTTGAAGGATTTTGTTTTTCTTTGCTGGTATAGGGACGTGAAATAGGTATTAATTTTTTATATAAATGGTCTTAAAAAGGTCTTAAAAAGACTTGAATTTAACTTGAAGAAACCTGTAGGAACCCTGTATTAAGATTGTCTCTTGATTTTGTAGACCTGACTCACGAGTTTCTACAGATCCTGGAAAAAACACCAAGCAGATTAAAAAGAATCCGAAACTGGCGGGTATGTACAAATACTTAGCTAAGCCAGAAACCTACAGCTACAAACCAAAAATATAACAAATCAGTATAGATAAAAAAAAAAAAAAAACTTTGATTGCAAACGGTTAAGTATTGGACATATTAAGCTTTATCTATTTTTGTTCTCGTTTTAGGCCACACAAGCTGCCAAGAAACCAAAACTCGACAACCAATCAATAGACAGTTCCTTCCTGAGCCAGGAAACCTCATTGATGGGAAGCATGTGTGACATCAGAGGGGGCATGTATTCAGAACCATCCACCTCTTTCCCATTGGATGGGGCATCAATGTCACTCAACGGCCTGTCGGACTTGCAGAGTTCCTCTTTCAGCTTTCCTGCACAGATTTCCCAGAGCGCCGATGCTTTTCTTGCGCTCCAGGGGGCGCCGACAAGCAAACACGGACATGGCTCGGCAACTCTCGCCCCTCAGAAACTCACTCTTGAGAAATACCGTGAAAAACATGCAGCCGAATTAGAGCATCGACGCAGACACGAAGAGGAGGAAAGCGACCAGCATCGAAAGCACGGACATTTGTCGTCCGAACCGTCTACGTCAATCAGGGTGAAGTATTCCCAACAGCAGGTACAAGAGCGAGCAACGAAGAGCGGGTCGCTCAAACGACGCCACCCTTCCTCTTCGGAGAACGGCTCCTCTAGTCAAGAAGAGCTGAAAATGAAGATCAAGGTTTCGTCAGAAAGTAGTGGCAGTGGTAAGAGCCGTCACAGTCCGCGCTCCAGCCGCGAGAAACATCGCGAACATTCGTCGCACAAAGCACCGAGACACGACTCCTCACACTCACACGGTAGCCACCACCACCATCACCACCACTCATCCAAATCTCACCGATCTTCCAAGAGCCACTCCTCCTCTGCCTCTGCCAATCAACCGATAGGCCACGCCCATTTGGCGAAGATTGACAGGAGGCTGGGGGAGGGTCAGAGTTCTGAGCCTAATGCTGCTTTAATAAGTAATGGTCCACACATGGATTATGAAGACACTTTTAATATGCTTGATTCCCTATTAAATGCACAAAACTTCTAAACTAGCGAAAAAATCTAACATTTTACATAAAACCTCAAAAATACGTGCGTTTTTCATTCTTGAGCTAATTTTATGCAAGAATCACTCGTCCGTTACATGTCATAGTCTCTCTTTGATTAAATCATGTTTTATCACTGAATTTAAAGGAAAATAAAACTACAAGTGAAGGTTGTAATGGCGTTTTAGTGTAAACGTGTAAACAACAATTGTGAATTTACGATTTTAAAACTTTCTTAGAGTCGTAGAGCTTGCTAAAGAGAGATTGCAAAATGCCTCTGGCAATTTTAAGTTGTTTTAGTTGGAAAAACACGATGTGATGTGAAAATGTATATGTTCTTACTTCATGCTTGATTCACGATGGTCGTTTTGTTTTTCGTTAATCAAAGGGATGAAAATAGAAATGTGTGGCTGTTTACAAAAGGAAGGTGCAGATATCTGTTCACTGTTATTTGTATCGCTATATCCATGTATATATATTTCACGAATGCTCAGGTTTGGAGGTTATTAAAGGAGAAAAACGTCAGTCGAAACATAACTTCGAAAATTATAGCTGAAATTTCACAAAAATGCCTGTACACAGATCCATTATAATGCTTTCCATATATTGTAAATTTAATGTACTGTAAAGTTATCTATTTTATGTTATTCTCTGTTAGAAAACTGAACCGATGACATCATCGTGCCCAGGGCACGTATCTAATAATTTTGAAGACATTTTGCTTGAAATTTCTTTATTTTCATTTTTTTTACCCATTACAGTAGTGGAAAGCAAAATGCCTTTTTCGGCAAGAAGTGGATGTTTTGTTTTTTTTATGCCAGATTTGAACGGTCAAGATCGCATCCCAGAATTCTCAGCTGATCGGTTCATTGCGATGTACTTCAAGCCTTAAAACTGTACGATAGAGATTTTAGCTGCCTGTGTGTATCGGTCCCATTTTCTATGATCTCAGTATTTAAGATTTGATTTCTGTTCCCGTCTTCTCCCCTCATTGGCTGCTGCTTCTGATTGGTTAACAAGTGGGCTGCCATTGAAATCAACCGTCAACTTCACGTTCTCTGTCCGATGCCCTTAAAACAGCGTTTGGACCGTTTTGAAGGATTTTGATGAGGACACTTTTGCTCTAGATGTGGCCTAGACTCCTGTTGTGCTGTTATAACCTCCTTTCACCAGATACCAAAGGTTTGTGCCTCAGTGTTTGCCCATCGTTGGAACTGTATGAAACTTTTAGGTTTCCATCTTTTTATTTTATTTTATTTGGAATGCCACAGTTTTTATCATAGTATTAGATATGAGTCTGTATGGATGATGTTTTGGATCGTCTAATAAACATCCAAGAAAATTGCATATCAAAATGTTGTCTTTTTTTTTTTAAATTGAATGGGTATTTAAGTTTAATTAAATTCTAAAAAATATTGTGATATTAAATATATACTTATGATACAATGTTGTCATATTGGCTATAGTTAATTTTATTATATCTATCGGTTAATGCTTGACCAAAATTAAAATTGTTTGTTGATCCCTTTTATAATCATTATTATTAACTTTGTATGAAACTGCAGTATGATTACATAATTGCAAAAAAATTGAAATAACCTGTCCATTCCAAAAAAAAAGACTGCAGGTTTTTGTTGGTGCACGAACATATGCCTACCCAGCTCGTTTCGAACATCGTTTTGAAGATCAGCATATCTGCTTTAAGATTGCAGTCCCACTAAAACAGCATTGTTAAATCATGATGTCATATCCTGCCAGCTTTCGTTGTCCCAAAGCACAGACGAGGCTCAAAACTGACATGTTTAAACTGCAGTATAAGCATACAGGCTTTTGCTGATACTTGCAGACAAGTGATCAGTAGGTCAATTGCTTTTTATTTTGCGCACTGCACATTTTGGTAAATGTAGTGGGCTGTTTTTTTTTTAAAGAAAAATTGAGAAAACATGCATACTACACAAATAGTGATTTGAAATATCCAATGTGTTGAATTCAGCCTCAGCTGCCAGTAGAACCAGTGCAGTTCCTCTCCTGACCACCAGATAGAGATCTTGAGTCACGTGTCTCCAGCATCCAGTGGTCCGCAGGTACGCTGATCTAACTACCACAGACATCAAAAACGACCTGGTTCCTCATGAGACGCAGACTGGTTTATGAAGAATGTCACTTTTTTTAATGTTGAGTCCTTTGAATGTGGCAAGCAGATATTTTGTAATAAACCAGGTGTTTTGACGCACACTATCTCCTGTTAGCATGCACCCTATCTGCTTCTAACCTCAAAATGCAATTTCATCATCTTACACACTTATAAGTTATAACTCACTCCTGTAGGGCAAGCGTCGACTGTCTGCTTTTAAGCTAACAGTTTAGCATATTTGGGGTTTTAAAGAGGTCAGTTATAATTGGAGAATGCTAGCTACTAGAATTTTAGCCTCTATAATTGATTGGATTATAAAACGTTAGCAAAACATTATTAGCTAATATAATCTGCCCCACCAACACAGCCTTGATTAGTAGAAAAGTAGTTTCAGAGGCGGTTTAAGTTTTGTTATGAAAATCAGACTCTTTAGTTTTCCTACGAAAACATTCAGACTCTTTAGTTTTCCTGACACTAACATTGATTGGATTGTGATAAATTGGCATAAAATATTGTTAGCAATATAATCTGACCCATCAACACAGCCTTGATTATATTAGCAGAGAAGTTGTTTCAGAGGCGGTGAACGTTGTTAGGCAAACATTTTGACTTGGTTTTCCTTAGTATAACTAAAAACTTGTCAGCAACTTTAAAAGGTCAAGCTCTTTAAAGTCGGTGTATTCTGATTGGCTCTCAATGTTCTGATCGTTCGTCAGCTGGAAATAAATTTGCTCTGAAAGTGATTCCATCAATATCGTTTCTCCCTGTCGTTAACATTAGTTGTGGTACTCCATTCTCAAAGAAGTAGAACTTTTTTTAAAAGTGTTTAGTTATCGCCCTTGGTGTGAGCAGCCCTTTAGTCTATGCGAGGCTAGTGCTATGTACTTCTAAATGTTAACAGAATTAACTTGGCAGATATGCACATTCAGAAGTTTTATTTTCCATAAAAACTTACCGAAATGATCAACAAATCATCTTGCATTAAAAAAAAAGTGTCCAATCAAATTCTCTCTAAAACGACCGTCCCTCCTACTAAGACCACCTACTACCGTTTAGCCAAGTAGGCTATTTAGTTGCGTCTCACATAGGCTACTAATCGCTTTTGTTTGGTGTTTATTACGGTGGCCGAGAGAGCTCAACGCGCTGCAACTGAAGAAACCAGTTCAGAAAAAAACAAAAATCAATACTCAATATATTGATTAAATTAAATAAAAATACTCAAAACACAACCAAATACAGAAATGCGCTGCAAAAGTTCACAACACAACCAAATACAGAAACATGCTGCAAATAGCACAGACCACAACGGAAATGTTTCCAGGGGACCTCAATACGTGACAAACTTTTTTTTGAGCAAAACATACAGAGATGGCATGTTTATGACATATATAACTTTGTATACAATATATATTAACAACATGTTCAATGTCATCAGAATACAAATGAGAAAAGAAGAGTTAACAATAAGCTGAAAACTAAAATAAATAAGATAGAGAAAAAGAACATGAGGGTAATATATTAATCTATACATCAGTTACATTGTTCAAATTTTGTTATGCTATGTTTATAGAAGTTTCATCATAATGTTAGGTAATGCAGGGTCCAAAGATGAGAAGGCAAGTTTTAAAGTTGAGACACTCACACACAGATATAACGCATATTTTAAAAACTTTTTTGTATAAAATGTATATATTTATTTGCAGCATTAATGTTAACCGCAATAAAAAAAAATTCTGTTGTAAGAACAGCTTCAGCTGATGGACACCATGTTGTCATGGGAACATCCCAGGTGAAAATAACGAGGAAATGATGTTGGCGACATAAGTGCCATGCTCACTCCAAACACCCCACTTCAAGGGCTCTGCCCTTCAAAGGAAGTAGGACATAGGGATGCTCACGAGCAATAAGCATGTCCCAGCCGGTTCGTCACGTATTGGGGTCACCTGGAAACATTTCCGTTGTGGTCTGTGCTATTTGCAGCGTGTTTCTGTATTTGGTTGTGTAGTGAACTGTTGCAGCGCGTTTCTGTATTTGGTTGTGTTGTGAAACTGATGTGAAAGATGTTTTCTTAATTTGCAGGTGTTTTCTTCAATTGCAGCGCGTTTAAGCTCTCTCTCGGCCACCGTAGTCATATATGTATGTATGTATACACTGTTGCCAACAAATTTTCAGGGGAAGTTGCCAAAGGCAGATCGATTTGTTGCTAAAAGTTGCTAAATGACGTTATGCGTATACGTTATGATGTCATTACGTAATCGCAACGCAAAACTACACCATTATGTAATACATAGATTATCTGAAATGCTAAGTTAGATTTGTTTATATATATATATATATAAATATATATATTACACACATAGGGTGAAGTCAGGTAAAGTGGGACACTTTTTGGTAAATTGCATTTTAAACAACCTAAATCAGTTAGAATGTATTAAAAATTGTATGTGTTTTGTTTAAATAGATTGTAATGAATGCCACAATGGTGAAATTTTCCCAATTTATGTATTTATTAACAAACTGTTAATCTTTAAACACCATCTGACACCCTCTTCAGCAAACTGGAAGCAACCAGGTTGAGTGGGACACTTTGTTAGGGAAAGTGGGACACTATTTTATGGTTAAAATAAACATGAGAAATACAACCCCAATTCCAGGGATGCCATTAATTTTAGCGTACTGGAACGCAATAAGCCGTATACCACTGCGTCCCCCTTTCAGCTAACATTTTAACAAGGCTAGCCAATTCACTCTCAGCCTGAGCTGAGAGCAGGGGGCTCTTACCTGAGGCATGGCGGTAGCCACTCACCAGCCCTTTCACTCGCCTTTGCAGTGTTGATTTTGGGATGTTCCATGCCCTGGCTAAAAAGCTTAATTTTGGTTTGTGTCCTTCAGTCACCTCCTGCTCATATTCTTCAATAGCCCCTGCCATTCTCTCTTCACTCCACTGGTTTAGTTTTCTTCCTTTCCTACTTTGCTGTTTTTTCCTTTTCTGTATTGCCCTGTTCTGTCCTGTATTGCTTTCTTCTCTCTCTCTCCTCTCTGTATGGGTATTAAATCCCTCCCTCCATCTTGTGTATATTGAAGTTACCAAGCTAAAATTTTATATTCAGACACATTATTATTACTTATAACTTTTGTTCATGAAATGGCTGCACTGTTTGCTAGCATTAGCCCTAAAACTGTCCCACTCAACCTAAAATGACCTGTCCCACTCAACCTAACACTGTCAGGTTGAGTGGGACAGTGCTGTGAATCTAATTTTCACAAATATTTTATACAGTTAGATGCTCATTGTTATTAATCTCTAATACACAGACAGTATAAATGTATGTAAAAGCAAAAGTTTATTGTTACATCATAAGTGACAGAATTATCAACCTTATTATTCTAAAATAGATTTACACGTCCCAGGAGTCAAGCAATTTTGAAAAATAACATCCGGACCACATCTGTGATGTCACACCAATCACAACCTTTATTTCATATCCAAATAGACATTCAGCTACAACACAGTAACAACTGTTGTGATTGGCTTACAAAATTAACCCTTTACAGTACCCAAAAGCTTAAGTGTCCCACTCAACCTGATGTCCCACTCTACCAGAATTCACCATACACCGCATTTGTAAATGTAATACAAAGCACACTTTTTCATGATCAGATTTTTTTATTTTTAAATACAGCATTGATATTGAACAGGTAAACACTTTTGAACAATTACATTTTATGTAGGCTATTTTCTTAACCAGTGAAACTACACATGAAATGTTTACATTATTTGACTAAAAATGTTAAATGCGTGCTTTAGCCTACTGCTGCCCGCAGCCTCTGTGCCTGGCTATATAGACCTTATGTAGCCCCGCCCCTCCTGCGCTCGTTGTATTTTGTCTTACGATAGTAAGTACGATAGTATTTTGTCTTCCGGTTTCCACAGCGATCTTAAGGAATTAGGAATGAACCGCTCATCTATTTAGCTAGCTTGTACGCATATTGTTTGGATTAGAGTCACTTTCCAAAAGTTGCCAAATAAATTTTAAAAATTGCTAAATTTGTTGCTAGGTGCTTTTTGAAAAATAAGTTGCTAGGGTAGTCTAAAAAGTTGCTAAATCTAGCAACAAAATTGCTAAGTTGGCAACACTATGTATAAATTCATGGGCCCTTCATGCTTCCCTTCCTTTTTGTTTTCTCATTTCCTTCCTTCCTTGTTGTGGATAAATGGAGATGGGGACGTTTCAGTAGCCTACAATATTGAGCTGTCACGTTGCCTCAGATTGAAACGGCAATGATGTGAGTGCGTTTATATTGGCGAAGTCATCGTGTGCGTGTGTGGTAGTGCTGGACAACTTAACGTTACTCAGCTCTGATTATGTTCATAATACCTTTTGCTGAAAGATGTTGACTGACAGCTCCATTGAAACGGTCTCTTCTGTTCCTCCTTGGAAGACAGAGTAGACATTTTCTTGTTCTGTCAGACTGAGAACGTGTTTTCGCGGTTCCTGACCTAAATTTACTCGTAAATTGCCTTACAGCAGCCATTTAAAACCATTTCTGTCAATTCTGAAGTAAAGTTACCATTAGTCTAAGACCTAGTTTTGATCTATGTAAAAGAGTTTAGTGACAGTACGACGAGATTTCAGACTGTAAAAGGATACAAATTATTACTCAGTCGTTGAAAATTCATTGTTCCTCTCGTGGCGTCACGTGACTGACACCGTGATGAAGAGGAACGCGTTGTTCATCATTAGTTTTTCTAAAATAAGAATCTAGGCTATATTGAGTTTCGACGCTGTTGGATCCACGGTCGTCATTTTTCTCATATGTCTTGGAAGCCTGTTCGAGCAGCTCTCTCCTCATGAGATTTGAACTTTTCCAAGCGGAGTTTTGTTTAGGAATGAGGTTTGAGATAATCTTCTCACAATTTTGGTGGTTTTCTTGCCCCGGTGATGCTGAAAAAGGCGAGTTGGAGGGAAGAAATCAGATTTGTGTGAAAACACAGCCTCTCTGTGGACGCTGATTTAATCAAAGCTTTGCGCTGGGACCTGCTGAGCTCATATTTAACCAGTATATTAGAGCCAATGTGCTGATCCGAGCTCAGTTTTCGTTGTTTGTCCCTGCTGAATCAACAAACGTAGACAGGTTGAAAACTATTCTGGATCTGCAGTCCCACTCAATTTTGTGGCGGTACCCTGATAGGATTAGGAATTACCATGGTAACAATAGTTTCTGCCAGAATACAACAATTACTGAAGCTACTGTAGCCTACTGACAGTTACCTCACCCACAATTCTCATTATTGCAGTGCAATGCAATAAAAAATAAATTATAAAAAGTATTTACATCAAATCCTACAGTTTTTTCTTTAACAGAAACCTATTTAAATGTGAAATACCTATAATTTGTTACTGCTCTAAAAAAACAAAAACGTTGTATTGATCATCAAACATACAAAAAAACGTTACAGTACACCTTGTTGTGCCACTCCGTGAGCCAAGAACAGGAAACTGAGGCTACAATTCGTGCAGGTTTGCCAAAATCGGACAACAGAAGATTGGAAAAACGTCGCCTGGTCCAATGAGTCTTCATTTCTGCTGCTACATTCAGATGGTAGGGTCAGACTTTGGCGTAATCAACCTGAAAGCATGGATCCATCCTGCCTTGTATCTAGAGTTCAGACTGCTAGTGGTTTAATGGTGTGGGGAATTTTTTCTTGGAACACTTTGAACCAATTGAGCATTGTTTAAACGCCACAGCCTACCTGAGTATTGTTGCTGACCATATCCATCCCTTTATGAGCACAGTGTATCATCTTCTGATGGATACTTCCAGCAGGATAACACACCATGTCACAAAGCTCAAATCATGTCAAACTGTTTTTTTGTACATGACAATGAGTTCACTAAACTCAAATGGCCACCACAGTCACCAGATCTCAATCCAATAGAGCAGCTTTGGGATGTGCTGGAAAGGGAAATTCACATCATGGATGTGCAAGCTGACAAATTTGCAGCAACTGAGGGATGCTATAATGTCCATGTCAATATGGACCAAAATCTCTGAGTAATGTATCCAGTACCTTGTTGAATCTATGCCATGAAGATTTGTGGCAGTTCTGAAGGCAAAATGTGTCCAACCTGGTACTAGCAAGTGTGTGTATGTTATAAGCCCCTTTCACACAGAGATTCCGGAAAATACACAGATAAAGTGACCTGGGATTTGACCCGGGTTCGTTTGACTTTGGTTCATTCACACTGCCAGTGATTTTCCCGAATCAGAGAGTGGGTTCACACACAACCCGTAAAAATCCCGTAAAGACACGTGACATCGATGTGACATGTAATGTCTCAGCAGCGTCTATAGTTTGCTTATGAGCTGAGATTTCTCTATCGAGAAACCACGCTTGTGCATTTTTTTTCTCTGATTCGATCATATTCTAGCGCATTACGTAGCCTATACCGTTTCACGCTGGCGAACGATCCCGGCTTCAGCGCCATCATTACGACACGGCATTGATTACGGCTTTTGTTCACACAGCGCGCGTTCCGGGACTGAACACGGCAATGTTACTAGGTCCCCAACCCGGCATCGATCCCGGCATCAATCCCGGGTCGGGTTTGCGTTCACACAGAAGGTGTTCTGGCAATTTTCCGGCAATTTCCCGGGATCAACGCGCTGTGTGAAAGGGGCTTTAGAGTGACAAAAACATACTAACCAAAAAACACCACAGAAGCCACTAAATCCATTAACAATACTTATTTTCCTGTGAAAATGACATCACTTCCTGCAGTAGGATATCTTAAGGAACTGGCTTTTGAATTTAAAGAGATTTTACAAAAGACTAACAGGATGGAAATTGACGTTGACAATGTATTGAGGACATTGGAAAAATTCATTAGCAATGAGAACAGTATTCCCACAAAAACATATTTGCATTCCACTTAAAAAAAAATTGTTGTTTCAACTTAAAAAAAGTAAGTGTACAACTTTTCAAGTTGACTAAACCATAAATTTTAAGGCAGAACAGAGTTACAACTTGGATATTTGAGTTTACTAAACAAAATTAAGGCAGCACGAACACTTACCTTTTTAAGTTGAAACAACTAATTTATTTTTTACAGTGTAGAACTAAAATCAAACTAAAGATAAACCTGTAATATTTCTTAATAAACAGCCAGTTTTTCATGTTAGAAGAAGGTAGTGCAGTACTGTGTGACTTGATAAAAATGTTAAAGTCAAACTAACTAGTAGTGAAATTATTCATCTACATTATTATTAATCCACATTTATGACATGAAAATGCACTTTATTGATTTTATTTGTCAATATGCTACACGTAAATGTGTCAGATGTTTGTACTGACCATGGTGTGCAGAGTTTTGTCAAATCAGGTCATGGAAGTGATTCTCCAATAAAAAATGTAAAAAAAAAAAAAGGTGGTTAAACTTCCCCAAAAATTTGATTGACTTCTCGACTCATCCATAATTCAGAGGCGTTGACGTTTGAACTAATTATGGTTAAGAGACTGACCCATTTAGTTCATCTTGTGCTCTGCAGAGAGAAGCATCTCTCCCTTAGCGGTGACTCCGGGGGGGTTTAAACCCTGAAACAGATGCAATGACTCTCAAACTAACTCTGAGTGTGGAACAAAACTAAAGCGAACACTTTGATTGGAGAAGAAGATATATACATGATGTGCTCAACCACAGAACTTTAAGAACTCAATAACCTGGAAAGCTTTTTCAAGTTGAACTTTTCCACTAGGGTTGAGGCACATCTGGTACTGTGATAGGGGCGAGCAGGGTAAGATGTGCCACTTCTTACTTGCGTTAACCTCAAGAGTCTAGACAAGGAGAAATGAGAGAGGTGAAAATAACGACAGATAATTATTAGTATATTAAATAATAATATAATGCTGCATAAAAGCAAGACCAAATTATGCCTGCTCTCTTAGCAATTTCAACTATAATTTAATACTAGAGTTGTGTAAACGCATTTATGCCACCTCTGAGCTGCAGTCTATATATATATACAGTTTGTGTAAAGACACCTAAATGCCAGCTCAGAAGCACTTCTGTGCCACCTTTGCAGTGTAAATTCGAAAAGTAGCTTTGTTTAATAATTTATGCTATTTTTTTATCCAAACTAATTTACATTGGCAATATTCACCAAGATGTATATAGTATATTTAGACATGGATAAGTTTGCTTTGGAATAAAATCCATTTTACTACACTAATAATCTTGCCAAACAACTGATAAGAGGTTTTATTCTTCTATACTAACTTTCGTCGTAGCCTACTATTCAAAAGGTGTCGTCATCGTAGTCTACATAACATGTCTTACCCAAGTTTATTAGATCCATGTCGTACAGTGCGATTTGTTATATCAATGTCAAGTTTATTTCTTGAATAAACAACTTAGAGTTGACCAAAGTGCTTTACACTACTACAAATTATAACACAATTTACACAAAGAACAAACAAAAACAATAAAAGTGATTCTATTAATCTCCATAATACATTAAAAGCCAAAGAAAACAGATGAGTTTTTAGCTTAGATTTAAAATCGGAGAGTGTTTGAGCAGTTCTAATACACAATGGAAGGCTATTCCACAGTTTGGGGGCAATAATAGAGAAAGCCCGATCCCCCTCTCATTTTTAATCTTAGGAACAGTCAACAGCTTATGATCTGAAAATCTAAGAGATCTCGATGGCTTGTGTATGGACAAAAGGCTTGACAAATAAGTAGGTGCCAGACCATTTAAGGATTTAAAAACCAATAGAAGTATTTTAAAATCAATTCTATAACGAACAGGAAGCCAATGAAGAGACATTAAAATCGGGGTAATATGTTCACGCTTACGTACACCCAACAAAAGTCTAGCCGCAGAGTTTTGCACCATTTGAAGTCGAGAAATAGATCGTTGGTTTATTCTTACATAGAGAGAATTAAAGTAATCAGTAATCGGGTAGAGACAAATGCATGAATTACCTATTTAAAATCTTTAAGGGAGAGCCAAGGCTTAATTTTTGCCCAAACTCTTAGATGGTAGAAGCTGTTTAGAAGGAGTTTATCTGCTTGTCAAATTTAAGGGAGCCATCAAATAGAACACCTATGTTTTTTACACATGGTTTATAAAAGCAAGACAACTGCACCAAATTAAAATTTTGAACGTCATACCCATCAGAGGGACTAATCTCTGTTTTGGATTCATTTAAATTTAAAAAGTTAAGTGACATCCAACGTTTTAGGTCAGTTAGGCAATCCAATAAAGGTTGAAGTGCATTTGAGTCATTCATTTTCATTGGCAGATATATTTGAGTGTCATCTGCAAAACAGTGGAAAGAAACACCATGTTTCCTAAAAATGGTGCCCAACGGAAGCATATACAGAGAAAGAAGGATAGGAGCTAGATTAAATCCCTGAGGAACACCAAACATAAATTCTGCAAGACAAACTGAAAAGATTCTGTTCCGACAGAAACAAATTAAACCATTTTAGAGCATTTCCTTTGATCCCTCCACAATGTTCAAGGCGGGAGATAAAGATATTATGGTCTATAGTATCGAATGCTGCACTCAAATCTAATAACACAAGAATAGCATGATCACCTGAGTCCACTGTTAAAAGAATGTCATTTAATAACTTTCAACAGAGCAGACTCTGAAATATTTCAGTCAGGTTTTAGGAAATATCACAGTACAAAGATGTGATTCGTGTTCAAATAACCCTGTAGTTGTTGCAGTAGTATTTTCTCTATTATTTTCGAAATAAAGGTAGTTTGGAAATTGGTCTAAAATTTGACAAGTCAAAAGGATCACGATTTGGTTTCTTAATAAGAGGTTGGACAACAGCATGTTTCAAACCCTCTGGCATAGTCCCTGCGATAAGGCACTTATTAATTATGGAACATAAACTAGGTGGTAGGCTTTAACTGATTGACCACTTCTTGAAGGGTTTGGAAATGGGAAATGGGTTCAAACTGGGCTAAAACACTGGAACAAATAACTGAAGTCAGACGGATCAAACAATGGTGGTTGAATATGTGATGTAATATTTCCAATCTTGTCTATAAAGAAATGTAAAAAATTATCACAAAGTGTTTGTGACGAATTTGGGAGAACAACTGAAAAGGGATTTATAACAGAGTTAATTGTAGAAAATAGAATTTTTGCCCTATGACAATTTTTTGTAATGACCTCTGAAAAATATTTAGTCCTAGCGGCTTTTACTGCTTTTTGAAAGGTTGACATGAAATGTTAAGAGATTCACTAAGACACCTGGAGCTTGTCTTTTTTCCACCTCCGTTCCGCACTTCTACAGATCTGTCTGAGGGAACGTATACTATCATTTAACCAAGACTCTGATTTTGGTTTAACAGTTTTATGTTTTAAGGGAGCAATATGGTCCAGAATATTTATAAGATGTTCTTCAGAACTCAATGCCTCTAAGGGACCTTCTAAATTACAAGACTTACATGCCTTTTTAAAGGCTGTGGAAAAAACTCCCCCGGTGTCAGCACTAATTTTCCGAGACCATCTTGTAAAGGTCTGAGGGTTTACAGGTGCACAACAGAGAGAGGTTGTAAATATTACAGGTTTGTGGTCCGTAAAACTGACATCACAAATATCAATATCATAGATAGATAAGCCATAGGACAACACAAGATCCAATGTATGACCAAGGGTGTGTGTGGGGTCTTTCACTAGCTGTTCAAACCCAAAAGAATTATCAAAAGTTGAAAAGTCTTTTGCCAAAGAGTTCGAGGAACAACATACGTGTATATTTAAATCTCCTAGAATTAAAAGTCTATCGCAGTGAGAATGCTGTATGATCTTATAGGATTGGTGAAATCGCGCAGTCTGTAGCAGGAGATATTACCAGAGGTTGACTAAATACGGAGCCCCTAAAGGGACGTGGTGGTGGAAAAAAATTTAGGATGGGATAATTTTTTCCCAAAAGTTTTGCGTTCCCTCGCAAAACTTTTGCATTCCCCCGAGAAACTTTGCGTTCCCTTGCAAAGATATTTGCGTTCCCACGCAAAAGTTTTACGTTCCCTCGCAAAAGTTTTGCGTTCCCTCGCAAAGTTATTTGCGTTCCCACGCAAAAGTTTTGCGTTCCCTCGCAAAGATATTTGCGTTCCCACCCAAACCCTGTTGTGAGCTCGGACAGACACTTCCTGTTTAATGTCCCGCTGGCAGTGCTTCAGAGCTCCGTACGTTAATGGAGCGTTTCATAGTGTTTGAATACTCAAATATAAAGAAATGCGGTCAGTGCTTAACTCAAGGAGTTCAGTGAAGCTGGCAATATATTCAAATAGGCTATTCGAACTTCCCGGATCAATATTCTTGAGCTAAACGTTGTTAAAACACAAACGACACCTATTTACAATCACAGTAACCTAGACAACGAGCTAATTCGCCTCATAATATAAATTTATCTCTAAACAGCCGATTGAGAGACGTCCAAATAAGGGGCCGTCTGCAAAGTGCAAATCCCCAAACCCTTCTGCACATTTTATATTATTAAACATATTCTATAGCTTCACTATGACACTACTGTGGCCAAATTCAGTTCACACATCACCGCTCTCCTGCTGGTTATACTACAATACTTAGTTTGATAAAAAAAGCATAATTGTTATGATTTTTTATGAAATAAAATCAATAACTTCACACTGTTATACAGTGTAATGCCATCGAAATTCAGTAAGCAAATATAATGCATAAGCTATGATTGTAACTATTATGTTAGCTGCGCACAGTATCAATATAATTTGTGTAAATGATAGGCCTACTTATTTTTTATGTGCAATTACTTCCCATACTAGCTTTAGCTCAAACAGTAGAGCATTGGTGCTTGCAATGCCAAGGTCATGGGTTCAATTCCCAGGGAAGAGCAAGAACTCATAAGAATGTAAATGTGTAGGCTACCTTTGGATAAAAGAGTTACATTTACAGTTATGCATTTGGAAGACAAAGTGTTGTATAACCAATATTAGAGCAGTGATGTGTGAACTAAATTTGGTGTGTTACAGTGAAGTTATTGAATATTTTTCATAATATAAAATGTGCAAAAGCAGTGTAGTATGACCAGTGGGTCACCATTGATGTGTTAGCTGAATTGGGTGGCACTACAGTTTGTAACATTGAAGTTAATGACTATTTTTGTATTTTTGAATATGAGTTGATGCTGTAGTCGTTTTTTGGGTTATATTGCACTTTGCAGATGGTCCCTTGACTTGTCTCTCAGCCGCCTGCACATAAAGATCCATTTAGCCTATATTATAAAGCTCGTTTTGAGGAAAATTGGGTTGTAGCTCGTTGTCTAGGTTACTGTGATTGTAAATAGGTGTCGTTTGTATTTTAACAACGTTTAGCTCAAGAATATTGATCCGGGAAGTTCCTTGAGTTAAGCATTTACCGCATTTCTTTATATTTGAGTCAAAGTTCAAACACTATGAAACGCTCCATTAACGTACGGAGCTCTGAAGCGCTGCCATTAAAGAATGACATGCCATTAATGTCTGAAGCACTGACATTAAACAAGAAGTGTCTGTCCGAGCTCACAACAGGTTTGTGTGGGAACGCAAATATCTTTGCGAGGGAACGCAAAACCTTTGCGTGGGAACGCAAATATCTTTGCGAGGGAACGCAAAAGTTTTGCGAGGGAACGCAAAGTTTCTCGGGGGAACGCAAAAGTTTTGCGAGGGAACGCAAAAGATTAAAAAAAAAAAATTCTCCCATCCTAAATTTTTTCCCACCACCACGTCCCTTTAGGGGCTCCGTAACTAAAGCCTAACATAACTGGTGGAAATTCTCTAGAAAATCTCAGAGTTTGATTTAAGTTCATCTGTAGTTCATCAACTCCAGTTGCTTCCTTTTGGGGCAAACTACTGCATGTAGAATACGTCAAAAAAGTTGATTAGCATGTTCTATTGAAGAAAACATGAATGTCCCAATCTCACCACTACAATATAGATATCATAGGCAAATGTGATGGACATCGATTAAGCTAATTTTTGCTCGCTTCTTTGAAGGTGTCTTGAGTAAAATGGCTCTATATAGAGTGGTGCAGAACACGGAAACGAGTTAGCATTTAGTCATCCTAGTCTTGAAAAAGGCGGTTGCTAACAAGTGGCTAAATGGGACTCTAGAGGCTGTCGAGGAGATTAAACGTCATCACGCTGAACAGGTAAACTCAGTCTGCTTTTACAGCATCGTTATGCTTATAATTGTGCTCTTATAAACTGTTCTAACTCAAACGTTCTGGGAAAATGTTTCTTGATAAAAACTGAGAAAGTTGTCGGAAGCTTAGTGATGGTGACGTTGAAGTCGTGGGACCGTGATGTAGTTCGTTTATAGCCTATCTTTAGCTTTTTACTTCTGGCGACTGCATTTAGGCTTCAACATTTATAAAAGTTGTGTTCTTGATGGACAAAACTACTTTTTACTACATTTAAACTACAGCTACTTACTAAAAAAACACACAATCTTCTCAACAAACCACGCGATTTGAAGCCTCATTCATATCCGTTCTAGCACAAACAGTGCGGGACAACTTCAGGTTAGAGGTTTGGTCTGATCTTAAACCCTAATTATGAGCAATATTAATAGTGATACTCAGCTTAAAACCACAGCCAGTGAATTTCATCACGCAATTATCCTTCCAACGCTTTAGTTCAGATGGCCATTTTGTAGTAAATGGCTGTTTACTGTGGCAGAATTGCCAGCTTCATAAATCAATGCAAAATCATATTCTCTTTCACACTCACTGACTCTCAGACACCTTCTCAGCACCGTCACGGGGCTTTTGAGCTGTCAAAAACGTCCTTTCCACCGCTAATACGGTCTGTGGCGAGACGTAATTGAAGTGTAAATTTATAATATGACGCACAAGAAAAACAGCCGGAGCCTTATCCATTAAGCGGCCGCAGGTAGCGTTAATCATAAACGGCCTTATTTTTGTGTCTAATCCCCACTGATAGGACTGATTGTGTTTCTGGTCATTATCTTGCAAAAGCCACGCATACTGCGCGACAAACATCTGAGCGTGTAAAATAAACCAGTGTTGTAAGGAAACCGCAGTCATCCTGTTGTAAATATAATCACATTAGCAAATGACACCCATTAGGCAGTTTTTGAACACATCGCAGTGTCTTTTTTTATTCCTCGGGGCGGACGCTGGCGTCCGCAACACTGATGTTTCCCCAACCGTGTGCTGGATGTCATTAGAAACTCATTTAGTGAGAACTGGCCTCCAAATTTCCATGTTTGTATGTGCGTATGAGAGATAATGTGCTTAGCGCAGCAAATTTCGCCTGTTTTTTGGCTAACTAATGAGTTCTCCTCTGCATGGGAGTTTAAGGAAGATTAATGGTTTACGCAGGGAACGAGGTATCGGAAGAACAAATTATGTGCGATTCTCCCCCTCCCCCAACTAAAAAAAAAAAAAAAACTCATCCCAAACACCAGAGGCTGCACACCTGCCGTTCCTGTCTTCTTAAAACCCAACGTCCATCCTTTTTTAATGTTTTTTTCCTCTGTCCCTTTCCTCAATCGCTTGTTTTGCGTGTTGGTTTGGCGCCTGCAGGGACGCTCGACGCTCTCCGCAGTGATTACTGTAATTAATTGGATGGAGGGGAATATTCTCCTGTCGTGCAGTTCTGGGATCAGTTCTAGACATTGTCTGATTATCACAGAGAATTGGGATTGGGCAGCGAAGACTGTTTCTGGATCAATGTGACTGTGTGTATACAATGTTTTATGTGTTTTTAAAGTGTTTGTATTTTAATATATTCAAATATATAATTATATATATAATTATAGAATAATTTTAGAATATAGAATTATTCACTTATATACATCTGTCATATAATATCTATCAAATAATTTATATGCATATTATATATATGGATGATTTAGTACTAAATTACACTGCTGTCTCTCTATAAAATTTTTTAATATTATTTTTTATATTATTTTCATTTATTTAATAGCGATTTAAAGATCTTATTTAAATAAACTAAACTAATTATTAAAACATATATATATATATATATATATATATATATATATATATATAGTTTGTGTATATATATATATATATATATATATATATATATATTATCATCATTTAAATAGACTAAAATAATTTATTATTTGAACAAAATATAATTTAAATAAATACATTCATATTGATACAGACATGCACACACACACACACACACTGCTCATTGCGTGAGATGCTGGAAAAACCAGCCAAATTTAGTTGCGTCTCTAAATTCATTCTCTTACAGCATTGCTGCTAAAATATGTTATAATTTGACCGCGGCAACCCATCCCATTTAGCATGGTATTATACCTTTAGCATCTGATACCATCACTGAACCATGGTTTAGCAATAATTGTTCCATTTAGTCTTGTCTTGATTTAACATTCATTTCAATGCTACACTTGCAGACGACAGCTAGTAATAACATTTCAGAATCTTGTGCTGTGTTACTCGAGAATTTAGCTCTGCATAACTTGATCTTCAGTCAGTAGCTAAAGGGCAAATTCTTGATGCACAGAGAAAAGTTTGAGAATGAGCTAAGATGCTCAGGGTTCCCTTAGAAACAGACATCATCCTTCAGATCACTGCAATTCATCTTTACAGATCACACAGTCTTTCATAACGGCTTCAATGTTACTATACCTGACCGACATCCACACTGCATGGTGGCAGAAAACAGCTAAACTCATTCAAGGACGTGGATGGTACAGATCTATGGAAGCTTATTTCCGCCACGGAATAAAAAAATAAAGTCAAAAAAATGGTCAGTCACATTTTTCCCTCAGAATTCTGTGTTTACATCTCAATTGTTTTCTTGTTTTCACCACGGAATAAAAAGTTAATTGTGGCTTTTTATCTTACAATTCTGATTTTTTTTTTCAAAGAATTTTGAGCGTTTATACCTCGCAATTCTGAGTTTAATTTTACAATTCCTACAATGGTGAAGACAAGGAATTGTGAGATAAAAAGTAGCAATTACCTATTTTATTCCGTGGTGGTTTCCTTATTAAGCTTGTTTCCACAACTGAAAAAAAAAGAAAAAAAAAAAAGAAGCAGAACTTGACTTTTTTTCTCAGAATTGTGTGATATAAACTTGCAATTGTGAATAATAAAGTCAAAAATTCAAGATTTAAACTTGCAATTGCGAATTATAAAGTCAGAATTGTGAGGAATAAACTCACATTTGCGAGTTGTAAAGTCAGAATTGTGAGGAATAAACTCACATTTGTGAGTTGTAAAGTCAGAATTGTGAGGAATAAACTCACATTTGCGAGTTGTAAAGTCAGAATTGTGAGATATAAACTCACAATTGCAAGTCATAGTTAGATTTGCGTGATAGAGTCGCAATTGCGAGTAATAAAGTCGGAATCGCATGATAGAAACACGCAATTCTGAGAAAAGTCTTTATAACTCGCAATTGCAAGTTTATATGTCAATTCTGAGAAAAGAAGTCATAATTGCGAGATATAAACTCGCAATTGCGGAAAAAGTCGGAAGTTTATATTGGAAGTGCGAAGTTTATATTTCGCAATTCTGACGTTATTTCTCGCAATTGCGAATTTATATCTTGCAATTCTGAGAAAAAAAGTAAAAATTATTGAGATAAAAGTCGCAATTATCTTTTTAATTGTTTTATTCTGTGGCGGAAACAACCCTCCATATGGATCAGCCGCCATCTGACATAAAAGCGGTTTCTCGCACATCCTTGACTTTGACAGACAGTAGCCGGTCTCCTACCCCGGAGCGCTACTTCTGCCCAACGTCACCTACTTTATTACCTTCTTCTGTGTTATTGTTTAGTCCGCATTTCTCCCTCGCTATGTTCGCCCGACAAGAAACACAAAAAGTCATTTGAATCTGGCCTCCTTCAGAGATCCCCCGGAGCCGTCGGGACGCGTGCCTTCATTTGATGTCCACTCAATATCTCTCAGTCTCTGCATTATTAAAGTTGTTGTCTTGCTGCTAGTCTTTTGTTCTCGTCTGTAATAAAGTTGTGCAGACGTGCCGGTGGTCGCATAGGTCCGCGTTCGCAGGTGTGAACTGTGATTTTTTTGACAGGAAGAGAAGTAATGACCATTACTCACCAGGGCCGTAGCGTATTGACAGCAGAGCCTTATTACAGCGAGACGGCGGACACATCAACCCTTTCCAATGACCCAAGAGATCTTTCAAAAGTCAACGCACGCCTGTCTTTTAAAGTTGTACGAGTGTACTTGTTTTGCCACATCCTCTAAAAAGCTACTTGTTGTCTCATCACAAGTGCATAAAAATACTTAAAGGCAACAGTAATGTACAGTAAAGCCTGATATATTAAATAATAGTCATAAATGTAGTTTTTTTTCCAAGAATGAGTATATTTTTTATTAACTGAGTATCAATTCAGCATAATGATTTAATAATAAATGATAATGATTTCTGAAGGATCATGCGAGACTGAATACTGGAGTAATGATGCTGAAAATTCAGCTTTGCATCACAGAAATAAATGATATTCAAAAGTATATTAAAATAGAAAACAATTATTTTAAATTGTAATAACATTTCACATTATTAATATTTTTTCTGTATTTTTGATCAAATAAATGCAGGCTTGATGAGCATAAGAGACTTCTTTAAAAAATGAATAAAAATGTTTCCAAACTTTTGACCGGTATTGTTTGTATATATATATATATATATATTTATATTTTTAATATGTAGATTATTTATCTCCCATAAAAAACAAACAAACAAAAAAATAATAATATAAATACATATGTGTATGCGTGTATGTTTTATTTGGGGTGAGAAAAAAAAAGTGGGAGATAATTTATATGAATTACATTTTTTACATTTCACCAATATCAATATATTTTTTAAATGAGTGTGCATACATTTTATTTTAAAAAAATATGATTTATTTTTATATTTTAATAATATTTTAATAATAATTTATAAAAATGTATAGTATATTCAAAAAAAATATGTATTTTAGAATTTTTTTATATATTTAATTTTGATACATTTAAGTTACATTTCTCTTATTTCAAAATGGATATTTATTTTTTCAGTGGTTTAATCGTGAAAAAAAATCTGATTATGTGTATGTATATTAAAAAAACATTTTTTACGTGTACTATTTAGCATATTTAGATAAAATAGCTTAATATTCACCTGGTTAAACTGGAAACAAGTGGTTAGTCAATAATATACTGCATGCTAAACTGCTGGTTATGTTTGAAATACGTCTTGAGTTATGAAAAATAAAAGTGGAGACCAAACATACTTGTTATTGTTGCCATTATGATCCATTTTTTCTATAACAGAGATGCGTTTCCAGCCTCATCATCAGTGATGTGTAAATTTAGGAGCTTGCACTGCGCGTGGGTTTGTTAAGGTTTCAGACGTCAGAGGCTGCGTTTTCTCTGAAGCCGGAGTAAAGAGCCAACAAAATGGAAAAAGATCAAAAAACCGGGATTCAAAGGAAAGGAAACCGAGGGAATCACCAATGATTGGCCGCTCGTGTGTTTGCGTGTCCTTGTTATTCTAAATTCAGTCTCTGGTCCATTCAGGACTGCCTGGCTACTCATAAAACGGAGATGTAAAGAGCATAAAACCACACAGCCGTGTCTATATAAGCAGTTTTTGGTTGTGCCTCATTAACTCGTACACTCGAGCGAATCCCACACCTGAGAGAAATCAGACTCAGAGGTGCCGAACGAGTCACAGAACATCATGATTATCCAAACGGGTACTTTCATAAGCCGACCAATGCAATTTTCACGCGTCTTAAAATAAAATATCAGCTTGTTATGTCGACACGAACATAACGCTCCAAGTGACATGCCTACATTCAACTTTTCCCAGAGAATATCACACTAATTACCATGTTTCCGTCTACTTTGGAAACACGGACTATGTTGGTCACTTCCTGAAACGTCTCTTACGTTTGGAAGTTCTTCAAAAAACACCTAATCTAATCTATTAAACAAACAGTTCGTTCCCTCCTGGTCATATCTGAGCTTGTTTATTCTGTGGTGTCGTGCTAATGAAGGGTGCGTGGTGATTTGGTCAGAGGTTAACAACGCTGACGGCAGAGGAGTGTTCGGGACACGGGTTTTAAGCGGCTAATTTGTCTGGCAGCATCACTGTGAACAGACAGTCGAATTGTAAAAATGCCCCCATCTCCCTGGCAATATGCATCACTCAAGTCTGTTGCCATGGCGACGGAGGTATTGTCCTCCCTCCCCCAGCCTTTATTGAGTTTACTCCTGAGAGACAGATTAAAATAACACAAAGTTTTGCTGCAGCGCAATTTCTTTTCTGCGACGCCTGAAGAAGGATTACATCTCGTTTCACGACTCATTCACATTATATCTTGACAAAGATATATTTAACATACACAACTACATAATCAGGATTTATGACTATATTTTCAGGTTTATATATATATATATATATATATATATATATATATATATATATATATATATAGATAGACACTTCTAGTCAAAGATTCATCCTTTTCATCTGTAAATATTTAAACTTTTGTTTAAATCCTTGAAATCAATTTTGTAGACAAGTATGACTACATAATAATTTTTATACAAAACTAAAACATTTATTTTTCTAAGTATTATTTGGACCAAATAGCGAAAAAAATGTAAATAATTAAATTAAAAAGATATAAATAATGTAAAATGTAAATCCTGTTGAATTTATATATGTTATCATACTATAAATTATTAAAAATGTTATTATCTTAATGTTTTATTTCATCCATTTAAATTTGATCAAATTCGATTAATTCGGGTTAATGTTTTATAAATAAATAGCTTCGGATTTGTAACTAAAGAAACTTTAGTTACAAACTTTACATTTTATATATATATATATATATATATATATATATATATATATATATATGTGTGTTTGCGTGCCGACTACTGTGTAGTGACCAAAAGAGTGTGCGAGAGCAAGAGCAACAGTTTTGTATAAACTTTTTTTTCTGAAGTTTGACTTCCAGAGGAATTTATGTGACGGTTACACCTGTTCACCCAGCAAAAATTCATAACTGGTAAGTATGTGCTTTTTCGCTTTTGCTCTCTTTTGCTGACTGTCTTGATGAAGCTATGTTTGTTTACATGCATTTGTTTACTGATAGTTGCATGCTAATCCTAAAATACAGCATATCGCAAAAACTTATTTTCAGTGAGAAACGGACTTCAGGATTCGGATTTGGGCTTAAAATGTAACTATACCAGTTGGGTCAGGTCGGGTTAAACGATCTCGGGTACGGGCTTCAGTTTAAAGCCTGTACAGACGTCTAAAATGTGCATGAAACTAACTAAGTTTCTTGTAAGTGTATTCAGCAGTCTAAGAATAACCTACCCTGTGTCTCGTGCCAATCGGTGTCGTACTCTAGTGAGTAGCAGAGATAAGCTTTATCCCGCTGTATAGACACTCATGACCCGGCCTGGAGAACATCCTGCCCCACACAGCCTTCTATCTATGCACTAACCTCAAAAAACCTCCGGGACACTGGGAAACCTCTCACGCTAACAAACCCTGCGGCGGTCTGCAGAGCGTCCTTTAAACCTGCAACACAAATATTTTGCAATCCAAAAAAGTTATGCATGTTCCAAAAGAAACTTCCACGAAAAGAACAAATCATGAGCAAATTCTTAGAATTTCAGTTCTTTGAATAACAGGTTGGCTTAACGTGCCGGATTCGAACTTGTGAAGCTCGCATGAGCACCACAGCTCAATGTGTCAATAACCACTACGCCATGAAAACTTAATGAAGACTGCTTTAAAAATACCATATTTATTTGGTGACTTTATTGAAATGTATGGTTATACACATCGAATATAATAGTTTCAAAAGCTTTGACTCATGCTGAGACCAGTGATTTAAAAACAGCCATCCGATCAACTAACTCATGTTCACAGAATTAACAATTCTCAAATACTGCAGATGTGTGTAAATAACACCTGTGACATGTAACACGCAGACAGCCCGTTTCCAAGGCAATGGCTCTTTGCTTCTCAGAATGTGTTTTTTTTAATAGTTACAGAGAGTGCGTCTCATTTCTTGATGAAGAATCGTGTGATGTCAGAGGCCAGTTTGGAGGCTGCTTGGCCTCGTTTCATCTGACTTCTGTCTTTGGCCTGCTGTGCTGTTCTCTGCAAAATAAACCGTCCACAAACTCACCACCAAATCGTACAAATAAGTTGCATATTCATAAGAAAAATTCGAATTAAATCCTATCTAAATGAAATTAATTTAAAGAATATATAACATACTAATATAATATATAAATTATTATTATTAGTTAATATTAAATATTTACAAACATTTTAAATGTATTTATGTATATAATAAATACACGTATATTTAACATGGTTTCTATAAAAAAAAATTGTATATATATATAAATAAAAGAAAATAAATTTGATCTTATTTAAATTCCATATAATTTTTATGTAAATAAATAAATAAATATTAGTATATATGCGTTTGCTGTACCATCCGATGGCAGACGGTACAAAGGGTTTGAAGGTTGTCCAGGGAACACTGTCCTCCCCCTCTGTACACAGGGTTAATGTGGTCCACCTGCCAGAACTGTCCCTCCACGGGACTCTGTATCATCTCATTCAGCTGCAACACAATGTCAGATAAATCATCAGATAACACAGCGTGAAAAGAAACCTGCGGAGCAATCACATTTGAGTTTGAATTCAGCATAAAATTAAAAATACAAGTGAACAAATATTTCTTTTTCTATGACCGATATAATACATATTATTTGTATGCACAAGTGTCCGATAACCGATAAGAGGAATCTTTTTATTTACTGATTTTATTTGCGGCTTTTTTAAACAATAACTAAACCATTGTCAAAAATAATATTATACATTTTTTTTATTAATAACAACACAAATATTTTTATAATCCATCAATGATAATAAAAAGATGTTATTATAAACAATAATATTTAATAAAAATATTGTTTATTATTACCAACAACAATTTAACTGAAATATTGCTATATTAATAATAATAATCCAAAGTATTTTTTATCACCATATCACCAATATTGTTCTGTTTATTTAATAAGAGTACTATCATTAATAAAAGTATATTCTAATAATAATTTAATTCAAATAGTTAACAACAACAATTAAATAAAAACTGTGTTGTAATTAAAAATAATTATTTTAAATATTATTAATAATATTAATACATTAATAAAATATTAATAATACATATTTGTATCACTATTAACAGCAGCATCAACAACGATTTAATAAACAGTTTGTTCTTTGTTCTATTATTAATAACAGAAATAAAACTTCTAATAATTTTGATAAAAGTACTATCATAGTTATAAAATATGTTTAATAATAATAATATAATAATAAAAGTGTTGTTATTTTCATTACTAATATTAACACAAACAATAATTGAAACATAAATATTGTTTATTAATAACGAAAATATTTTTTCATAATCATTGTTTTAATGAATCTAACTGTTAAGCTTAAAATTAACAATGATGTTTCATGTAAAGCGATTAAGTCCCACTGTAATCTCTCTTGAAGCCAATACGGAAGTGACTTAAACTGCAGTTCATCAACTGACCACTGGAGACAATTCCATATATCCCTCATGTTAAAATGCCCAACTTCACAGCAGGAAAAAAAAACATGTTTACAGCCTGGAATTTTTTTCGGGATTATTTCATACAATTTAATACACGCATTATACATTCGCCCATGCCGTTGGACTCGCTCTTCGGTACCGTTTCTCTCACTGAACAGATAGAATAGATATGCTTATGTACTGTCAGATGAAATCCTGCAGGTGTCAGTGCTTTCTCCGTCCATGCAATAAATGCTCATACTTGAATGAGCGCGGATTTCTAGCACATTTACTTGCACTTCTTAGGTAATATCTATGGTTTGACCCATTTGAGAGGCGGCCAAAATCAGAATTTAAAATGGACTGAATATGAATAAAGCTCTCTACGAACCTGACGTGCGATGCCGCGCTGACAGACATGTATGCGCATGCATGAATCACTGTCACACGCTCAGAGCAATATTGTAAGTTACTGCACAATACATTTTAAAGGGACACCAGGCAGGAATCCCGTTTTTGTCAAACAGCGACCCTTAGAGTCGCTGTGGAGTACTTGTATTTAACGTTACTGTCGTAAATTTCTTTTGCCAAGTGTGTCAGAGGTTCTGGGTTCTAATCCGTACTAGTATAGTTTATTTTCCTCATCAAAACCGAATGTTTATTAGTGGTTGTATTTCAAGCAGGGACACGTTTTTTGTGCATTAGGTTTTGTGATTTCACCGTAACAAATATAGAGTCTCTCCTCAACGGATTGAGGCGCGCGTTTGTGTGAAGACTGTGCGCGTCACAACAGAACACTCTATCCGCGCCACTGATCGCAGCGGCAACAAGCACTTTGGTCACTTGATTTCAAAAACAACACATTTCAGATCGCCTCTTATTTAACAAACGAACGAAATGAATGCTCTACTAGAATTACCTGGAGATGTTTTATTTGTTTGTATGGGTACATCCGTGCCGCGAGATGTTTCAATGGGGACATATAACACCCGCAAATTACGCTCGTGTCTGACTCCTCGCTCGGTCAGTCTGCCGTTTCCTCTTTCTCTGTTCCACCGACAATGCTTTCTGCATCTTATATGCCGGCTCAGCCATGACGATATTGTGACAAACTCCATCCTTCTCTACCTTCCTGGATGGGGGCGTGTATGTGTGCAGTGCCGTAAAGGAATATGTTACATCGCGAGAGCTGATATCACGCGATACTTCCTGAGGCTGAGGCCGGCGGCCCGCCGCACCAAAGTTGCAAGTGAGATTTTTCCGCTCACAGGCACCAGGGGGGTGCGAGAAGGCCACCATTCAACCCGAAAGAAGTCATATAACCATTTCAATAACTCTGAAGCTGTTCAGTTAAGCTAAAAAAACTGCATAGAATCCCTTTAACTATAAGCTTTAAAACACACATAGTCTCACTTTTAGCTATGTGTTTTAAATTCTATAGTATTTTGAAGGGCAAAAATATGAACTTTAACTATTGGCTTTACATCATCAAGTCAGCTGTCACTTTAGCGCGAGGCCCTGTGCGGTCACACACTTGGCACAGCCCTTGCAACTGTACTGCCAGTAGCATATAGCATTAATTAGCTCCTTTAGCTCCTGAGCTAACTCGATCTCGTGGAGCTAGGCGGGGGTGGTTTCAGCATCAAGGCACCTCAGCTCCACCCACGTCCCGCCTCTTTGCCCATTTTCTGTTATCCGGGAGTGAAGAGCGGTGACGAGTTGCCAAGATGGCGACAGCCAGCTCCGCCCACTTTAGGCTTCAAAAATGCTCTTCAGAAACCTACGGGTGACGTCACGGACACTAGTCCATATTTTTTACAGTCTATGCTTAAAACTCATCTTTGATCACCAAAATGAAATTTTTTCATGCCTTAAAATAGCTTGAATGTAACTCTACACCCATGCTTCATTGTAAATTAGTCTCCACCCCCCCTTAAAAAGTATATATATATATTTTTTTTTGTTTTTTGAAAATGACCCATTGTTTCGCTTGATAAGACCCTCCTCCTCAGCTGCGATCGTTCACAGTCTGTTGAAGCACTTCAAAGACCTTTGAAACTGCATTGATTTGGACTTCAAAACGCTGGTTGCCATTGAAGTCCATAATTCGAAGAAAAATCCAGAAATGTTTTCCTCAAAAAAACTTAATTTCTCTTCCACTGAGGAAAGAAAGACATGGATATCTTGGATGGCATTGGGGTGAGTAAATTATTAGGAAATTTTCATTTTGAGGTGAACTAATCCTTTAATTCTGCCATACATATTTGAACCAGGAACTAATTCAGAAGAAAAAGTGGAAGAGTGAATTATACAAGCTCATCTACAAGTCAATGTATCAGAATGGTAATGCGTTTTATGTATCGCCATCTACGTCTGACACATAATGGTAACTGATATGATTAGCCTTTGGCTTGACTACGTTATCAAACAGCTAATAAGGTGTTGCTAATGTTACACAAACCATGTTCCAGTTCACCATCTCAGAGTCAGACATCTGCCTTAAAACAATCATCAGAAACGCTTTGAACAACTCAGAACGTCAGTGAAGGAAGGCATATAGTTCATCATTACATCATAATATACATACATACATATACATACATACACATATATATATATATATATATATATATATATATATATATATATATATATATATATACATACACACATATAGATACACACACATAATTCACTAGCTATATTGCTAAATGTACCCAATTTTTCATATCAACAGAAAAATATACTTGGGATAACCTGGCTTCTCAGCAGTTAATAATATGCTAAAGCCCGCCCCCATGTTGATGTGATTGTTTACAACATTCTTGTGACATGGAGAACACTCGCATTTTTGAGAGTCTTTTTTTTTCACTGCAGTTTTAAGGAGAAAATACTCAGCAATGGCGTTGACTGATGAATTTGCACATGGTTTGTCTGATAGTCTATTAAAAACACCACACGGACATTAAAAACTAGATTTTTCACCACAGGGGGGTCTTTAAGTAAAAAAGTGTGATTGCTGGTTAATGAATATCAGTAAAACCAATTGTCGGTTTGTCACTTGAAAGTCATCAGAGAGTGTTGAGTGTCTTAAAAGTGTCATTGTTGTGTGTAAAGCCTTTTTATTCCTGTTGTTTTATTGAACAGCGACATGAAAGTGCTCTGAATAGCCCACCGGGAACTCTAGGAAAACATAATTCCCACATTCCAAACTGCTCCGCAGGCCTCGACAGACCGCCGTGGCGAAGGACTTCAGGTGTTTCACCGGGATTAAAGCTCGAGTGGAAATCACAAGTGGAAGATCAGCGCTGGGAACACAAAGAGGCCGAAGCCAAAGCGCTGGCATTTCAGTCGGCGTCTGTTTTTAGCCTCGCGGTCTCTGGGGGGAAAAATGCAGCGCTAGGAATCAATCCTCTCCTTCCCCCTCAACAGAGTCGGCCAATAATTATCCTAAATCTCTCAGGAGCCCCGGGGGTCGCGGCATGGGCGATAACCTCCCGGTACGAGAGTGGGAAGTTTCCTTCCTAGACCTCGGAAGTCGATAAGTCAACACGTACACATGCTAATGCTAGGAAACGCCAAACGTCTCTCCGTAACAATCCTTCGCATGTACGACAGTGAGCTTGTTTGTGCGTCGAGGGCACTTGGAGCTTAAAGCGCGTTATTGATCAGGCATCTGCCGCTCGGGGCTCTAACAGAAAAGCCGAACAAAAATCAAAGCTGCACCTCGTAGCAATGCACTGTGGGAAAAATCAATGGCAATCTGACAGACTAGGCGTTGTGTTAAGGCTGGATGCTCCGGGGAGGAAAGGACGGCGGGTGTTTGTGTGCTACATGATGAGGCCAGGTTTGTGTGTGTGTGTGTGTGTGAGTGTGAACTCCACTGATAACTCTATAGAGAGAGTCAGAGAGCAGACGCCCAAGGCCGCTAAGCTCTTATTGCCTCTGCAAGCTAAACAGGCCATCTTTATTTATCTTTCTCTGTAAGCAATATTTTCTCAATAAAATGCAGCGTCTGCCGAGCTCCTTTCGAATGTTTTGGGGATAATTCTGGCTAATGTGCTTTTGGAAGAGACTAATGCACACTATTCGGAAACCCTGGCCAACTTCCCAGACGAAATGAGTCCTGGTCGTACACGCCACGCAGATCCTTCTAGAGGAAGTTTTTGAACAGAAGGAATAAGGGGGTAATCGGACGCTTTTGGACACGGTTAAATCTCAGAAATTCAAAGGAAAGAACAATTATTTCTCTCTGAAGAGCAGATGATGATGTTGATGATAATAGCTATTATTATTGTTAGTATTAACAACAACAACAAATAATAGTGGCGCATTTAATAATAATGATGGCACATTACTGTCTATTATTATCATCATTAATAATCATTAATTAACTATTAACAACAATAAAAACTAATACAAATAATAATAATAATAATAACTATTATTAACAACTAATAACAATAATAATAAAATGTCACAAATACTATTATTAGGATCATTAATATTATTGTTATAAATAACAAATAATATACCAATAATAATAATAATAAAACAATATTAATGGCGATATTATAATTAATATTATTATTATATGATTATTATCTGTGGCATATTTATTATTATTTGTGGTTAATAACAATAACCATTACTAACAATAACAACAAATAATAATAGCTATTATTAACAACTAATAATAATAATAATGATAATAATAATAAAACGTGCCACAAATATTATTATTATGCTCATTATTATAATTTAAAACAATAACAACAATAATATAAATAATATGTATTATTATTATTATTGCTATTAATATTACCAACAACTAATAATAAAAATATGCCACAAATATAGTAGGAGAAGTAAAAGTAGTAATAATAATAATAATAAAATAATTGTGGCATATTTTTATGCAAGCATTACATTTAAAAAAAGACATTTTAAGTAAAAAATAATAATAAAGAAGGTCTGCACTCTAAATTTCATCTTAATTATACAATTCACAATTGGGGATAATAATTTTTTTTTAGAGTCTAGTGTGCCTTTATTTGCTGTTTTTATTTCGGTCTTGACAACTAGTAGCTGGAAGAGCACAGTGATTACTTTAAGTTAAAAATACGAAAACTTTATTATGCATTTGCATTGCAGTTTTAAAACAGACCAGAATAAGCATGATGAATTCACTAAACTGAGCAAGTTTAGCATGGAATATTTCAGCATAAAACCCCCCATAGGCCAATGTAAAATGCCGCTATAGTAATAGCTAGTAATATACTTGTCACCACTGTCACTCTTTTCTGGCCAAGAATGAGGGCATGAAGCTCCAATAAATGCCCAACCTGTTTGAGAGGAAGTTGTGCCAGCCATGTGTTGTCCAGCATCTCCTTGCGGTGTGTGTGCGGGGCGTCCCGGACCTGCACGTACAGCTGGTGGGCGTTCAGTCCGCATTGCTGACACACACCCTGCTCCGTCTCCAGCACGCGGGCGCGCATGTACCCCTGATTGGAGCGCAGCTGGAAGTCCTCCATACAGGCAGGGCTGCAGAATCCTCCTGCCCAGCCAGAGTGCTCCCCGCTGGGCTTCTGGCAGGACAGACACAGGGGGGTCCCTGCCGAGTCCACGGCCTGCAGGTAACCGGCCGAAGTGTTTGTCTGAATACAAACAGAGCTCTCAGCTTCGCTGCGGACACAAAGACACAATATAAAGCAGATTTGAAAATTTTCTAAAGGAATGTCACTGGTGCTGGCTGTAAATACACTTGCTGCTATACAGTTACTCGTGTGTTCTGAGTGGTTTTTACAGCAATGCTATGCAGTTGCTATGATGTTCTTGATGGTTGCCTATGTAGGGTTGAAAATAATCAGACATTTGCTTTAACTGTTTCAACCCCCCTCTTTCCTACCCCAAGGACCATTTGAATTCGTAAAAACAGAGGTATTGATAGTGCTCAAGGCCTGTAGGCCAATGTATGCACATCGGGGGTCTACGAATTGTCACACCTTTAGTACAGTGGGGGAAGTTGTCATTTTCTAATTGGTCAGTTTGAATGTCTCACATTTGGGTTACAGTCATATGGTCAAGTAAGGGATATTGCAACTGTTTATTCTCTGGCTCTTCTTTTCTTTTCTCTTTCTCTCTACACTTTCTATCTCTCAGGTAACATTCTACATATATGCTGGGTACGATTAATGGTATAGGTTTTTTGTATCATCTCATACATCTATTTTGTAACTATTTTAAGTTAAACCATAATCATATTGTCTAGGGCTGCAACTAACGATTATTTTCATAATCGATTAATCGGACAATTATTTTTTCGATTAATCGGATAAAATTTCAATTTGATTTTTTGTTTATTACAACTAAATAAAACCCTTAATCATGGTATTTATGTGTAAAAGTGTACAAAAGCCACACATTGAGTTTTACTAATATCAATATTTGCATTGTTTTTAATGATAATTGCTGATGGCAAGTTGACAACCATGAAAAACAAAAAAATCTAAATTATATACAACATTGTTTTAACATAATTTTTGTTAAAAACTAATTTACACAGACATGTTCAGATGTGAAGATAGAAACCAAAAACATGTAAAGTACATAATTCATTTAATTTTTATATAAGATTCAATTAATTATAAGGATAAATTGCTAAAATAAATATAGAAAGACTGAAAAAAGCGTGTGAACGTAGTAGAGCCGCAGTAGATCGCGTTTGTAAAACAATTAAAACTTAATAGAAGACAAATGCTATAAAAAGAGAACGGAATGGAGACGCAGCAAACAGGCTTGATTAAAAGGACAAGAAAATGATGCATTAGTGCAGAAGCATTCGCTGAAAACCACTGACTACAGTGACTAAAAAACAATCTTTTACTGCTGCTGTTAATAACTGCCTTTATATTTAGTGCTTCACTTTCTAAACACCGTTTTAATTTAGCCTATTTCTGCGTAGCGCTATTTTAATCCATCACTTATGTTGCGAGCGAAATGATTGCACAACCTGATGCCCGAGACAAAATACAGACATCCCAAGTCTCCCGGAAGTTCCGGGAGTCTCCCGCATTTTGATAGCGGATCCCTGATGCCCGCAAATTAGTTCAAACTCCTGGAATCTAGAGCGTGCAAGCAAGAGAGCGCATGCGAGACAGAAGAGAGTGCTCCAAAGTCCAAACTGTGTAGCGCGCGCACGACAGAGCGGCACAGGGAGAGAGACCTTGCGTGTGTGCCGCATCATGATAGGCCTGTTTCAACCAATCACCAGTAAATGCTCCCCGTGACGTAAGCAGAGCAACTAATCGATAATGACATTCGTTGACAACGATTTTCATAATCGATTATTATCGATTATATCGATTAGTTGTTGCAGCCCTAATATTGTCATTAAACCCTTTCAATTGCAAATGCTGTGCTAACTAGTTTTTATTAGGTATTGACTTTGATGTACTACGTATTGCAATAAAATACCGTCACACTATAGCAACACTCTCCCACATATTTAGCTATTGTAACTGCGCTTATTTCCATCACTGGTATAAGTAGCAGTGGGTGGTAATAGACAAGAAACGTACAGCTTTCTACCATCTTGCTTACAACCAGGCACGTGCACACATAGACATCAAAAGGGGCTTGAGCACCTGCCCTTTTTATTCCTGGAGAGAAAGTGCCCTTTTTCTGGGGTGCTTTTTTTATTTTTGAAAAATAATATTCCTGTTTGCGCACAGCTTCCCTGTCAAACAAATATATTTATTGAATAGTGTATCTAAATATCAGGTCAGGAGTTCTGAAGCGCTCCCTCTCTCTCTCTCTCTCTCTCTCTCACCCCCTGAGTCTCTGCGCAGCGGCGCACTCGTATATTTTTACGTTTCTGTCAGTCTGAGGTGTCGTTGCCTTGACGCGTTGCATCACTTGCGTGTGACTGTCTTGCTTCGGACTTGACTGAAGAGGTCAGTCTCCCTTCGGGGGTTGAAAACTCCGGAGTAGTGTGTGTGGAAAGCAGGCGCAACCGTAGCGAAGGTTATGCGTTTTAAAATGAAAATGCACTGTGTAAAACGTAACCTATTCCACAGACTGCTCGGGAACCGATGCTCTCGAGCCAAATATGGTTCTTTCAGTGAGTAGGCCTATATGGCACGACGCAATTTTTAAACTTTTTTTTTTCCAATAATAAAAGGTAGTGTGTCAATTCAATTAAAAATCAACATATCACATATTTAAAAATATTACATAATTGATTGAAGCCTGTTTTTCATGTATAATACACCGACCAATCGTCAACTGGCACATGCAGGGCACAAGAAGTTCAAATTTCATTGGACAATGTGAAGTGGAGCGGTAATTTTCTGGTCATTCATAAATCGTTTGAAAATTACATTTATGAACGATCTGAATCCGCGTCGTTGAAACAGTTGATGCTAATTGACTACAAAGCACTGCACAAAACAGCACCAAAAGTAGCATTAATGGTAAGTAGTAAAAATTACTTCAATTTAAAAAAAATATTACAATTTAAAATAATAGTTTTCTATTTTAATATACTTTAAAAATATATGTAATTTATTTCTGTGATGCAAAGCTGGATTTTCAACAGCCATAACTCCAGTCTTTAGTGTCACATGATTCTTCAGAAATCATTCTAATATGCTGATTTATTATCAATGTTGGAAACCGTTTTTTTATTGAACCCGTGATACTTTCAGGATCAGGATTCATTGATGAATAAAAAGTTAAATAGAACAACATTAAATTAAAACAGAAATTCTTTTATAAGTCTTAATTGTCACTTTTTTATATCAATTTAGCACATCCTTGCTGAATAAAAGTATTAATTTCTTTTATAAAAAAAAAAGAAAGAAAATGACTGACCCCAAACTTTTGAATGTTAGTGTATATTGGTATAAAATATTTCTATTTTAACATGCTGTTCTTTTTTTAACTAAGAATCCTGAATAAAGTATCAAAGGTTATATATTATAATAGTATAAAGTATATAGAAAACAATTATTTCAAATTGTAGTAATATTTCACAATATTCCTGCAGTTTTTTTCACATCCCTGCTTACAACGTTTCTTTAGTCATTCGGCAGTCCTGCAGCCTGAACCCCTGTAGGAAAACCACACTTACATCTACAGTACATGGTTGCTAGGGTGTTTTGGTTGGTGACGGTGTTGCTATGACATTCAATATATATATATATATATATATATATATATATATATATATATATATATATATATATATATATATATATATATATATATATATATATAATTAAAAAATATTTGAATATGAACGTTTGATGGAAAATGATAAATGAGAATGTCTGTAGTGAGAAATTAGATTGTTTGACAAATAAATCTGCACTTTTACCCCCCAAAATTAAAATAAATGCATCTACATTTATTAAAATTGCAAATAAATAAAAATGCCACAAATAAATATCTATTAATAATTTTTTCAAAAAGAAACAAAAATGACAAACAGAAAGTAAGTTATCAAAAACATAAAAATATCTGTCATTTGTGACTATTCATAATTCAAAAAATGCATTAATATGGAACATATTATTATTATTTTATAATTATGTAGTTAGTTTTAAAAAGCAAATGTAAAATTACAAATTTTGCATGTTATCGGACCCTTAAACAAAAATAATATGTAATTTGTGACTAATTATATTGCAAACTGCATAAATAACAATAGCTTTAACAATAATAATAATGCTATTATTACATTTACTGTTAAGCTAATGCAGTTATTGTTTTAAAAAAAAGTATAAATGAAACCACAAATAAAAATTGGTTCAGCAAAACAGTTATTGGACACTTAAAAATAAGAATAATATGTAATTTTTGACTTTATAGATTCGCTAAAAAACGCATAAAAATGACACTAATAATAAAAAGAATATTTTTTATTACTATTATTATTATACAAACATATTGTTCCAAAAAATAAATAAAAATTATACAAAAATGCATAATTATCTGTAATTTTCAACCATGTAGATTTGCAAAAAAAACAAAACAGCAACACATAAACATGGCACAAATAATAATAATTATTATTTATATTATTATTATTATGATACAAAGTAAGTTTTTGTTTCAAAAAGCAGAAAAAAACTATACATAAAAATCAGCTCTGCATAAGTTTTTTGGTCACGTAAACCAAAATAATCTGTCATATTGGTCATAAAAAAATCAGTGAATCTCAAAACGCCACGACTCCAACATCATTTGACATCGTCACAAATGTTGTCAGGCATCATCACATTCAACCACACAACAACTGCACATCTTCCTTCACATCTCCCAAATATGATCAACGTGTGATTAAGTGTGTATGTATGAGACCGATCTTCCCTACACTAACTAGTCTAAAGTTCATCAGGAAAGACTTTCTCTCTAATACTCCATCAGTTCTCACTTTCTCTCTCTGGCTTCTTCTTCTTTTCTCTCCATCTCCTAAAAATATCCAGCCCCAGACAGCGCTCAGTACGTCGCAGTTTTTTCCTCCCGCGGTTTCCATGGCGACGCCGCAGCACTCGCATGTGTGTGGATTAAGCTCTTATCCTCTGCACTAAGCATTCTTGAGCACACTCTACACACACACACACACATCCCAGGTTTACAAGGTTAACCGTTCGCTACTACACACATAATTAAATGCGGAAATGCACTTTCAAAATAAATTGTCACTTGCTGTGCAATATATATTTTTTTTTTCCTGAGAGCAATGCAAATTCATAAAAATGTATCTGTCAGCGTCAGTCTCTACCCTGACCATGTGGTGAAAGTAATTTGATGATCCAAAAGCCAAGTGAAAAATATATCTATTCATTTCCGTTTCTGCATTAGATACACCTGGGGTAGCAGCCGTCGCGGTTTGAGGTCTGAGTGCGAGATCTCATCGCGCAAGAAGAAAGTCTGATGACTTTCGCACGTACAGACAAAGTACGAGAGGAAACAGCTGTCACATATGATCAGAAAGCTGTGCCGTGGCTGACAGGGTGTGTGTGTGTGTGTGAGTGTGTTGATGACTTCATCAGCAATTGCGGCGTTATTCTCTTGTTCCTGTCAGAGCGGCGGTGTCGAGAACTCGCTGAGATTGTGTCGTTTGTGTGGTCGCCTCATCAAACTCAATGTGGAGAAGGTTTAGAGGGTTTTTCCAAAGGATTTAATGTTTGAAATACTCTCTAGATGCTAAGTGGGTGTTGCTGTGTGGTTGCTAGGGTGTTATGAGAGGTTTTTACTGCATTGCTATGATGTTCCTGATGGCTGTCATTAGAGATGGGATCAGGATTTACCGACTACTGATTTCTTGTCATCATGATCAGCCAACCGATCTCAATCATGCAAGCGTTATTTTTAAGTGATATCTAAGTTCTCTATTGACTGTCAATGTTAACCCCTTACACCCTGAAGCCATTTTTTAACGATTTCACATCTAAGTGGCATATTTAAAAGCAATGGTAACTAATAACTCTACAAAAAAAGTACAAGTACTCATTTCATACAAAACCTTTCAAAATTTTGAATTATTATTATTTTTTTAATCATGTTTGGAGGTTCTTATGTTACATCACTGCTGAGAAAACCCCAGAAAAGTGATGCAATTTATTGATTTATTTTGTTATTATTGTTATTAATGCTTGACTATTAGAAAGTATATACACTATAAACTCTAAATTGGATGTTCTGTAAACTGCTTTGAAACGATGTGTATTGTGAAAAGCACTATACAAATAAATGAGAATTGAATTCAATACATGTTAGGTCATAAAGTCGAGTTTGGGATTGTTCACAATTATGTCAACTGCATCTGGGCTAAATTTTGTGTTCTGTGTAAATCAAAAGTTATGGCAGCCTTTTTATCAACAGTCCAGAAACTCTCCAAACAAGTGATCTGAATGTTTTACTGAACAGAACTACTCACAAAGCATAAAAATATTTACAATTACACAGAATAAGTAACAAGTATTAAGATCCTTGTTTATGATTGATGATCTTCCAGCACTGTTTCAGCTGTGCGCTCTAGTTCTATGGCATACGGTAAATCAAGACCTGTCAATCTGAGCGATCGATCCAATCCAAGCGTTCTCCAGTCTCGATACTATTACCCGAGATCCAGTTACCATTGGCTGAACTTTTAAATGACGTTGCAAAACACTGCGTCAAGTTCGTGACGCGATCAGATCCTGGAAGTCCTATAACTTTAGCCAAGCAGAATGTGATGCAAAAGCCTCATCTGTGTACTGTTTACATGCGCATCGGTGGCGACTTTTTACGGTTTTGTCATAACATTGTGATGGGTTTGTTCGCTCGGCCAAATTTAGTGACTACCGATCGAGTCATTGAATGTGGTTATTGACCGATACTGATCTGCGGCAGATCAGTTGGAGCATCCCTAGTTGTCATTGCATTGCTAGGTGGTTGCTAAGGTGTTCTTGGGTGGTTGCCAGGGCATTGCTATAACATTCAAAATTGAAACCTGTTGGAGTGGTCAGTAGGTTTGGATGTGGATCTTCCTTTCAGGGCGACGTTGTCCTTTTTGATGATGCGGAGGGCTCCGCCCTCTTTCTGGGCCACAGCGATGGAGGTCTGAGCTACATCCTGTTTGGAGAGATACCTGAGAGAGAGAGAGAGTGTAACTGTGAGTACCATAAAGGGAACATCATGGTGCCATTCAAGGGCAGTACAGTATCTGCTACCGTACAAAACTCAGAGCTGATGTTTGTGTAACAGAACAACAAACTGACTCAGTGTGATGTGTTAGGAAATCCTCAAATAAAACTAAAATTAAAAACCTTCGCAACAATAATCTCACATGATTCACAACCTCATGTGAAACTGATAAATATTGGGCTTTAATTTAAGTTAACTTAACTTAATTATAATAAATTACACATTTACCTGCCCTTCGATATATCAGGGCTAAATTTTTTTCTATTGGCCCAGTCAGACCGGTTCAGATTTTTACTTTCCCTGTTAAAATGCACATACAGTTTTTGTTTTCGTTGTTTTGACCCATGTAACCTTGTAAACAGTGCTTTAAGATTTTTAGGTAGGTCCAACAGGTAGGATATATATACAGAAATTAAATAAAGTTACCAAACAATTGACAGTCTTCACTGCATAAAGTATAAATTAAATATAGATGACTCCTTATTAAAGCTACAAAAGTTATTCAGTCAAGAGCAGTGAGTGATTTTCAAATTTTCTTTTGTTCTTTGATTAACATTAATGATAGACAGTAGCAGATTTATTAGGCTGCTGTCACTTTAAGACCTGAAGCACATGACATGGATCTGACATGCATTTTCTTACAACTCCTTACGTTCATTTAAGACTTTCGAGGATACTCGACAAAACGGCCATTTTGGCATAATTTTGTGTGTTTTTTTCTGTGCACACAATGTGATTCTTGTGCAGCAAATCATCATATTAGAATAATTTCTGAAGGATCATGTGACACTGAAGAATGGAGTAATGATGCCAAAAATTCAGCTTTGATCACAGGAATTACATTTCAAAATGTATGTTATTTTAAATTGTAATAATATTTCACAATATTACAGTTTTTACTGTATTTTTGATTCAATAAATTGAGATTAAAAAGACTTCTTTCAAAAACATCAAAGAAATCTTACCGACCACAAAAATTTGACTGGTAGTGTGTGAACTGCAGAAATAGATTCAAAATTCAAAAAAGGGTGAAAATAAACAATTAATTACCAAACACATTTAAAATAAATAAAATATATACATTGTAAATAAAGTAAAGTTTAAGTTTAAAATTTTGAGTGTGGGGGGAAACAAAATAAACAAAAACAGCTTAATTTGATTGACATCCACATGTGAGCTAATTAGATTGGGATACGCCCACATGTCCCAATCCCCTCCAGCTTTGATAGCGTATGTGTGTTTTCTCTTGCCTGGAGGTGCTGCTGTGCCGTCGCTGTGATTGTGTGAGTTCCTCCAGCAGCAGGATAGGGCTGTGAAACGCTCTTCCACTCTTCCTCACCATCCTCTGCCTCATCGCAGTCAGAGAGCTCCACTCACGCACGAATCGCACAACCTGACACACACACATTTACACACAGATGTGATTCAAGAAATCTGATGAAACAGTACTTGAAGATCCCGTCACACACACACACACACACACACACACACACACACACACACCTGTCTCCTGTTCTCGCTGTGATTGAATTCTGGTGGCAGTTCCTCCCAGTTCTGCAGTCTGATATCCAAGGGAATGAAGTTACAGTGGAGCGGGAGGCCATCCTGTAGGAGAGAAACACACACACACACAGGCATCAAACTCAGTTCTGATCATATATACTGAATATTTATAATTTATTTATTAATTTGTTGATGATATAAAATTAACCAAAATTGTGAATATGAAGATATTTTAACTGTTTTTATTTGAATTTTCATGCCAATACTTAAAAATATAATTTCTGTGAATCAGTTCTTTCAAACTGCTAGATTCAATGAATTGGTGCAAAATGAATGAATGATTTATTTGAGTCTTCACTCAAAAGTGTTCACAGAAACCTCTGTGGGGCGTTTGACCGTTTTAAAATGTTTTAGTAAAAGTATATTTAGGTAGAGTATTATACTGTCACACATAAATAAATTATATAAAAAAAAAATAATGAATAACATAAATATTTATGTTTAGTAAATAAGGAAAATATGCCTAACACTTTTTATTGAAAATTTTGATCTCAATGTTTAATCTGGAAAAAAAATAAATAAAGGTAATTTATGTATATATATATATATATATATAAATATGATAAATATAATAAATTATATATATATGGATTAAAAAAAGATACAATTAAAAAAAAAAATACCTCACATGATATACAACTGCAGCGAAAACTGATGAAAAGGGTAGGAAAAAATATTTAAACAGATATTATTTAAGATCATGAATGTATGAATATTAAAAAAGTGTATGTTGGCTGAAAAATATTAATACACTATTCCACAAACCTAATTTTTCAATATGGTTAAATAAAATTCAAATAAAATATTGAAACAAATCCAATTAAATAATAAAAAAAAAAAAATATATATATATATATATAAATAAAACATACATACATACACATATATATGCTTTTTAAAAAATATATATATATTATTCACAGCGCAGCTGAAACTGATGAAAAGGATAGGAAAAAAAGAACGATTTTAATTAAACAGATTTATAGTTGCAAGTTACTTTTAGACTGATCAGTATTACTGCACTATACAACAAATCTAATAGTAACTATGAAAAAAAATGTAAAACACATATAAAACAATCAGTACAGTACAGTTAGAGAATATAAAATAACTTCAACGTGGCTGTTTCTGTAAGTGAGAAATAACGAATATGAAGAAACACCTAAAGGTCATCGCTCAAGGTCATGATGACAGGAAGCTGTGGTCGACCAAGCAGAGACGTTCCTTAAATAGCCGCCAATCACAAGTATGGCCCTTATTGGCACCTGTCCAGTTCTCATACACCAGCTGGACCGCCGTCCTCCAACGTCTGTCCACAGGGAACCACTAGGCCCTTTAGAAAATATTACATTTCCAGCCCAAGGCAGGCCTCTTTCCAGCTCTGTCTTCTTACTAAACTCCACCATTCATCACTGCTCAGCTGAAATCGCCTCAGGAAAAGCTCTTATTAAAAACGAACCCGGATAATATTTCTCAATCAAAGTCAATTAGGGCCCCCCTGCTTATATCTGCTTCCATTTAATACAGTTGCAGAGAACTGTAAGAATCCCAGCGTTACGCTGTACAAACGAGGACTGTGAGATTTCAACACTTTATTTGCCCTCAGATTAACACTGGAATCCCTGGTCATCCAACCGTGTGTTCAGGACTCGGGAACGAGATAATATTTAAGGCCGTTTTCACACTAGAGCTCCTGGTGCAGGTCTGAGTGAGATAAGTATGAACGAAAACTGGATGTATTCGCAGAATTTAAGTGTTTCTGACAAAGTTATACAATAAATATATTTGTATGCCTTGCATACTTAAACATTTGGTTTTCTAGGACATTTGGTTGTGAATTCTGTAAAATTATTGGCTAACATAATTTTTGTCAAAAGAATGACTTGTAATCGCATCAGTATCAATATTTTATTAAGTACTGTATTTTATCATCTGAAATGTGCTGCAAATTTTATTCCAAAGTGACTTGTATAATGCAATTAACGTAAAGCACAAAAAACATTTGCAAAAGTCACAAATCTAGATTTGTGCTGAATGAGAAGTGAGCACAAGTTTATTTGTTTAACGGATTTCCAACATGCGGTAGTTTCAGTTTTCATTTTAAATAAATTTATTTTTAAGTTTGCCGTATATACTAAATGTTGTTTTTAATGAATGTCACTATACTGTAATTTATCTTCATTTTATACTTATATTTTTATTCCTGTTCTAAATACTGTTAAACTTAAGAATTTTTTTTGTGAAGTTTAACTTAAATACGTGATTATAGTTTTTATGGTTGCAAGGGTTTTGTTTTATTTAACAGTATTTTACATTATTTCTGAGCGTAATAATCACCAGATCCTCCCGTCAACCCTCACAACGAAAGGCATCTCAAGAACTGCACTCCGTGGACGGGTGAGTTGTCTAAGTTGCAACATCTAGCTACTGGGGTGCCTCAGGGCTCAGTGCTTGGACCATTTCTCTTCTGTCATTACTAGGATCTGTCATTTAGAAACATGGCTTTTCCTGTCACTGCTACACTGATGACACAAAACTCTACCTTTCATGATCCAATGGTAGCTGCTCGCATCTCAGCCTGCCTGACAGAAATTTTTGACTGGATGAAGGACCATCGCCTTCAACTCAACCTTGCGAAGACAGAACTGCTTGAGGTCTCAGCCAACTCACTTTATCACAACTTCTTCTTTCAGATAGGTTCATCAACCATAACTCCATCCAGGTTGTGATTGATGACCAGTTAAACTTCACAGACCATATTTCTAGAACTGCCTGGTCATATATATATAAATGTTGTGTGTGTGTGTGTCTTGGAGTTTCTATATAATTATATAAATGATTGTATATTTGTTTTAAATTTATATTATTTAAAAAGTATTATTAAAAATTCTTATTATTTTTTTTAAATAAAAAGTTATTTTTTAATATAGTATTCAATAATATATACAGTGTGTAAAATTTTACATTAAATTTTTTTATTATACTGTTATATTATACATAAAAATTATGAATTGTAATTTTGATGATAAATAAAAGAAATTATAAAAATAATATAATAATAAATAAATAAATGTGTTGGGGCCAGTGAAAATGTTGGCAGGCAAGTATAAATCTGAACTCTTCTCTCAACTGAGACAGCAGAAAACATCTTTACTCATTACTCATATTTACTTTATTCTAATCCTTACTAAAAAAATCATTACTAGTGAAGGCAACTAGTTTATCTATTTTTTATTTATTTTTTGCAGTGCTTTAAAGTGAAAGAATATAAACTGTTCATTCAAACACTCTAAAAGTAACATACAACTGTTAGTAATATGCTTCAAATCTATTAAGAAAATTTGCAACTCTAAATTTAACCCAAGCACCACCGCGGTAATTTTTTCAGCAAAAGAATCATTGACTCAAAACATTTGATTCGATTCACTGAAACACACGATTCATTTGAACCCGATTCACAGAAATGAGATGCCATTTTGATACTGAAGTTTAAATAAGATACACTATTAAGACTCACAAAGGTCACGAATAACCAATCAGGGAAGTGCCGCAAAATTAGAATCTATCATGAATATTCAATAGCTCTAGGGGTGTTTGGGTTTATAGTCCTCTTTACCTTGTCATAGATGTAGATCCTGTCGGTGTTTTTGCTGGCACAGAACTTCAGACAGTCATATACGCAAACAGAGTCATCCGACTCCTTTTGAGTGTGATCTTCATTAGCTATCAGAGAGAGAGAGGGAGGGAGACATGATGGGAAAGTCGGAATGACTAATAGAAGGAGGAAAAAAAGAGAAGAGGGCAATGAGAGGACGAGAAGAGCAGACGATCATTGTGCTCCATACCGACCACTGATAAAGGTCAGGTGGAGCGCAGCAGAAACGAGCGCTCTAACGACGCTAACGAACACTATATTCAGCAGGTACGGAGTGACCAGAAACGATCCTGCTGTTCTAAGAAATCAGATTTGTCCAGATTTCGTCCCACAGAGCCGTTCTACATTCATTTGGGTCAGGCTCGCTGTAAAGGCGCCCCATGAGGCTTAGTTACCAGAACCGTACCGTGGACTAAAATAGCCGAGCCGTCGCCGGCTGGCCAATCACACCATGTTATTAAAGAGCCATTATGCCTACTGTATGCTGGTGGGAAGCTGGGATTGTCTGTGTGTGGTACCGTAAAGGTGGGTGTTAAGACAAACCCAGCAGTGTCTGAAATTGCGCTATTTATAAGAATGGTGAACGCTTGTCGATTGTCTAGCTTTAAAATGGCCTGTTATTATCAGTATTTTATATAGACGCGCTCTTAGCTGCAGTGACGCAACTGTGAAATTGTTCTTAGAAGGTAATTTTACTTACTTAATGAGTTATGAGAAACGCAACAGGAGACAGTTCGAAAAATGACGAAGCTGCTACCTAAATTGTTATAGGTTCTTTAATATCCAATTTACAATAAATAAATAAATAAATAAATACTATCTATCTATCCATCTATCTATATATCTATAGTAACTATCCATCTATCTATCTATCTGTCTCTCTGTCTATCTATCCATCTATCTATCTATCCTTCTATCCATCTGTCTATCTATAGTATCTATCTATCTATAGAAACTAACTATAGTATCTATATATAGCATCTATCTATCTATCTATCTATCTATCTATCTATCTATCTATCTACCATCTATCCATGTTGTTTGCTTAAATTTTAATTTAGTTTCTATTTAAATGTTTAATTTATTAAAATGTATTATTTTAACTTAAATTAATATAAATTACATTTATATTTAACAATCTTGTAATATTGTATAACGTGTTGTTCACCTTCTGAAGTTAGTGATGAATCCTTTAGTCTTCATATCGGTTATTGGGCACTTAAAAACAAATCAAAACCTTATTGATGGAGTTTCTGTCATAAACAAACAATATCTGTCATTCTAAATTAAATAATAAGAGAACCTACATTTAGGGGTGAACTACTCCTTTAAAATCTTAGTAAAAAGTGCTGAAACTGTGTTTGGAACAGACCTGGATTACTACTAGAGAGTGTTTGTGGGGTGAATTCATCACTTCGTTGTATTTCTTGAGATATATCCAGGTGCGTTTCCTCCACATCCTGATTGGCCCGTTGGCTTGGGCGTGCGTGTGGAGTTTGTGGGGTGGTTGGTTCACTTTCGTGGTCTGAATCAGAGATGCAGACGGTAGTGAGCGATGTGGATGAGGAGGATGAGGGGGGGTCCGGTAATGAGGAAGCCGGGCTAAGAGCTGGTAGAGAGAGAGAGAGAGAAATAGAGGATGAGTTACATTGATTGAGTTTACGTTGGTCGATTGACCACATTTTATGACACAAAACTAGTCTGGTTAAACTGATACTTCACTCAAAAATTTTAATTCAGGGCAGATTTCAAAAGTTCTTTTTGTGAGTGTTTGAACGACCAAATTTTCCTTTATTCTGCCAAACTATCCCTTTACTTCGGGCCTTTGTCTGGTGAGCTCATACCCAGAGAGGGCCGTCACAGTTCTCCGCAGTCGTCTGATGTGAAGGACATGAAGATGAGCCGGCGTTAACGTTGAGCACACAGAGCGGGGAACAGATGCTGTCTGTTTTGCGTTTGACTGATTTCCTTCCCTCAGACCAGCAGTTTCACATCTCTCTGCCATATGGCGCCACGGGACACGGCGAAAAAAAAAATAAAAAAAATATCCGATCTACATTTAAAGCCTCCCTTACGCCCCTCCATCTCAGAAAAGCATCTTTATGATGTCGAGGCACTGAAATGCATTATCTGTCTCGTAGCTGTTGTCTCACCGCCTCCCCAAGGGGACGATCGTCAAAAACGTGACAGGACGCTCCGTCCATAATGACGAAGTTCTGATGCGCTTTATTTGGATCTGCGAGGCTGTGGAGGAGTTTGATAATTGCGATTGTCTTCCTTCGAGGCCGCTAATGAATTTCCACACCTCTGATTCGCTCGTTTGCCTTCTTTTTTTTCGGATTCTGTCGCTCTTCTTTTTCACACCATCCCCTCCGAGCTTTGCGTTACCCTTTCTTTCTTTTTTCGCCCTCTCCTTCTCACTCTCGCTCTCGCTGAAAGGTCTCGTATGGATCTTCTAAAATGTCAGCTGAATTTGTGAGAAGCCGAATAAAAGCTCCACTGCTGTGCTGTCTCTTAACAAGCGGGCTTGCAGAAAGAAAGCCAGACACTAGCAGAAAACAACTCCCGCTGCGTATCTGAACCCTTATCACTGTCTGGAGTGCTCTACGGTTCCACCTTTGTGGCCGCGGATCTGTAACAGTCCAGGACGGACGGATAAAAAGCCCTGTATTCGTAAACTCACCGCTTTCATTCAAAAAAATGAAATGCAGAAAGGTTGTTCGAAGGGGCAAACGATCAAACTGAGGACTGCTGTGAATGTCATGCAGATCATGCACCATTTTCAAAACTGAAATTGGATATTTGGATGAGTTGTGTAGATTGGGGAAATTTACTTTGACGCCACCTTTATGACCACATATCTATAAAAGTCAAGGGCAAACAGGTCAAAAGTGCTGCATTCGTAAACGCTCACTTTCTTGGTTACATTATTTATAGAAGGGGGAAAAACAGGTTTCGTTTAAAGAAAGACAGTAAAGAAAGAAAGAAAGACATCCAAAGGCCAAGCTAATGCATGATGGGAGGTTTCAGAGGACTGCAGTGAATGCTATGCAGAACAAGCTGAAAGGTTTGAAAGCATAAACACCTTGAGTTGTGTAAATATGCACTATTTGTCCATGACAGTGTTTAAATCAATATTCCTGGTGTCTGATTTTATCAGTCTAAGAAAAGTTGCCTGGCTTCTCTCAGAAAACAAATCTTGAGTGAAGTCTTGACATACCGTTGCTGTCATTTTCTAAAAAACAGTCGGGCTTTGATGGGTGTGTGTTGAGTTGACAGAGACACAGCGCGCCGCATGTTTGTTTTACGCTTCAAATTAAGCTGATATTCACAGAGAATCAGATATTTGCTGCAAATGATTGATCTACAATGATGTGGGTGTCAGCGTTGGTTTGTTTTTGTGAGCGCAAGCAGTTGATGTGAGAGTGAGAAAGAAAGTTTAATTACTCATACAACCCAAGTCAACGTTTATAACATTTTTAATAGGGCTGTCGACGTGAGCGTGTAATTCAAAATCCTTAACGCATTCAAATAATTTAACACAAATAACGCGAATTACTGAAGCATGTGAAATTGCGTCATTAACTTAATTAACATCACGCAGTTAGATGATCTGAGAAGTCTTGAGTTTATCACAATGAACATCTACAATAGCGCAAGCATCTTTAACCTTGGTAGGCAGAATTTCTATTCTAACCCTTTTACACGATTTCGCTTCCCTGTTTGCGATCAGATCATTTTAAGCCGCTAAACTCTGGGAAAGGTTTCAGTCCAATGATCCTTGTATTGTTTGGTTATTTGGTGTCTTTTTTTTTTTAGTAAGACATAAAAAATTACCTTTAAAAAAAGATTGCAGAAAATTGTGGGAATCATCATTGAATCTGAGTTTACTATGCTGGATATAGAAAATTATGACAAAATAAACGCGTTAAACAAGAAAAATTATGTTTGCTTCATTTCATAATAAGTATGCAATTAATCACACAAAAAGGGTGCGATTAATCGTGATACATTTTTTTTTTTATCTATTGACAGCCCTAATTTTTAGGTGAGTTTTGCATGGCACCAATCACATTTTTGTTAAAAACATCTATGTAATGTATATATTATATATATGATATAATATATGATATAATATACTATAATACTTTTTTTTTTGTATAAATTATACATTTCTGAAAACTTGTGACTGCAGATCTATAAAAGTAGCTAAAATAACTAAATGCAAATAGCTAAATGCCACATCACTATAGTATAAAAATACAAAATAACGATAATAATAATAATAATAATAATGCTAACTCACAATAATAATAAAACACTCACATATTTTGTAAAATAAATCTACTATAGATGCAGTTTTTAGAGAAGAAAAATCACATTAATAAGAAAAAGAGGAAGAAAAACAACATTTAAAATATATAAATTTTAGAAAATTAGAAGTTTAGAAACCTTAGCAACGCCTTGGCATAATGGTTTTTGCATGACACCACTCACATTTTTCTATAATCTAAATCTAGTTATAGATGCATATTAATGAAAAAAGAGAAAGATAATAATAAGAGAAAATATACATAATAATAAAAATAAATAATATATGTATATATTTAAAATATTTAATATTTAAATATTTAAAACACACACACACACACATATATATGTATATATATTTTTTTTTATGTATATTTTAAAAATATTATTATTATTAATATTATTATTATAATTAACAGGTTTCAAGTCCTCTTTCACTTTCATTAAATGATAAAAGAGCAGCGAGAACATTTCTCTTTTTGGTGTTCCACGAAATAAAAATTCATGCAGGTTTGGATTGACAAAGATGAATTAATAATCACAATTTTCTCTTTTAGCTGAATTCTTTTTTTAAAGAACAAAGAAAACATATCATAAACGGTGTGTTTTAAGTGTATGCGTGTCCAGATTGTGGCTTTCAAACACACACAGAGATGTACACGTGCAATAAGACAGCAGCAGCTGGCCTGGTATGTGCTTATATCTCTGTGTTTGATTTTGCATCACCAGGCTGTTGTCAGAGGACAGGCTGACGATCTGATCGATGGCATTGGAGTTGATGGCGAAAACAAAGCTTATGAAGATTTCACAAACTTTTCCAGTGGTGACACTGAACGAAAGCGGCATTCTTGATTTGACAGGTGCCAAAATCCATTCCGCCTCGCCGTGGCCGTGATAATGAGTCATTTTCAATCTGATCTATTTCTGTCGTTCACAGTGCACACCTCCTTTTTAGTCTTCAAGACATTTCTGCCTGTTGTTCTTTCACATTTGGATTCTCTTGGAACTTCTGCGACAGAGAGGAAGGAAGGTTTCGACATTGCTTTACTAAGGATCAGGGCCTTGGATCAGCCGTGCCTTTATAAAGCCGATCAAATACAAAAGGGGTCCAAAAGTCTGAGACCAAACTGAAAATCTGGGGTTCAAAATCTAATTTAAACCTAGAAATAAACAAAGTTTTAGGATTTGAGTGCTGCTGTCACTAAAACAAAAGATAAACGCAAATCTGAGACACTTAAACTCTTAAAATAGTTGAACTTTAACAACACAACTTTCCTCAACAAGCCACAAGATTTGAGGCTTTATCCATGTCAGTAGTATGAATGAGTTAAGCACATACTGTAAGTTTGTTCAAATACAGGATGCTGCTTTGATATGTTCTATGGTCCATGTAAAATAAAACTGACTAATGTAAACACATATGGACGTAGTATGTGTGTAGATATCACCTTTCTGCACATTTCGTGGACTTTCACACATCTCACAGCGTAGCAGCAGTCCGCTGTTAGAGAACGTACATGCCGAACAGTTCCACTTCTGATTGTGGAGCGGAGCCTGCAGTCCCGCCGAGAGCCTGCGGGGGGCGCACAAGGGGCTCTCCTTACCCCTGCGTCGCGACAAGGGGCTAACCATCCTAAAGCGCTTCACCTGCGGTGAAAAATCCTCCCCCCGGTCGGCCTTCAAATCAGCACTCTGGATCTCCGGTGTCCGAATAGGCTCCGCCCCCTCTGGTAATTGGGGAAGAGGGGATCCATCGGCGGATGAATCCCCAGTTCGTTTCCTCTTCTTTTCTTTGTTCACAGAGGGGGAAAAGAATGATCGGATGTCGTGCTGCTTGTCCCTTTCAAACTGTGGCGGATGGGAAGAAAAGGAAAAAAAAAGAACACTTTTTGTGACACACAAAGTGAAACTTCATCTCATGACAGCAAAGTGATGAAACCACAGACACTTCTGAAAGAAAAGCACTTTGTGAGGTTCAGGTTTCCACGATTGGAAGCCTAGTTATGTACAGGGATGTCAAAAGTACCAGTTCTGTCACTAACAATGTCGATTCAATAAAAAAAAAATCATTAACGATAATTAAAACATTCATTGTTTTCATTATCGTTAATGATCTTTTTTTGATTGAATCGCCATTGCTAAGAGTAATTTGCAAATTTTCATGTATATATTTGGATTTTTGCATAAAGCATATTCTTATTTGCTGTGTTAATGGCATCATGACAACCTTATTCACTTTTACGTTTAATTTGTGGCTCTGAAACTTTTTACATACGTGAGAAAAGAAAATTCCGTCTTTGTCGTCCTCAGAATCACCCTTCATGTTCTCGCTTGGCGTCCATGCCTGAGCGAAGTTCAGAAAGTCCCATTTCTCTTGGTCTCCCACCTCAGCCTTCAAATATTCTTTCTTTCCATTCAGAGCGCTGCCCGTAACCGTTTCCTGTCCAATATCATTTGTAAGAATCTCAGCAAATGAAAGCAAATTTCCCAAACAAGCCCTTATTTTACACTCAAAGCTTCCAGTATATATTTTGTTTCATCTTTATTTAGTCCCAAGACATTATATATTGATTCCATTGTTTCCACCAATTCAAAAGTGTACATTTAAATTAGTTATAAAAACGTTCACAAAAACTTTTTGAGTGCATCTATGAATACCGGAAAAAACATTTGTTCCTAATCTGAAGCTTAGAGACCGGCGATCTACCTTTCTGTTGAGCATGGACCACATGACCGTGTCAAAGGTTCCTTTGGCGATGAGGTAGTGGATGTGAACAGTCGTGGTCTGTCCTATGCGATGTGCTCTGTCCTCTGCTTGTTTGATTTGTCCTGGGTTCCAGTAGAGTTCGGCAAAGACCACGTGAGACGCTGCCGTAAATGTCAAACCCTGAGTGCAAGTGGATACATCATACAGTATTACAACAATATGTGCATGTCATCCAAAAATATAGTTAGTAATAATATAGTAATAATATAGTAATATAGTAATAATAAAGTTATTAAGGTTGACACGCTTTAGAGTATTATGAGGTTGCGTGAAGAATAAAGAAGAACAGTGCAATGGTTATGAGATTGAGGTGTTACGAGGTTTTGTGAAATATGTTTTTGCGTGAAATGTTATGAACATCAGTGTGAAGTATAAATGAACAGTTTACGAAGTTATGGTGTATTGAGGCTGTGTGAAGTACAAAGTACAGTGTTCACGATGTCAGGGTGTTAGGAGGATGTGACATACAAACGGGAACATTACAATGTTTAAGGCGTTAAGGTGTTACTATTTGCGTTAAGTATAAAGAACAGTAAAACGGATACAATGTTGAATGTTACAAGACTTTGTAACGTATAAAGGGGGGCATTACAATTTATCCGAAGTTGGGGTGTTACATGGTTGTGTGATGTACTCTATAGAGGAATGTTAAAATGATTACAAGTTTGAGTGTTGTGATGTTGTGACGTACTACTATTAAGGAATGTTACAATGTTTACGAGGTGGTGATGTTACAATTTGTGAAGCATTTCAAACATACAATGATTACGAGGTTGAGGTGTTACGAGCTTGTGTGAAGTATAAAAGAGGAACAGTGGGATGTTTACAAAACTGGGGTAGTACAAGGTTGTGTGACGATTTACGAACAACAGTACAATGTTCATGAAGTTGAGGTGTTACAACATTGTTTATAAGGTTGAGTCCTCAGTACCTGTCCAGCTGCCTGTATACTTAGTATGGCCACACGCGTTTCTGGATCGTTTTGAAAACGATGCACCAGTTGAATCCTCTCTGCAGATGGAACGCTGCCATCGATGCGGATATAACTAGCCTGGAAAAAAACGCGGAAAAGAGAGTCCAAAGTAACACCAAGTTTTGATTTTAAACATTATTTTATTCTTTTTATATATGTAAAAGCTTTAAAATTACCGAGTGCACCTACAAATCAAAATGCCTTCCAACTCAAAGCATTGTAAGAAGTATCAAAACCCTTCATAACTATCGATCAATGCCATAAAGAAAGTTTCGCAGATCTGTGGTTGTTCAGAGAGCATTAGCACACTCAAGTCAAAACTTGCAGCAAAGTGACATCCAGAGTTGGCAACTTTTCAGTGTGTTTCATGTACATTTTGGGCATTATCATCTTCCTACCATCATCTGACAGCTGTAAAACACAGGTGAAGAGGTGTACAACACCTTTCTCTCTCTTCGCCTGGCAGAATTTCAGAACTTTTCTCACCCGTGTTAATTTTAGCTTCCTGCCTAACATTTCTTGCCATCTCTCGCTCGGATTGCAAGGAGCGTGACAGGTGTGAGAACGTAGGGAGTGCATACGCTGCCCCATTCGCATGCGATCACACCTGCTGGTGCGAGGCCCCCTCTTTCCCATAAGATTCATAAGCACCAATTAACGGCTGGATGGCTAAAAAAGGAAGAAAATCTTCACAGTGTTTGGGATCAAACATCTGGTCAGAGAGCAGCGAAACAAGAAAGTGAGAGAGATGGAGGAAAAGAGAGGGGCTGGGGGTCTAAAAGAAGAGGAAATTAACAAAACAAGCTCTCATTAAAACAGTGAGACGTGTTAAGACACCGTGTCGGCAACCAGTCGCGCTCTTTAGGGTGCAAAGTGTTTTTAGCGTGCCACTGTGTGAACAGGGACAAAAACGGATAGTGGCAAAAGATGAATCAACAGCTCTGATGAAATGTCTGTTAGGCAATAAAAATGGATTTGTCAAGTGATGCAAGTTTTGGGCTGATACGATTTAGAAATGCACCCATGTCTGAGTCAAACCAAAGTTTATGATGGATTTGTCAGACCTGGATCAATATTCTGGATCAGAATTTGAGAACTTGATCAGTCTGATTTGTAAATGAATCATTCAGACAGTTTTGTGAAATGGACCAACTGATTCAATCTAAAAATCTAAGCAAAATAATAGAGCAAAGCTATTAAAAATGTATTTCAATGCCATTTCCATAATCTTATAAATTGAATTCATTTTCATGACTTTTCAAGAACTTGAAATCACTTTTTTCCTTAAAAGTCCTTGATAATCCCATGTTTTTTTATTTGTTATAAATACTTTTCACAAAATCTTTCACAATAAAAAGATACGGAATCATTTGATCTAGTTGAGGAAAAAAAGTCTGAATGATTCATTTCCAACCGGACTGATCTGGTTCTCGAACTCAACTCACTTTTTAACAAAAGAAAAAGTACTGATTTGTTTGATCCAGTTCACAAGACCAGAAGTCTGTCTAATCAGGTTCTCAAATTCAACTCACTGACTCCAACACAAAATGAGTGTTTAATTCATGAATCAAATATCGTTACTCCAAGAACTCTAATGAAAGCGACCAGAAGGATGGATGTCAAGATGATTTCATAAGACTTGAAATACAGCGCACAAGCCGAATGGATGATTTTTTTATTATACTTTTATGAATCTTTCCAATAGCAAAATATTCTAAATTTCTCTTATATCGTTCATCAGAATATAGAAAGTAATTTAGCTTTAGAACAACAGGGGTGAGTAAATGATGACAGAATTGACTTTTTTGCATTAAGTTTTTTTTAAATATAACTAAAGTAGTAGTTCACACACACTCACCTGATTGACAGCAAGACTCTGACCCATTCTTTTGTTGTAAGAATGAACCAGTGCCCTACTGAGGGAATGTGTTAAAGCAAAGAATGAACTCTACCCAGGGAATCAACACGCTCTCCTTCACCTCCTTTAGTCCTGTCAAGCCCTTTCATTCTGTGTTTTTTCCCCACAAAAACACTTTTTTCGGCCTTATCTATCATTCAGCTCACACACACACACACACAAATACACACCTCTCTTTCTCTCTCTGAATGGGTCAGTGTGTGTGTGTTGGGACGGTGGTGTGACAGGCTTTGCTGCTGGCTGATTTAATGAACAGTGTTGAGGTGCTAACATACTTTTGCTTTCACTAGAGTCTCAGCTCACGCACACACACACACACACACACACACCTACCTTGGCCTCGATGACAGCCTCGGTACACGCCTGCAGCATGCTGAGATGATGAGCAAAGACCAGAAACTTCAGCTGTTCGGTCTCCAACATCATCTTTATATAGTCCTTCACCGCTCCGGCCTGAGAGAGACGGAAAGAAAGAGAAAAATAAAGAAGTAAAACACATCGTGATCCAGTTAGGAAATGCCATTTAGGAATTCCAACTAATATGTCACAAAATTAATTTTAAAATTGATCATTTATACAACCGTTCAAATGTTTGGGGTTGGTATGATTTTTGTTCTGCTCACCAAATCTACATTTATTTGACCAAAAATACAGTAAAAAGTAATAAAAAAAGATCCTTTCTTTCTGTGATTTCCCTGTGAATTTTAAGCATCATTACTCCAGTCATCAGCATCGCATAATCCTTCAGGAATCATTATAAAATGCTGATTTGCAGCTCAAGAAACATTGATTTTTACTATCAATTCTGAAAAGAGTTGTTCTGTTTAATATTTTTGTGGAAACCATGATTCATTTTTATTCTTTGATAAATAGAAAGTTAAAGAATTAAAGTCAAAAGAACAGCATTTACTCGAAATAGAAATATTTTATAACATTATAAATGTGTGCGTGTGTGTGTGTGTGTGTGTGTGTGTGTGTATGTATATATAAAAAAAAAATCCAGCACACCCTAGCAACTGCATAGCAATGCCCAGGCAACCTTCCTAGCAGCTTCTGTAAAAATATAGTCAATAATTTAATTATTTATAAGACATTGGTGTCTTTTACAAAATTGCAGTTGCCACGTTTCATAAATGCAACATGCTATCTGTGATTCACCACATTTAAAGGGGTTCTGTTTTGCCAGTTTAATCTCAAATCTCCTTTTATCCTCCAATACCTGCTTTTCCCTCTCCAAAAAAATCTTCTTAAATCCCTAAACTTTGAGATGAACTCGAGCTAATGCCCGTTATGTCTAGCATAGTTGTTAAATGAACAGCGTATCGAGTCATTTGCCGCAAGCCAGTCCTCTTTTCTTGAGTTTCAAAGCTGCGCTCCAATTTCTCATTACTGGAGAGTTTTGCCTTTTTAATATCGCCTAATTGGTGCATAAAAGTGTCTGTGAAGGAGCGCAAAGGCTTTTTTTTTTACAGCCTCAAGTGTACGTGTGTGCGTGGAGGGCTCCGGCTCACTCATTTTCAATTGGCAAAAACAGCGATTTCAAAAAGTGACACCATTCCTGACGCCGCACATTTCTGCCCTGAGAGAGCGAGAGGATATCATCTCAGCGGCAAACAAAAAATGAAAGAGCGAGGAGGACAAGAGCAGCAGGGACCAGAACACACGGGTTTGACAAATTAAAAAAAAAAAACACACGCGGTGGTACGTCGGGGACGCACACTGCTTTCACACACGGGCTGGTTTGATGTACACACACACACGGTGGAAAGCTTCATTCAAGACACACGCTGTGCTCAGGAGGACGATATAAAGTGGTTGTAGTTTGAGAAGAAAGAACATCCAAAACTCCTGGTGGAAAGCAAACGTGTTGGTAGAGCCTGCTTTTCATGACAAAACTGTGCAAAGTCACTTTACTGTCCGAACTGTGACGTTAAAGTTCATCCGAGTGATTCAAAAATCACAAAAAGTTACTGCAGGTCTCGCCTGGAGCTCATAAAAACACCTTGTTAAGTCTCTGAAACAGCGAGATCTGCAGGAAAAGATGTCGGGCAATCAAAAAGGTCAGCATTAAGGTCGGCTCAGCGCTGGACCGGCCCCCCTGGAGCTCGTTCCCATGGCAATGCCGCGGTGTTTGATGTGGAGAACAGAAGGGCCGGTTGCCATGGTGGTCGTTAGCGGTGATATCACGCTGTCCCTCATCGTTAGAGGGAACGAGAGAGAGGGAAACTCACTGCAGATGGCCGTTATTCTGATGGCATTCAGAAAAACAGCTGAAGCTGAAATGAGGGCTGATGTCCTTTTCCACTTACAGACACTGTAAATAACAGATCCGATGTAGATCTAGTGCATTAGTGTTTTGTTTTAGAGGAAGGTTTGTTGAGGAGAGGAGTGATATTACTTTTTAAGTGATTAGACTTATGATTTTCGGCTGATGGATGACACATTTCATAATCTTACATTGAAGAAGGGACCCAAGCCATAGTAATGAGAATCGGAGAGGAATTAGCTTAATTTTTATTAAAAAAAAATCTGTACAATCTGTATGTAAAAAGAAAAAAGCTAATGTAGGTTAACGATACGGTTGATCTATCCCACATTTAAAGGAGTGTTTTGAAGCCAAAAGGAACAAAATACTCTTATACAACCCTGTAAAAATGCAAACAAATGCACAGAAATTCCTACAGCATCAAAATCTATAACCCTTTTAAGAAATAAACATTGTGACTATTTTGCACACGCTTTACCTTGGCAACGGCGGTCTGCTTATACATGTGTGTGATGAGACTCATCACCTCCACAAACTGATTCTCACTCTCAGAGCTCATCAGTTTCTCCCACTGCTCAAAACTAGCACTCGCTTCCTGTGAGAGAGAGAGAGAGAGAGAGAGAATCCATAAAGGGCAGCACAATTAATGATATCGTAAACTGTCCTACTTTCCCTGTGTTTGGCAAAAAGCAGCAAGAAAAACAGAAAATAAAGAAATATGAAGTGTGAACGAGAGAAAGTGAGGGGTAGAGAGAGCGAGAGGAAGGAGACACAATTCCCTGAAGTTGCAGAACGACTCCTTGGGTCATGTGACCTGCCCAATTATAGCGCTACAGTGACAGCAGCAGTGGAAGATGGAAACACACCGTACCGGCACCATAAATCTCCTGCGCGCACACACACTGAGTCCTGCTCTGCCTGCCCCTAAAACAAATACAGATCCTCTCTGTCTCCTTTCACACAAACACTGCACTACCCGAGAGGTGCTGCCAGGGTTTGGACATCAGGCTGACAGGAAGTCAAGCAGTGAATGAAGGAAATAGAGTATGTGAAAGACACACAACCATTATTCACCCCAGCGCTCTTTTATAAGCTTCACAATGTATAACTTGACGATAGAACGATAGAACGATAGAACGATAGATAGATAGATAGATAGATAGATAGATAGATAGATAGATAGATAGATAGATAGATAGATAGATAGATAGATAGATAGATAGATAGATAGATAGATAGACTTGATACTTTGGACAGACAAACAGAGAGATAGATAGATCAATAGATACTATAGACAGACAGATAGTGTCTATAGTATCTATCTATCTGTCTGATACAACAGAAATACAGATAGATAGATATTATAGACAGACAAACAGACAGATAGATATATACTTTAGATACTATAGACAGACAGAGAGATAGATGGATAGATAGATAGATAGATAGATAGACACTGTCGATACAACAGAAATACAGATAGATAGATATTATAGACACTATAGACAGACAGACAGACAGACAGACAGATAGATAGATAGATAGATACTATAGACAAACAGACCGACAGATAGATAGACACTGTCGATACAACAGAAAGACAGATAGATACTATAGACAGACAAACAGAGATAGAGAGATAGATAGATACTATAGACACTATAGACAGACATACAGAGAGATAGAGACATGGATAGATAGATAGATAGATAGATAGATAGATAGATAGATAGATAGACACTTTAGACAGACAGACAAACAGAGAGATAGATAGATACTATAGACAGATAGATAGATAGATAGACACTGTCGATACAACAGAAATACAGATAGATAGATATTATAGACAGATAGACAGACAGATAGATCGATAGGATAGACATTGTCGATACAACAGAAAGATAGATAGATAGAGATAGATAGATACTATAGACACTCTAGACAGACAGACAGGTACTGTCGATACTACAGACAGAACAGAGATAGATAGATAAACAAATAACAAAATAAACAACATTACACAAAAAAGGCTGTTTGTACATAACCTAATGCATAATTGCTGAACAGCTAGTGTGTTTGTAAATATAAATGCATAAATTTGGCTGTGAGGGTCAGCTAGCAAACGAGTCACAGGGTGTGTGTTTGCTCGGCCCAACAGTTCGTTAAAACACAGGTCGTTCATTTTAAAAGTGATCTGGTGAGATTTGGGTTATGATGGTAGCTGAAGTTGAACATCTGTCCCCTGGATCAGTGTGTGTGTGTGTGTGAGAGAGAGTGTGCTGACAGCAGATGATTTATGAGGTCCTACAGCAGGTGAGCTGCTCTTTGTGTTTCTGAAATCTGACACACACATTTAAAACCTGCTGTACAAGCACTCCTGCCCACACACACTCATTACTTGGAGAGAGAGACAGCGAGAGAGACAGACAGACAAAATAATCGCAAGGAAAAAAGAGAGGCAGCAAGAAAAAAAACGTCTTTATCTCCAGCCAGACTGAAGGATTCTCACACATTGCCGCCCTGGTCCACAGAAAGTTCACGTGAAAATGAAATAACGGAGGAACAAGCACCTCTGACATTTTTTTTTAGACAACACAGCAATTATAAGCCGAGCCCCGCTAAACGCGACGGCTCGGAACAGGATGTGATGTGATTACTAACGTCCATTCCTCTTTGAATAACATGCTGGCATCTTGTTCGGCTGCCAAAGAAGGAAAAAAAATATGTGGAAATAAAAGAGCGTGATCAGAGACAAGTGAGATGAAATGATAATTTGTGTTAATCGGATACTATTGCCTAGCAACAGGCACGGGGCGGTTATACTGGGGTAAATCACTATATTTAACTGCTATTGTTCTGTTAGTTCAGAACAAGTGATGGAAAAAAGTGTAAAGGAGAAAGAGAGAGGGACAGCAGAAAAACTACTTGGAATGGATGATATCAATGCCATTTCTAAAATAAGAAACTGATAATTGTATTTGTTTGTTCTTTCGCCTGTTGTTTTTTTAATGTAACCTGTTGTTTTTCTTTTTTGTTTAATTCAAGTATTTTTCGATTTTTTTTTCGATTTAAGGTATTCATTTAATTACAATTAAAATGAATGTATACATAAAAAACGATTCAGAGATGATAATTTCTTAATGTAAATGTTATTTTATTTTTATTTTCTTTTATTGAAATGTTTCCTTCTCACTATTTTTAGATTTGAAGTATTATTAATTTAATTACTAGTAAAAATGTATGTATAAATAAATAAAAATCATAAATGAAAATATTCAGTTTTTTTTTGGAAGGTTTTTTTATTTATTTATTGTTTTTAAGTTTTTAACTATTTTTAGATTTAAGGTATTTTTACTTGAATTTATAGTCAAATAAATACATACATAAAAAACTATACAGAAATTATATTTAAAAAATATTTTCTTTTGTTTTATGCAAGTGAAATTATTATATAAAATGTTTTATCATCAATTATTAAAAATGTGTTTGTAAACATTAATTTTTTAATTATAAATTTAGTTTTATGCGAGTTTTTACTTCAAACTATTTTTAGATTCAAGGTATTACTTGAAGCAATAGAAAAAATAATGCATACATAAAAAAACTATTCAGAATTTTTTTTTTTTAATATTGTGTTTTATGCAAGTTTTTTCTTAGATTTAAGTTATTATTAGAATTACTAGTAAAAATTCATGTATAAAAGTAAAATCATAAATTAAATTATAAAAATTATAATTATTATTGGGGCTATCAACTGTGTTAGTTTAATACTATAAAAAATGTAATATTGGTTACTTTGATAAATACCATGCCACTGACTTCCAAGATAACCATGATATAAAAAAACACACAAAAAAAACAACTATGTATTAGCATGGCACATATTCAAAAAGCATGGTAATGACCATAGTAACATAACTTTTTATATTCTGAACTGTGAAGCTGTGGGAACTTGAGAAACTTGTTTTGAAACGTTCACTGCATACCTTGGCGGCATCTTTAGGAAGGTCGAAAGGAATTCGCTGGCGTATTTTGGGTGGCAGTTGAGTCAGCACCTGATTCTTGAGTCTTCGAATCATAATCTCACTCAAACGCTGATGTAACTCGTCCAAATGAGACGCGCCGCGACAGTCCCACTGCCGTCTGGCCCCGAAAAACCTGCACAAAAAACCCCCAAAACACAGGCATTTTACTTATTCATTCTACACACTTCTGCTGTGTATATCCACCTCATTTCACCACAATCCTCAGGCATTATCATTGTAATGAGACCTTTTCGGTCCTAAATGTGTGTGTGTACGAGCGATTTAATTATGAATATTTTATATTTACTGCTGCGTATACGAATGATTGGCAGGAACTTGTGGCCACGCTTTCGAGTGGCAGAGCTTTTTCCTCGGTAGATTAATTTGTACTCGGAGACCCTTGTGTGAATCGCTGTCGTTTCATTTCTCCACTGTAGATTTGATGAGAAGAACAGGGGAACAAAACTCCTCTCAGATGTTCTGAACACCTCTCATCTTCATGACATATCTCATATTTTGGCTTCACGTAAATGTTGCTACTTCACACACATAAACAAATTAGCTCTGCACCAAAACCTAGGCAGCTGTCTACATTTCAAAGCATCATAGAGTTGTGTTACAAGTGTAAAATCTATTTAAAAAGGTATTTACATTGTCTTTTAGGGAAGCACCGATATGAAAATTTTGCCCGATACGATAATTGATTTGAAAGCCGATAACCGATATATTGACAGATAAATCTAAAATCACATTTTTGTATAATTTTTGAGAGCCCGATTTCAAAAACAAAAGTCTCACCATCAAAATCAATGTCGCCAGCACACAATTATAATGTTCTCATTCAAATTTGGTGTTGTCTATATGACAGACTGTATTTTCCTTTTTTGAAGTGATTCCAATCATATTTTAAGCAATTCAAAACCATCATGGTGAACATCTGTAGTGTCTCAGCTGAAGGAAATAATCCATTATTTATCGGCTTTAATATATCGGCCAAATCTTCCTTTTGGGACGATAACGATAACATTAAAAATTAACATATCAGCCGATAACGATATAGTGGCCGATTTATCGTGCAACCCTATTTTCTTTAAAGGGTTAGTTCACCCAAAAATGAAAATTATGTCATTAATGACTCACCCTCATGTCGTCCCAAGCCCGTAAGACCTCCGTTCATCTTTGGAACACAGTTTAAGATATTTTAGATTTAGTCCGAGAGCTTTTTGTCCCTCCATTGAAAATGTACGTACGGCACACACTCTTTGTCCAGAATGGAAATAAAGACATCATCAAAGTAGTCCATGTGACATCAGTGGGTTAGTTAGAATGTTTGGAAGCATCGAAAATACATTTTGGTCCAAACATAACAAAAACTACGACTTTATTCAGCATTGTATTGTCTTCCGGTTCTGTTGTTGATCCGCGTTCACGATTCCGCAGTGACCCTGCTGACGTAAGACGCTGATGACGTGTTATCTGGTGCGCCCGAGCTTCGTTTACAGTTTGAGGGAGACGGGCGCTGTATTCAAGCTATTCTACATTGTTTGTATTGCTATATTTTTTTTTAAAATGGTGCGTAGGTGTGCATGTCGCGGATGTCCTAATCTCCAGATAACACGTCATCAGCGTCTTACGTCAGCAGGGTCACTGCGGAATCGTGAACGCGGATCAACAACAGAACCGGAAGACAATACAATGCTGAATAAAGTCGTAGTTTTTGTTATGTTTGGACCAAAATGTATTTTCGATGCTTCCAAACATTCTAACTAACCCACTGATGTCACATGGACTACTTTGATGATGTCTTTATTTCCATTCTGGACAAAGAGTGTGTGCCGTACGTACATTTTCAATGGAGGGACAAAAAGCTCTCGGACTAAATCTAAAATATCTGTGTTCCAAACTGTGTTCCAAAGATGAACGGAGGTCTTACGGGCTTGGGACGACATGAGGGTGAGTCATTAATGACATAATTTTCATTTTTGGGTGAACTAACCCTTTAACAAATTTTAAGCAAGTGTCACATGTATACTTAAAGAAAACCATCCCAGAATGCACTGTGATAAGACTAGTGAAAAAATATCTAAGATGGAAGTTGACAAGTCAATTTCATGAGATACTGAAAAACATCAATACAAATATAGCCTAATTTAAATGAATAATAATAAAAAAATGATAGGATGAAACAAAATTGGCAGAACTTAACTAAATCTTTGAAAAATTATTTAATTCTATGATTATCAGTAAAAGTTGCCTGAGAAATAAATGGTAAATAATAACAATAATAATGATAATAATAATAAAATGACGTGTAGATTTAGCGGTCAAACAACTAGTTACAAGTTTTCTAATAAAATAAGTGTAGGAATGTTTACTGTTTGGATTGTAATTAAACGCAAGACGCTTTTTATTAATTTGTCATTTGAATTCAATATTGTAGAATAGAAGAAAAATATTTACCTGTAGTGTGCGTTGCAGTATTTTTTGGCGTAGTCGCTCCAGGTTCCAAATCTCCGTGGATACAAAGCATCAATTTGCATGAAAAGCTGAAAAAGAGAGTGAGATGTCAAAACATCAAACAATGTGACATCATTAATGTCATATACAGAACTAACGTTACAGTAGCAATTACCAAATGGGAAAAAATACCATTAAAAAGAGGGAGACTTTCATAGTTCTGACCTTGGACCTTTGCAATCATGAGTTTATTGAAAATCGGTCAGCAGAATTCTGTTTATAGCTGGTGCAAATGAATACTCTTGCTGATTAAATCAGGTATTAAGTTCATAAATTGCAAATGTGTTTCCTCTAAGAGAAAGTCTCACAGTGCCCATTATGCTCAGTTAGCATAAACTAAACAGCGGTTATCTTGATGAATTAAAAAAACACCGTCTTTCATAAGAAGTGCAGCAAGACGTTTCAGGGGAATTAGGGAAGCAATAGAGGACGAGATGCCCATAATATACACACAAGGGTTATCTTGAGAGGTCTTTACATTTTTGTCCCGTGAACATTTTCAAGATGGAAAATAGCAGCTCTCACAATATACTAGGAAAGTAAAGAGAATGTAACATTCCTTAAAATGAAGCCTTTAGTATTGTCTTTGTATAATGTATTGGTCAATTAACTGGCCATCAGTGACTGGTAATACAGCTTTAAAACACAATTCAGAGTATACACAATATATAATATGTAATGAAAAAAACTGAGGCTGTGAAGAGTTGAATTATAGTTTGTTCAGTGGGCCTCATTCATAAAACAAGAAGAATGAATTTCGTAAAACCATTTTTGCCACTGTTGCACTGATCTGAATGAAACACTTTGCATAAATAACGGTTTTATAAACTACTTGCACAGAAATTCAGTCTGTTCAAAAAAAATTAATGAATAATTTGCACAGATTTGATCTACTCGTAAAGTGGTTTTTTATAAATGATTTGTACATAATGGTTTAAGAACGATTTGCGCAAAAAAATTGTTCATAAGAATGTTTTTCTTAATGATTTGCGAATAGAATTCGTAATGGTTTTGTCAACGACTGGCACAAAGAATCGTTCCATTCTTAAGAATGGTTTCCTGAACAATTTGCAAATAAATTCACTCCGCACGGAAGAATGGTTTTACGAACATTTTGCACAAATTCACATTGCTTGTAAAAATGGTTCTGCAGTCCATTTGCTAAGAAATTCATTCTGCACATAAGAGTGGTTTTACGAACATTTTGCAAAAAATACATATTTGTAAGAATGGTTTTGCAGAGAAATTTGCTTAGCTTGTAAGAATGATTTTTCAAAGTTTACACAAATTTGTTCTGCTCGTAAGAATGGTTTTCCAAGCAATTTGCGAAGAAATTTCTTCTGCCCGAAAGAATGGTTTACGAAAATTTTGCACAAATCCGCTCAGCTCGTATGAATGATTTGCGAACATTTAGCAGAAATTCATTCTGCTTGTAAGAATTCTTTTGCAAATGATTTCTCAAGAAATTCCCTCTTCTCCAAACAATGGTTTTACGATCGATTTACACAGAAATCCACATGGTAAGTAAAACTAACCATCTTTTTAAAAAAAAAACTAAAAAGAGAGGAAGAGAGACAGGAACAGAGCGAGACAGTGCGAGGACGAGGGTGTTCGTGCAAACTACAAATATTGCTGGCACATCTCTGGACAGAGTAATAACAGCAGAGATGAGCGTTGTGCTTTTGAGACCTCAGAAAGAGAGCTCTCTCTCTCTCTCTTTTCCTTCTCAGTCAGAGCTGTGGCTCTAAAATCACTTCAAATCCCCTCTTTTTTCCTCACATCACCCCTTGGTATTGATATTCCCCCTTCGATAGAGGTCACTGGGTTAAATAAACACCCACGCCAGCGTAATATCGAAGCAAACAGAACAAGGTGGACAAAACCACATGAAATGGGATGTCACCAGTGCCAAATTACTGGGCTGTGTCGTATAAAAGGATAAACGTTGAAAACGATCTCTTGTTTGATTAATTTAATTTCGCTGCGAGTGGGTCATTAGACCAGCGAGATAGTAACTGCGTGACAAATTCCAAGCTGTCACTTTACAAAAGAAATGGGAACGACTCTACATGTTTATTTCTAACGTAAACTAATGTGCCGTACAGGGAACTTCATGTAATAACCCGATCATTTTAAGTGTGTAGTAGTACAGTAGTAAAATAAATTATTTTAATAACTTAGTGATAATATTCAGGAGGGAAACTTATCAAAACTTTTAGTTTATGATATTATCGTACTTGCAATTATGGGGGACATGAGCGATGACTGGAGGATTAGAAATATGTCAGCTAATGACAAGATCTCCTCCTGGTTTAGCTCAAACAAAACCATGCTGCATATTACCAAATGGCTTAATAAATCAAAGCAAATGACAAACAGATTTGGAGGAAACCGTACCTCCTCTGGTCTGCCCAGCGCCGGGGTGCCAGTTAGAAGGATGGCACGCTTGGCGTTCTGAATGATTGGCACCAGTATTTTACTACGAGCTGCGTTGCGAGATTTCAGGTAGTGGGATTCATCCACCAGGACGACGCCGAAACGTTGCTTGTTCAGGGCCTCCAGCAGGGGGCGCGCGTCTGTCATGAGCAGCCCGTATCCCAGTATTGTCACTTTGCTAGTGCTGATACTCCTGCAAAAAAAAAAAAAAAAAAAAAAAGTTTTTTTTTTTTTTTTCTCAAATGTGCACCAGATTTATATTCACTTCCTCAATAACTGTACCTGGTCTTTTTGTGTAAGAGTCATCAATACATGTAAGGCTAAAAAAATCTAGATGGCAGGTCTCCATCTCTAAAACAAGTTTCTGATGATTGTGACGGATGCAGGAAAAATAATATTAACCAATAATATCATGGTTAAATTTTCACAATTCAATCTGATTAAATCAAGTCCCACCCGGCTGCATTTTGAAAATGACACATTACAAAAATTGCGTTGTGAATGTATGTCTGTTGTCTTTAAATACTTTCATACACAATATCACAAAATAAAGCAAGAGTTTTCAGCTAAGAGCAATTTACTAAACAATATCTAATTTTATTTACTGTAATATTTAATAACTTTTAATAACGTTTTTACGAAGAATAATTTTATCCGAAAATTTGCTATACATTTTAGCCTCACAGGTTCCTTTATTGCATTACTGTTTTAAAAATACCAGACGTACTTGGAAATGCATCAAGTTACAGACATTTTGAGGATTCCGCTTTTTATACACAATATATACAACCAAGACAAGGTAAGCTCAAATTTAAGCAAAAAATGTCACGCAGCATCTCCATGTTGACGTTTACAAAAATTTAGCTTGCTTCTAAAAACGAACAGGTAAAAATTTCGAAAATAATTATAAACGAATCTTGTCAGTTGCACTTTGCATTACTTTTTGACAGCGGCTATTTGCACTAAGTGAAAATAGCATATTTTCTTAGCGACGGATACTATTTACACTTAGTCTAAATAGCAATAGATTCTATTTACAGTAAGTGAAATTAGCGATATATTCTATTTACAGAAGGTAAAAATAGCAGTATTGTCTTTGCAATAAATGTAAATAGTAGTTAGATGCTATTTATACTTATAAATAGTGGCAGATACTATTTGCACCTCAGTGTTGTTGTACATTAAACAGTATGCAATAATAATGTAGAGTGTAAATGATTATATTTATTAAAATTATTATTATTCTGCCTTACTGGGACAATAAAGCCTTCCCTACACCTACCCCTAACCACAAAAAAAAAAAAAACTTATTAATAAACTCACATTAGACACTATATTCACTTTTCTAATATTTTCTTCATTTTTATTGAAAATAACTGCCTTTCCGATCTGATATTTGATGGGGAAAAGGAGTAGAGCAAGTTCGGCGAATTCGAAAACGGGTTTTTGCTACTGGTACTATTGCTACTGTACTATTATATACTGGTACTAATATACTGTACTAACGTACTATTGCTACCGGTGACAATCCCGTGTCTTGGACAAAGTTAGTGTAAATAGCCTCTGCCAACTACTTTTTTGTCTAAAACAAAACTAATATTTCCTCACAACACACTAGTAAGTCGTAACTTACAAATCCGTCACAACAGAAACTGTGCACACGTAGACATATTTATAATGGTTTATATTATTAGTGCTTTTATTGGAGCCACAAGGTTTTTACAAGGTCTTTAGCCTCACAGTTTTCAGTTACAGACTGTGTAAAGACTGCCAGCCATACACTAAGAGGAAATGATGTTTGTGCAATATTAGCCATTAGAGTTAAAATATCATTCACCATGCTGACAGGCCTTCATCAAGCTCGGAGGGAGATGTTGCCAAGGTAACGACTTTACAGGTCGGCTCAACCTCGGGCCAGAATTCTCAGGGTAAACAGAGCAATTTGTGAGCCTCTTTTTAGAAGCGTCAATAACAGGCAAAAAGACAACATGACCCTCTGACTGCATGGGATGTACAATCAATCCCAGCATCCTCTGTGGAAGGGCAGCTCTCATAAGCTCTCTCTGTATCCTAAGATAGAGCTAAAGTATTCTTCGTGGAAGATTCCTAGCCATAAAAGGTGAGATAATTTAGGGTTTGTTTAATATCTCTCCAGGGAGGTGATTTGATTTCTGCGGTGTAATTTGTATTGTGGTATAATTTTGTAGTCACTGAACAGGAGATTTTACTTCTGTTTTGTATTTCTACAGGCTGAAAATCTGCAAGAATGGCGTTCATAACTTTCTAAAGCTACTCATAAAAATGTGTCGCACAAAGAGAAGGGAAAAAAAGAAATCAAGAGATTTCTTCCTGACTTTTCCGAAGGCTTCTTCAAAGTCAGACCCAGTCATAAATTTCATGAATCAATTTTGCCACTATGATTAAACTCACACACAGTCTGAAAGAATCAATCTTTCATTTTGAGCAAAAAATCTCTCGGCCACCAGTGCAGACGTTCTCTAGTACGGTCCACTGGATCCCAATGAATTACGAACCGATGTCCTCTTTTTTTGTGTTCAGGGACTGCAAAACAAACTTAAACGATCGATTACCCAAGATGCCCATTGGGTGTTTGAATGTAGCAAACATTTACAAGGCATTACATTTTCTCCACTTTAACAACATTAAGATGTTTATGTGACGTTTAATATTTAGATTATATGTTGATAAGATAATCATTGGACAAAAATAAAACACTTAAAATAGAATGCAATGTTTTCCGGATGGTGTGCGCTTAGCAAATAGTTAAATATAGGAATTAATAAATACAAATAATAATAATAAAAAAAAAATGATTTATCATCTTTTACATTAAATATTACTTTTTTTATTTCAATTTTTAAATTGTTAAATTATATATTAAGTTCTAAATATAAATCACGACAAGAATGAATTTCTCAATGGAGAAAATAAATGCGATTGTCAATACACTTCCTTTCTAACTGATGCACTCTATTGAACTTAAAGTTGTCGTACATTGTATCTGTCTTGCTTTCCACCAAGTTGATGTCTCTGGGGTCGAGTTCAGGAAGCCACTTCTCCAGCTCTTCAATCCAAGGGTATTTGAGAGATGAAGGTACCACGATCAGCAGAGGCCATTCCTGTTTGAAGATGTACGCCACAGAAATGGCCTGGATCGTCTTTCCCAAACCCATCTGATGGCAAAAATGGTGAGTGGTCTTAGGAGTCTCTGGGAAAACCAATTGGATCAGAGTAGAGAAAAGCAAATTGCTCTTACCTCATCTGCAATCATACACCTGCAAAAGAGAAATGAAAACTAATAAGGCATATCGAACTCACGCTTTCAGAGTTCAGTGACGATGACCTACGCAGACTACACAACATCTTCAAGTCATTCTCTAAATAATTACCCTCTGTATCACGTTTTTAATTTCTTCCCTAAACCGATGTCCGGAGAGGCACGTATTGATCCAGGCAATATTGTGAAAGCTGGGCTTCCTAGCCATTGCTCAATATAATTTCCCGCACACCTGAACTCAACGACCAATTTCACACTCACAGCCAGACAGCTTGGAAAAACTCAATCCCGAAGCAGAGCCGTGTGGAGCCCTATAGCGGCATACAGGGGTTTATTTAAAATGGCCATTCATTTAAGACCCCAATAAACAACTTATATAGGCCTTGAATCAATCAAGATGCTCCTCTAAATGAAATTTAGCCAACATCCTGAGCTCAGCATGTTGTCGTTGAAGATATGAGCCACTTGATTCCTAATCAAAGCAGCAACAAAAAGATCCATATTGTACACTTTCGTAGCCTTTTCATTTAAAAATAAGTCAACAAAAATGTGAAGAATGTGACCATTTTCCACCCGCTCGATAACCCTTAGAATTAAACAGCCTGTTTTTGTTACTATACTTTAAAAGTCGGCAGATATTTGACCATTTTGAGAATATCGTAATAAGTCAATAACTGTGCGAATCTGGACAATTCACAAAAGAAGTTAACCTGCCTAGTCCCATTTTCAAAATCAACCAACTGACTTTATTGTATTACCTCAACATTATACTTTAAAATATTTTAAACAATTTAAATCAATATGAAATTAAATGTTCAAATATTACATTATTTGAAAATATTGACTAAATATTGAAGAGTTTAAGTATAAAAAGATTTATACAAAGTAAAAAAAACAATTAAATGATAAAACTATAATATTTAAAAAAATTCATTTTTTGGATGAAATGATACTCTACATAACTGTCAGTAGGTGGTAAATGTCTAAACGAGTTACTGAGTCATTTATTTATTCATTCAATTAGTTCAAACGGCTGATTCATTCAGGAATGAATTAAATGGCTCTCTTTATGAATGGGTCATTGAATCATTGGTTCACCCGTTTGATTCGCTCAAAACACGGATTTATTCAGAAATTAAACATGATGTTGCTCGGAGACACACAACAGTTCTGCTCTGGCTTTAAAGGCAATATTTTTTGGGTAAAATTGAGCAAAAACAGTAAATATTGCGTTTAAAATAAAACAATATTAACTTCTTATTAACTGACCCGTTGTGTAAAATCAATTTCACTTTTGCACTCATGCTATTGGGGACAGAAACATCACTCGTGTGATATTGCGCTCATTACTTGTGTGATATTGCTTAACCATATCATATGATATAAATATGAGATAAAAATCTCCTGAAGGGGTATTTTTCCACAATCTTTAATTTTAGGGGCATTTAATCAACAAGGGCTGTTGACTTCTATACCGTACACACACACACACACACACATACATATATATATATATATATATATATATATATATATTGCCTTTTAGTTTTAATGAATGATCTGAGTAAATTATAGAGGCAGCTTTGTGATCATTATAACGTCTCTGCATAGTACACTTGCTCAAAAGAAAATAACATAAAAGTGTTTTATGAACATCTTGTACATACTTTTCATCTCTTGCCTGGTGTTAAGCGTATGATAAAATCTACTAAGATCTAAAACTTCCTCGAATGCCACCTGAAGATAGATGCAGATAAATATGGTAAAACAGCCTACAACATTTGTCTATATCCTGTAAGAAAGCCAGTAAGAAAGCAAAGCATCAATACTTTTCTCATTTCCGTAACCAAAATGTCACAGTGCTCCGCGAGTCGCCCGTATCCATTGTTCAAACAGCGGATCTACTCATTAGAGGGGAGATGTTTCCTCTTTTTCATCTCACTTTCTTTCTTTCTTTTTTTCTTTTTTTAAGTAATGCCGAGAGACACTGATCTGCTGTGGATTCTTTCAGGGGAAAAAATTTAATTGCTCATGCGTCAGGCAATGTTCTAGGATTTACTGGGAACAAATGAAGCAGATACATGCAGGGCTACAAAATGAAAGAGCTTTGCATCTTTTTTGGTTTTTTTTTTCATTTATTTACTCTTTTTGGTTTATTAATGCGAATTCCAGCAACGCCTCGGTTGGCGATGACGTACAGGATGGTCATTATAAACGCGCTCTCTTGACAGCAGCGCATTTAGCTAATGCTGATGCGATATTTGCATACAGTGTACAAATACAGTGCATTTTCCAAACAATACATTACACAGAAGTCTAAAACAGTTTTAGAAACAAATCCATCTTAATAGATTCATTGATACAAACAAAAAGTATCAAGTATTAGTGTGGGTTTTTGGACATCATAGTACATTGTGTTGAAAATACTAGAATTGTTGTTCTATTATGAAAGTATAATAAATTTTTGTATAATTAATTAATATAAATACTACTAATAATAAATGTGTATATGCACACACACACACACATATACACACACACAAACTGTAGATTTAAAATATATATATAATAAATGTGAAAATAAACAAAAATGGCACATATTGTGTCAATTCCTTTTTTTAAATAAATGAATAAATAATAATAAAGGAAAGAATATATATATATATATATATATATATATATATATATATATATATATATATATATATATATAAAATAATTTTCTTAATATACTGAAAATAAACAAAAAGTACAATAGCATTAGTATGTTTTTTTGAAAATGATAGTCCAGAATCTCTATAGAATTTTAGTTTTTAAATAGTAAAACTCCTAAAAGTTTTGGTTTATTTCCAGGTTCAAACCCTACTAAAACAGCATTATACATAAAAGTACCATAGTATTAATGTCAGTGCATTTTGAAATGGCACAAATACTATTACTAAAGGTAATAAGGCATAAAAGTAAGCTAATTTAACCTTATGATATTTTTTATCAGTATCGATAACAGAATAAAGTGACCTCTTGAAATGTCTAGGAACGACAGAAGGGCAAATAAAGATAAAGAGGTGAGAGACAGAGAGATAGAGAGAGACAGCTATGATGCCCATTTCATCTTGTTTTCTCCTCCCTTACTGTGAAAGGATGATTAACAGCCTCCGTCCTGCCGGCGGGGTTTTATTTTTTCTTGCCTTCAAATTGTTGGAGCACTTGCTAGCGCTGTGTAATGCGTTCTCACACACCTCGAGTGGCTCTCAGGTGTGTGTGTGTGTGTGTGTGTGTGTGTGTGTGTGTGTGTGTGTGTGTGTGTGTGTGTGTGTGTGTGTGTGTGTGTGCCCTTTCACACATTAATCACTGTTCTTAAATAACGGCGCTTGCAACAGATGGACCACTGTGTCCTGAAGGAGGGCCCCGTCTGATTTGCCTGTCAACAACACCGTGAACTTAATTCGAGCATGTTTTTAAATGTTACTGCTTCAGCTTCTGAACTTTCCTAATTCACAATAGTGTAAATATATCAAAGCTTACCAACATAGACTGAAAAGTCACAAATCCAACTAGTCAAATATTAAAATATGTATATTGTTCTGCACATCCGTAATACCTTCTCAAGGCATTTTAAAAACTACAGTCCATACACACCTGCTGTTTTTGTTGCCTGAGTCATTGCCCCTGACATGAAGGCCACCGATAGAACTATTAAAGACAACTTAATTTGCACTAATTCGCTTTGTTATTTCACTTTCATTACAAGCGTAATATTGAATAATCTCTTAATCTTCCTCCATGCCTTCATTTGCACTTCTGATGCAATTATAAGCGGCCGTACAGTATCACTTCTTTGCAGCCTTCATCTCAGATCAATATCTATTGATCTTCTCGGCCACGGCGCTCGATACAGAGACAGATATAGCTTGGCTCCTGTGTGGCACATGGTGGTTGATGGTGTAGCGCTTTGATTGGTGGTTCAGAGTTCAGGGCTCATTAAACCGCAGTAATTGTGTCAGCGCGGCGTATGCTAATCCGCCCTCACATAGCATTTCATCATCCAATATGATGAATTAACATTTAGTCATAGTCCATACGCTGGTGCTTTACGGCTTTATTAGCATCTTTTAACGTGGTGTGAGGGTGTTGCGCGGTAGCACGCCGTTGATAAACGTGGGTTTCTAGCTCTTGTGACGCACAGAGAACAAAATTAGCATCATGCTTATTGGCTAGCTATTCTGTGGAAAAAAAAATCTTAAAATAAACAACAACACATGCTGTACCAGTATAACCAGTCTAGATGACTTCTACTACTGTAGAAATGCTTTGTTTTTACTTTTATGAAGACCTTAAATGTTACTACAGTAAAACTGTGGTAAAACTTAGCATTAGCCACCACTGTAAACAAAAAATTACATTTAAGGGTTAGTTAAATGAAAATTATCCAATAATTTACTCACCCTCAAGCCATTCTAGGTGTATATGACTTTCTTCTTTCAGCCAAACACAATCGGAGTTATATGAAATATCTTGACTCTTCCCAGCTTTATAATGGAAGTGAATAGTAACTGTGATTTTGAAGCCCAAAAAAATCCATCCATCATAAGAATAATCTATACGACTCCAAGGGGTCAATAAAGGCCTTCTGAAGCAAAGCGATGCATTTTTTGTAAGAAAAACATCTATAATTATAACTTTATAAATCACTAATCACTAGCTTCCGTCCGCGCGTTCACAAGAGAGTCGAGTTCCGGCGTATGATGTAGGACATTATGTATAGCATAAACTTAGGTGAGAGAAGACGCCTCTCGCGGTTCAAACAGCTGGGAAACAAACTCAAGCTTTAAGATTGTCGTTTTCGACTTCTAATTCGTGACCGGTGTTGCTCTATCCTCTGCACTACTACGTTCATCAATACGTCATATGTCGGGTCAGAGGTCACTCTTCTGCTGGAACTAGACTCATGTACGACTGTTACACGAAAGAAATTAAACAAATTTTAATTATGGATATTTTTCTTACAAAAATGCAAAGCTTAACTTCAGAAGGCCTTTATTAACCCACTGGAGCCATATAGATTATTGCTTTTCTGGGCTTTCGGACACCATTCATTCCCATTATAAAGCTTGGAAGAGAATACTTTTTAATATAACTCTGATAGAGTTTGGCTGAAAGAAGAAAGTCATATACAGGTCCTTCTCAAAAAATTAGCATATTGTGATAAAGTTAACTATTTTCCATAATGTAATGATAAAAATTTAACTTTCATATATTTTAGATTCATTGCACACCAACTGAAATATTTCAGGTGTTTTATTGTTTTAATACTGATGATTTTGGCATACAGCTCATGAAAACCCAAAATTCCTCTCTCAAAAAATTAGCATATTTCATCCGACCAATAAAAGAAGTGTTTTTAATACAAAAAAAGTCAACCTTCAAATAATTATGTTCAGTTATGCACTCAATACTTGGTCGGGAATCCTTTTGCAGAAATGACTGCTTCAATTGCGGCGTGGCATGGAGGCAATCAGCCTGTGGCACTGCTGAGGTGTTATGGAGGCCCAGGATGCTTCGATAGCGGCCTTAAGCTCATCCAGAGTGTTGGGTCTTGCTTCTCTCAACTTTCTCTTCACAATATCCCACAGATTCTCTATGGGGTTCAGGTCAGGAGAGTTGGCAGGCCAATTGAGCACAGTAATACCATGGTCAGTAAACCATTTACCAGTGGTTTTGGCACTGTGAGCAGGTGCCAGGTCGTGCTGAAAAATGAAATCAGATGGAAGCATGAAGTGCTCCAAAATCTCCTGATAGCTAGCTGCATTGACCCTGCCCTTGATAAAACACAGTGCACCAACACCAGCAGCTGACATGGCACCCCAGACCATCACTGACTGTGGGTACTTGACACTGGACTTCAGGAATTTTGGCATTTTCTTCTCCCCAGTCTTCCTCCAGACTCTGGCACCTTGATTTCCGAATGACATGCAAAATTTGCTTTCATCCGAAAAAAGTACTTTGGACCACTGAGCAACAGTCCAGTGCTGCTTCTCTGTAGCCCAGGTCAGGCGCTTCTGCCGCTGTTTCTGGTTCAAAAGTGGCTTGACCTGGGGAATGCGGCACCTGTAGCCCATTTCCTGCACACGCCTGTGCACGGTGGCTCTGGATGTTTCTACTCCAGACTCAGTCCACTGCTTCCGCAGGTCACCCAAGGTCTGGAATCGGTCCTTCTCCACAATCTTCCTCAGGGTCCGGTCACCTCTTCTCGTTGTGCAGCGTTTTTTGCCACACTTTTTCCTTCCCACAGACTTCCCACTGAGGTGCCTTGATACAGCACTCTGGGAACAGCCTATTTGTGCAGAAATTTCTTTCTGTGTCTTACCCTCTTGCTTGAGGGTGTCAATGATGGCCTTCTGGACAGCAGTCAGGTCGGCAGTCTTACCCATGATTGCGGTTTTGAGTAATGAAACAGGCTGGGAGTTTTTAAAAGCCTCAGGAATCTTTTGCAGGTGTTTAGAGTTAATTAGTTGATTCAGATGATTAGGTTAATAGCTCGTTTAGAGAACCTTTTCATGATATGCAAATTTTTTTAGATAGGAATTTTGGGTTTTCGTGAGCTGTATGCCAAAATCATCAGTATTATAACAATAAAAGACCTGAAATATTTCAGTTGGTGTGCAATGAATCTAAAATATATGAAAGTTTAATTTTTATCATTACATTATGGAAAATAATTAACTTTATCACAATATGCTAATCTTTTGAGAAGGACCTGTACACCTAGGATGGCTTGAGGGTGAGTAAATTACAGATTATTTTCATTTTTAGGTTAACCAACTTTTTATTTCTGAAGATGCAAAAACCATGCTAACATGTTGCTATGCGGGCGCAAAGGTTTTTTGAATGGTTGCTAGGGTGTTTTGAATGATTGCTAGGTGCTTGTCAAAAGAGCTCACTCCCAAGTCTTTATAATATTCGGATCTTTTGTGTCTATTTAACCAGACGAAAAACGTAGTATAATTGCTTAGAAAGGCAATGCGAAATGAGACAAAAAGCTGTTTGAATGAGATCCTAAATTAATTCACTATGATTTTACAGTAGTAACAATAACCGACTATGGTATTTTAGAGTAAACTGTGGTTACCACAGTAATTTTTCATAATCTATAGCCTTGGATCTAATATTCCAAGTAATGGCTGCCGTTCACCTTTTGTGCTTTCAAGATATGAAAGCAACCACGGCTATCTATCTTCTCGACTGGTAACAAGCTGCTGATGAAATCTTGCTATAAACAGCACAGCGCAGCTTAAAACACTGCATCATCTGAGCAAGTATCATGTCTCAGTGTGTGGTTTGGCTGTGCTGTAACAAAAAAAAGAAGCAATTCTGTTTCAGGGGGATTATTGAATTGCAGAGAGAGAGGTGGGAGATAAAGAGAGCGAAAAAACGGAAATCAATGGTTTAGAAAACACAGAGTGGTTGTATTCTATTACATGAGGGGCACATCTACTCCAACCGCAGGGTAAAGATTCACACGATTAAACGAAACAGACTCTCCAAACACGTAAACAAACACAAACACCACTAAATACTTCCTGCCTCAGTTCTCAGTGCCACCGAGTACAGCAAATCTGTAGTCCTGCGACTAAAGACAATCAAAAGTTTTATTTAAATACCTTCCCTAATCAAAGTGACATGTCTCATTGTCTGAATTAACAACCTGACACTGAAAACAACCAATTTTACTTCAGAATTTCTGAATGAAATATGGATGTTCCAATAATCATGTGTGAAGGAGACATTTAACTTCAACATTAGCAGGGGGGAAAAAACTAATAATTTAATTTAAAACAGTTTTGTTGCAGAATTGAACCTACATCACAGGTTTGAGCACCACAGCTCAATGGGTCAGGATCACTTGTGACGACAAGGCATCTGTTTAATAGCAACATCTCATTCTGATTAACAACCTGACACTGAAAACAACTGGATAAACAGCTTGTTTTTAAACAATTTGTACGCAAACCAATTTGCAATCAATTTTTCTTCCAAATTTCTGATTTAATGTGGCGGAAGATAATGAGGTATGATCTGATATTAAAATGCTCCAAAAGAAGTCTAGTTCTGGCGGAAGAGTTACCTCTGACCCCACGCAACTTGACTCACGTACGGCCGTTGCGGAAGCCAGTGATTATAGTTTATAAAGTTATAAATATGGATAATTTTCTTACAAAAACGCACTGCTTGGCTACAGAAGGACTGCATATACATCGAATTACTCTAAGAAAGTAATGAATTGCTTGAAATTAATTACATCTTCAACGGAGCAACTTACCAACACCGCTGGTTACTTTAGGTTTTTATCGTAATCTATTGCCATAGTTCTAATACTTTAAGACAAGACAGTTAAAAGTGACATTTCATTCGGATTAACAACCTGACACTAAAAACTAAATAAAAAAAAAAGGTTTGTTTAGACACAATTTGTATGCAAACCAATTTGCAACCAATTTTACTTCCGAAATTCTGAATAAAACTAGGACATTCCAATAATTGGTGGGGAAGAAGATAATGGGGTATGATCTGGCATTAAACTTCGACATTAGTGAGAAACGAATAAACAAACTGCTCAAAAAGAATGTGCCAACGTTAAATCAACGTTAAATAAACCCTTGGAGCAAATATCAATTTACCGTTTCAGCATCGGCGCTGCTCTCAAATTATCCACGTTAATGAGATTTTCTCTTAAGTCTGTCAAGTCTAATATGAAAAGTAAACAGTAACTAACCACCTTCATTTCCCACGGCAAAAAACATTAAATGAAAAGTGGCTAGTCATTGGAGTTGACACACAGCCGTGTGGACGCCTGTCCTGATTCATTAGACTGTAGGTGGAGAGTCTCTGTACGGATAAAGTAATTACAGTTGAGGATTTCTGGGGTTATTGGCTGGAGTGGAGATTACATATTTAATTAGAGAGCAATTATCTGAGGCCATAATCCGCATACTAACTGATTAGCGGGATCAAAGCGCTACACAAGGGGAAATTAATCGCTAAATTAGATTCAAGAACAAAAAACAAAGGACGAACCACACGCCCGTTCGGATAAAATGATAGCTTCACAGAGGTGACTGATGTTGGCTTCATGTCGCAACTTCTAAGCTGCTTCTGTTATCAATAATGTCTAGATCCAACAGAGAACACAGGACACTGAACAGAGACACACACTCAAAAAAAAATGATATGTTGGCTTTAATTAACTTTTTTATGTCAACAGGTTCCACATAACTGGGTTACGTTAAACAAACATAATTTGTTCATGTAACTTCAACATCATGGAATTAAGTCATTTTAAATCTATTAAATCTTTTGAATCCTATTGAATCTTAACTTTAAGTGCTTCTGAATGGAAGGTTACATTTAGAATGACATACACTACCGTCCAAAAGTTTGGGGTCAGCAAGATATTATTTTATGGAAGGAAATGAATTATTTGATTTATTGTTTATTCATACTTTTGAACTTTCTATTTATCAAAGAATCCTGAAAAAATATTTCCACCAATATTATTAAGCAGCACAACTGTTATAAGAAAAGTGAGCATCAAATCATTATATTAGAATGATTTCTGGAGGATCATGTGACACTGAAGACTGGAGTAATGATGCTGAAAATTCAGCTTTGCCATTACAGGAATAAATCATTTTAAAATAGAAAACAATTATTTTAAATGGTAAAAAAAAAAGAAAATCCACAATATTACTGTTTTACTGTATTTTTGATCAAATAAAGGCAGCCTTGGTAAGAGACTTAAACATTTAATAATACACTTTACTTTCCATAGACCTCTTTGACTTTTTGATTGTCAAAAAGACATTTTATACAAAATTGCATTAAAAATGCAAGAGAATTAAAAGTAAAACTGGACTTCCCCAGTCATATGACAACCCAGCGATAATCATTTTATCCAATATTAGATTGCAAAACAACTTTGCATAAATATAATAGCATGTGTTTTGTATTTGTTGTATTCTAATAACCATTTTGTTATTGCCAAATTGCACAAATTGCACAAATAAGAATTAAAAATCGGTTGCAAGCAATCTATCAATCACAAAAAAAGCAATATTTATAAATATTTTCTATTGTTTGAAACGTCTACATTACATAATGTTTAACACACTATTTCTACTATTATAGACACATACCTTCATCCAGATATTTTGAATTCATTTAATTTTGTATTTTTTGTACATGCATGTAAAAAAATGGAAGGTCAAGTTGATTTGTGATGAAGCGAGTTGCATAATGGGATATGTTACGCACACCTTTTTCAGATCATCAAACCATCTAATATTAAACAAAGAGAATTAAAGTGAAGAAAATGATATTTGTTTATTGAAGAGAGTTATCTATCAGCAGCTGGCACTGTGCGAAACCGTACCTGTCTAGTTAAAGAGGAAATTAGTGTCGGCCCACTGAATACAGTCAGACTTGATTACAGTCAATAAAAGCTTGTTTATTCTGCAGCCAGATGCACCAGACCCCTTAAAGGAAGAAAACCCTGAGAATAATACCCTTACAATTATTAAGGGTTTCCTTAACTTACAGATCAGCAACAAACACATTACGCCAAATCCGTCAGTGTGGAAAGTGGGAAATTGTGTTCGAGTGTTTTCTAAAGCTGTTTGTTCAATAATACATTCAATAAAAAATGCATTATTTATGGGAGCTAAAAGAAAACAAAACATCTGCCAGCAAAAGGTTTTGGTTATCGTATTTGGTTAAGCGCATAAAACGTTTTTTTTTTTTTTTTTTTAAATGGCACAATATAATTCTTAGCAGATTTGCTCATAAATATAAAAGTCATCAGTTAATAAATATATATATATTTTAAAGGGATGTAAGAAAAAATATATATTTATTCGTTCGTTTAATAATATGTTGTAACGTTTATTTTTGTTTCCGTTTCATTTTCCTGAGGTACGTCCCAATTCGTGTACTTATGCACTATTCTATGACATTTTTAAGTATAGATAGTGCGAGTAGTGGGTTCACACTGAAAATTCAAAAAATAAAAAGTGCACTTTAAAAGCTAGGATGATGCACTAAATTAACAACGAAGTGTGGAATGTTGGACAATTCATTCACTCGAATCGACTATTACATACTGTTACATGTAAATTACATAGCGGGTGGGAGGGGCTATCAGATTCCAATGTTGAATGAAAAAATAACCTTATAAAATTCACACACTACACAGATGAGAACATAGTGCAAAAGTACATAGAGTGTATGCATAGTGTACTGTATAGTGTGTCATTTGGGACGCAACTCTCGAGTTTTAGTCTTTAACTCTTTGTTTCTAGAAAGTTCTCATTTGTTGTCATGGCAACTCATTGAAAGATTGATTTGTTTCACCTGTTCCTTGCTTAGCCTTTTGTTTCTCTGTATATATAGCCCTCAGTTTCAGTTGATCTTGGACCGTTCTCATCTTTGTTTACATTGATGTTTTAGCTGATTGTTATACTCCAGCCTTCTTGTATTCTCCTGTGTTCTTGAGTATTTTTGTTTTGTCAGAATTATTAATAAATGTGACTGCTGTGATTAGATCCTGCCTCTACTCTCTTCACAGCATACATGACATACGTTCAATAAAAGATGATTATTTAATAACAGCTGCCTGTTCGTGGATGTAAAAAACATTTTTTTTTTTTAAATACACAAAAACTAAAAGTCTTGGTTATTGATAAGTGCATAAAATGTACAAAAAAAGACAATATAATGCTTATCAGCTTTGCTCATGAATACAATAATCATCAGTTCATATTTGTATATTTAAAAAGGTAAACAAATAAAACAAATAAACACCACGTACAATTAAAACACAAATAAATTGTTTATTTTTTATGAATTATTTATTTTTATATATTCTGTTATCAATGTAATTTTTGTTAAAACTTTTGTTATTTTGATGTGCCTTTTTGTCAGCTCTATTTGTTTTTCTAAAATATGTCTATATAGTTTTATAAATTTTGATCTCCATTTTAGTTAAAGGAGAACTCAGGGCAATTTTTAAGTTAATCTTGATCATTATACCTTTGTGAGTAATGTCTATAGAAAAAAAAACGAACCGGATTGGTGCTTTCATCACGGAGCTGTTCCCGCAAATGCCCAGAGCTCCCACTCAGCTAAAACGGCAGTTATGGGAGCATATACATAAAGAGTGTCTTTGTGCCTCTAACAGACACGAAATGCAATTAAAATGTCTGTCCAACATGAACAGGCCCCTTACATGTGAACAAGATGCGTTTAGCAACTTAGCCATTGTTTAAATTCACCTAAATAGTGTTTTAGACGGCTAGCTGTAGTCTCGCGCTGAAGTCCCATGGGAACTCAGTTGTAGCCGGGAAAAGGCAAATACCAGTGTGCAGGTGGCAGTATATTATATATATAAATATAATTGAAGACATAGAAGCTAGTGAAACAGTTAAAGTTTCGCAAATAAGACTACAAAAACATATTACTGCACATCTCAAGCCGTGTGTGCCCAAATGGAATTCGGAACGACACAAACGCGAATCATTTCTTCTTCACTTGTGAGCAACTCCGATCATCACTCTTCACACACTACGCTCCTCCCACGTGCACACCGTTTACTTTTTTCCGGCTACAACTGAGTTCCCACGGGACTTCAGCGCGAGACTACAGCTAGCCGTCTAAAACACTATTTAGATGAATTTAAACAATGGCTAAGTTGCAAGGATGACTACACAGACACAACACAGCGGGGCCGGTTGAAGAAAAAAGCCATTCCGTGGACGAAGACGGGTGCAACCACTGTGGAGGTAATGTAAACTTTATTTATCCTTCCATTTGGGCACACACGGCTTGAGATCTGCAGTAATATGTTTTTGTAGTCTTATTTGCGAAACTTTAATTGTTTCACTAGCTTCTATGTCTTCAATTATATTTATATATATAATATACTGCCACCTGCACACTGGTATTTGCCTTTTCCCGGCTACAACTGAGTTCCCACGGGACTTCAGCGCGAGACTACAGCTAGCCGTCTAAAACACTATTTAGGTGAATTTAAACAATGGCTAAGTTGCTAAACGCATCTTGTTCACATGTAAGGGGCCTGTTCATGTTGGACAGACATTTTAATTGCATTTCGTGTCTGTTATGAGGCACAAAGACACTCTTTATGTATATGCCCCCATAACTGCGGTTTTAGCTGAGTGGGAGCTCTGGGCATTTGCGGGAACAGCTCCGTGATGAAAGCACCAATCCGGTTCGTTTTTTTTTCTATAGACATTACTCACAAAGGTATAACGATCAAGATTAACTTAAAGATTGCCCGGAGTTCTCCTTTAATACATCAAGTTAAACTAAATGAAAATGATGCTTTGGAAACTAGCTGAAATAAAATAAGTTTAAGTTTCTTAAATATATACACTACCGTTCAAAAGTTTGGGGTCGGTAAGATTTTTAATGCTTTTAAAAGAAGTCTCTTCTGCTCACCAAGGCTGCATTTATTTGATTAAAAATACAAAACAAACCCAGTAATATTGTGAAATATTATTTCAATGTAAATCAGCTGTTTTCTATGTGAATATATAGTAAAGTGTAATTTATTCCTGTGATCAAAGCTGAATTTTCAGCATCATCACTCCAGTCTTCAGTGTCACATGATCCTTCAGAAATCAGTATAATATGATCATTTGATGCTCAAGAAACATTTATGATTATTATCACAGTTGAAAACAGTTGTGCTGCTTCATATTTTTGTGCAAACCAAGATTCATTTTTTTCAGGATTTTTCGAAAGTTCAAGAGAAAAGCTTTTAATTAAAATATAATTATTTTGCATTATTATAAATGTCTTTACTGTCACTTTTGATCAATTTAATGCGTCCTTTCTGAAGAAAACTATTAATTTCTTAAAAAAAAAAAAAAATCGTATTGACCCCAAACTTTTGAACGGTAGTGTATATATATATATATTTTTATAACAGTTAATGTTTACTTTATTTTGAAATAGCAAAAAATATTTAGTTAATTTATTTAGTTAATTAATAACTAAGTTTAGTTAAATATTATAACCCGGTCAGTAATTGGCCGTTTTGTTCTCTCCCTTAAATAAAGCTATTGAAAAAAAAAAAATCTGTAACTACATCCATCCCATCAGCCACTGTGGCTCCTTTGAGATTCTGACGTATCCGTCCCGCTGAATGTCTGCCTAATTAAGTGACTGACCCTGTCTGCACCAAACAGAACTCTGTGTGTCCTGCCATCGATCCAGGACCCCTCAGCAGCGTCGACTAACTGACCCTGTCTGACCCAGAACATTGACTGACAGAACTGGAGTAAATTAGATTCTCACCTGCTTAAATCAGGCACAGGTTAAGAGATAGGATGACAGACAGACATAGAGTGAAATATAAAGAGAGATGTTCCGTTTCTAGATACCAGATACAACAATACCAAGTCTATAAGAAACACAGGGGTACAAAAAGTATACATACACTGATGAGCCAAAACATTATGACCATCTGCCTAATATGCTCTGCATGCTGCCAAAACAGCGCCAACCCGCCAAGGCATGGACTCTACAAGAGCCCTGAAGTTGTCCTGTGGTTTCTGGCACCAAGACGTTAGCAGCAGATCCTTCAAGTCCTGTAGGTTACGAAGTGGACCAAATTTGTTTGTCCAGCACATCCCACAGATGCTCAATTGGATTGAGATCTGGGGAATTTGGAGGCCAGGGCAACATCCTGAACTCTTCATCAAGTTCCTCAAACCATTCTTGAACAATGGGTGCCTCTCAATACTCAAATTGATGCTTCCTTGTTTCCTCAAGCCTGTGACCCGGAAACCGATTGAACTCAGCCATCTTGAAGGACATCTCAATTCTCTTTCCAACAGGGAACACCATTGTCATGAAGGGGTGTACCTGGTCTGCAACAACTTTAGGTAAGTGGCACGTGTCAAATTTACGTCCACATGAATGGCCGGACCCAGTGCATTCTGGTGCCATCACTTCCCAGGTAAACGGTGCACATGGCCGTCCACGTGATGTAAAAGAAAACAGGACTCAACGGATCAGGCAAGCTTCTTCCACATATCCAGTCCCGATGCTCACATGCCCATTGTAGGCGCTTTCGACACATTCCCCCATAACCATCATTCAAATTTTGTGTGGCTTGTTCCACAGTAGGCTTTCTGTTGGCTTAGACCAGACAGGATAGCCTTCATTGATACCCAATGAGTCTTGGGCGCCCAACACCCTGTCGCCGGTTTGTGATTTGTCCCTCCTAGGACACTGTTGGTAAATTCTCACCACTGCTGAACGGGATCAACCCACAAGTCTTGCCGTTTCAGAGATGCTCTGACCCAATTCCCTTGCCATAACAATTTTGCCCTTGTCAAAGTCGCTCAGATATTTATTCCTGCCCATTTCTCCTGCATCCAACATGTTGATTCCGAGAACTGATTGTTTGTTTAACATCTAATCTACCCAGACCTTAATATGTGGCCTTGTTAGGAGATGATCAATAATATTCACCTGTGACTGCTTATGATGTTTTGGCTCATCAGTGTAATTGTTATGATATTAGTGGTTAAGATTTTGAGAACAAAACACCTAAAATATTCAGGCAAAAGAATTCATTTTAAAATTAAAATAAAAACATTTATCCTTCTGCTTTCTGACTTTTAACCCTTGTGCTCTGTTCGATTTCTGTGTACTCCCCTTATGGACCGGGTCAAATTGACCCTAATTGGATTCAATACAATTCCTCAAAAATCACACTATGAAAAACAACAAAGATTTAGATACAAACTGTAAACTTTTAATATCAACATTTGTCAAACATTACAAAAACATTATATCTGAGAATATGATTTATGAAAATGTTTTTAAAACATTTTTAAAACAGTTTTGTTTTGACAAAATTGGAAAATAAACAGTATACTGATTTTTTTTGCATATATTTTTTTTTTTACATTTTATGCTTTGAATATCGTAACTGAACAAAAAAAAAATTGCTGTATAATGAAAAATTTTCATTTTCCTAAGTTAACTTCCTAAGTTTCCTAAGACCTATTTTCCTAGTTTCATTATTCACTCACTGGGAAGTGAGAAACCAAACATAACAAAAACATACATCAAATAAACGTTTTTTATTTATTTATTGGCTCTGTGAAGCTGCCTTTGAAAATCCTACATACAAGTTTTGGTTAAAATCTAGGTATTGTAGATATTTTGAATATTGAAATGAGAGCTTATTTTACTATCTGTATCTGACAAAGATTTTCATCTGTAATTTGCAAATAATTCTGAACACTGTAATTTTAGCTTTTTCAAGTGTGTTTGGTTAGGGTTAGAGCACTTTTAGATGCACTTGCACGTTAGAACTGGAGTTGAAGTGCCCTGACATACAGAAAATAAATGTTTTTATTTTGTGTCTGTACAGTTGCTTTTGAATGGCTGTCTATGACAGGTCAAATTGACCCGCGAACATCACGAACGTAACAGTAATTTTGTTTGTATATGTCAAAACACATCAGCATGTTGAAACTTTGCATGCATGTTCATCATGATAAATGAGAAAAAGTCACAAAATATCAAGAAAAAAAACAAAGGTTAACCAGTATTTCCAACAACTTGAAAATCGAAACGGGTCAAATTGACCCGCAACATAACACAAGGGTTAAAAGTTATGATTTAATCTTGACCAAAATAATAGTCTTTGCAGTAAAGATTTTGAAGCAATAGACCATCTTTTCGTGTCCTATCATAAATAAATTTGACAAGTAGGTTTTTAAGTGGATTTAAAAATGATTAATTTGTTTGCTTTTTTAGAAAGCAAACATATTTCAGTACTTAAGCATCATAAACTATATATTGATTCTTCCAAAATTCTTTGTTTATTAAGCCAATCAATTTTCAATTTTAACTGGTGAACTGGAATTAAATATAAGTTCATTAATATTTATGAAAAATAATAATGTGGCTAAATTATTGAGATTATTGAATATTGTAGGAATTACCTATTTTTTTTTTAAACTTGTTTTTATTATTATTATTATTATTTATTTAGATTTATTTAATTATTTGATGCATGAAAACATTTACAATACCAGTCAAAAATTTTGAATAATTGTGTTTTTTATATGCTCAACAAGCCTGCATTTCTTAATCATACACACAGTAAAAGCAGTAATATTGTGAAATATTATTACAATTTAAAATAACTGTATTGAATATATTTTACAAAAAATAAGCCATGGTGAGCAGAAGATCATTCTGTCAAATACATAGAAAAATCGTAATTACTTGTGTACATGTTACGTGAATGTATGTGTATATATTTATGCGTTTGAGATTTGTCTTAACATTTCATTTATTTGTATCAAAAGATGTATATTTATGTTATATAAGTGCCACTCATTTCTAACGTGCAAGTTTATATCTTGTTTTGCCTGATTTGTTGTAGGCCTATATTGATACACTTTGGAATAAAGAAAAGAACAGAATTGGACATCAAGATGAAAGAATTGGTTATGAGCAACAAAAAAAAACCAAAATGCATAGATTCACATATATAACAGAAAGCTAACTAACCGTCCATCCATTGATAGGGCAAAACAGACACCCTCTCTCTGGAAGGGCATCAGCTTTTCCTGCAGTTTCTGTGGAAGGAGTTGTAGTGCATCCTTGCCATGTATGGAAACCCCCTCTGAACCTCTTTTGACTTGACTTTTCAATGTTTTCATTCTCTGTATATTACAAATACATGCAGTGAGATTCATACAATTAAATGAGATGCATTGTGGTTTGTAGTTAGCTAAATTACACACATTAAGAAAACAAAACAAATACATCACAATAAAATACTGCAGCATTACCTTTTCACACTCAACATGAGACGATCATTTCGGAATTCCTACTGCCATGATTTGACATTTCGCGGCAATACTGTAAGATGCGTCACTAAACACGCTGTGCGTCATATCCGCGCGACGAGTGGCAATTTGCTGGAAATGAAAGTATATATATCTGTAGTGAAAATAATGTTCTTTTTTGCTTTTTTACTGAAATTTTTTGGCATTGAAGATATTTTACTGCCAACTAACGCTTAATTGAGTTTGTCTGGCAACTTCAAATGTGTTTATTTAAGAAGTTAAGGTGCCTCGATGTTCTACTATTTTTTTAAACAGTCAAAAGAGAATTTTTAATCAAATATAGTACGTTTTAAGAGTAAATGTCACTCACTGAGTTTCTTTCACCCTTCTGTGGATCTTAGAAATGTGAACAAAACCTAGAGCGGAGAACAGTAAAAACATAGCAGTAGTTCCGGGACGTGATTACTGATCACCGATTGGTTAATCTCGTGTCACGTGACATAAAGATTCAAAGGAAAAGTTTAAACTTTGAATAAATTCAATAAGAAAAATAACATATTTACTATTATTAATGTTTAGTTTATGAATTATGACATATTGAAATCTTATTCGCCTTTATATTAAATTAAACAATAATATTACATTATTAAAGTGTTTATAATAAAGATAATAGTAAAAATAAAAAGACAGATTTAAGATTTAAATGCAAATATTCAAAATGTATTTGGTTAAATTATAATATTAAAGTGTTCAATGTATATATAATAAACTTGTTTTAGTAATTTCTTTACTTTCCATATTATTTGCATGTTTTTTTATTTAAAAAACTATTATTTTTGTTTTTTAATTAATGTGATATTCAGTTAATGCTCATACGTTGCTTGAATCTTAATGTCTACTTATTAATTAAATAAATATACTAATTAAATAAATACATCTTAAATAGTTTTTCTTTTATAATTAGACTAATTATTTTTACAATATTTTTTATCAATCTTTGAATTATTGCAAACCTTTACTACATCTCAACTTAAAGTGGCTATAAACATATTGCATTTTTTTAATATAATAATTTATAATTTAGGATAAAAAATATAGATTTATTTCTCATTCAGTTGAATTCTTGAGCCACTCTGCGCCCTCTTTCGGTATATTAATGTTACTTCACCTAATCGAATTATATTTTCCCTTCTAGGTGTTTGAATATTGTGTCTTCAATGCCGCTGACAGACCGACAGCTTTGACTTCAGCCTTTAGCAGCCATTAGACTCATTATTTCTCTTCATTCCTTCAAATATTTATTTGTCTATCTATCTTAAAGGTAAGCCTCAAGCATATTACCATCCTTAACCCTTTAATATCACGATTTTTGGTGTTATTCCTGTGAATTTTAATGATCTGGAAAAGCTGTATGTGTGTTTAAACTCATTTAGCTTTACCATGTGTGCTAACACACCACAGTGTTTTAGTCTCATTTGAATGATTTCAAAGCAAATATCCGCCTCAGATGACTGACAATGTGTCGTTTTCGTGTCAAAGAGTGTTTTATAAACAGCCTGTGTGTTTTGCTCCTCATATATTTGAAGTAAATGTGATAAATGATCTTGTATCTCAAGGGCCAAGGAGAGATCAGGCACATGAAGAGTAAATAAACATGCAGGTTTATAAATCACAGATATGTTCATGCTTTGATATGCTTTATTTATTATTATTTCATGATAAAGTAGTGCTGATATGTTTTTGTAGCTTTAGGGTTGATCTTTGTATGTTTAAGCTCCAGGCTTCATTCATAAGGGCCTTTGCAGGTTATTAAACCACCAGGAGGAGATGTCAAGACAATAAGTGTTTTTGTTATTAATTTTTTAATACAGTTTATTAAATGTTATTTTTTACGACTGACACTTATCTAACCTGTTAATTTACACTGATTTTAGACTCCGATTCAGTTTTTTTTTGTCTGTTCAGATTTTAAACAGCAATTTTTTCTGCACATTATCCCCCCCTGCGCTTTTCTTGCATATTTTTCCAAAAATTGCTGTAGATATTTTTTAGTAGTGCACTCATCATGCTGGAAAAGGAAATTTGAGCATGTTGCATTGTGGGAATCAGTATCCCGAACAGTGTTCTTAGTTGTGTATTTCATGTTTTTAGGCAAATGTAGTAGATGATCCTGGTATTCAATGCATACAAAAAAAATGCATACTACGCACAGTATACATATATACTGCTATGGTACAATGCTATTTGAAATGTTTTGAAACCTAATTTCAATATTGGCTCTTCAATTTGAACACTTAAAAAAAAGCAAGCTAATCATTATAGATTTAAATATAAATAAACATCTAAATAAAGAGATGCTAATTATTGGTATAGGGCGAAATTTCTAGATTATTGCGTGCCAAATTCACGTCTGCTATTTAAATGTTAAAAGTCGCTGAATAATTGTAAATATTTCTTCATAGTAAAATGTATCTGATTTTGGGCTGCTTTCTCTCATCCACATTTCTTAGTCTGTGGTTTTTTTTTTTTTTTTTTTGGTGTCAATTAGTAAACGGCCTACTTTGTCATATTAGGCGTCAAATCTGGTGAGCTCCCTATCTAGACAGCTTTTATTTGGTGTCATAAGTAGTGAGCTTCTTTCCTAGACTACAGTTTTGCACATCAACCCTAGACACAGTAGCTGCTTACCTGCTTTTTTATTTCATTTTTCAGTACTAAATTTTATTGAATAATTGTAAATATTTTTTTAGGAAAATGTGTCTGGTTTTGGGCTCCTTTCTCTCATCCACATTTGATCTGTTTGTACTTAATTTAGCTTTTTTTTTATCTTAAATCATTGGCTTGAAATTAATGTTAGTTTGGTTAGTATGGAAGTAAAATAATGTCAAATGTTTTTGAAATAAAAAGCCTGTTGAATTGCACTACTTGAAAAAAAATAGGCATTGCATTAACCATGCTTGCATTTTAATGCATTGTATTTTTAGGGCTTGCATTTTTATGGGCTGAAATTCAACATGGTTGAATATTTAAGCTGTGAATATTTCAATTAAAAACATTTCAAACACATTTTCATTATTAAAAGTTCAATAATCCATATTCACCATTCATATTTCACTTCCAAAATATTCTAACTGTTTAAAAAAACAACCTATAATATTCAACAGGCGGTTTTCGGTCCATTTTATTTCGCTTTGCAAATTCGCTTCCACAAATTCAGTGGTTCAAATTCGACAGTAAATTCAACATTGACGTCCAGGAACTGCAGGAAAAGCAGAAGATTGCCGAGCATACTCTCCATCTGCTGTTAGTCGACCTCACCAGCAGGGGGTGCAAGCGCGTGTTGTTGACGAAGACCAGCAAAATTAGAGCAAGTCATTCATTTATAAAACTCATTTACAGCAATGTAAGTTTATTTGTGATTATTATGACGGCTGTTTTTGTTAAATTCGGTGCCTTCACGGTTACTTTTCCTGTGTAGCCTACATGCATATTTCTCTACCGTGAACGAGATCATAATGTTATTCCCCGATGCGGATATACAGTACAGATCCAATGTTACATTTTTGAGGTTGACATATATTTCTCTTGGTTGTTTAGTTGCCTTAACTTTATATTGTGGCGATGTGCTGCATGCAGGCTATTAGGGTTTCCCTCAATACTTCAGGATTCCCCTGCTGGACATATACAACGCTTAACGTAGCTTAATGGACTAGTGATGTAAAAGTCCAAACTCACAGGCAAGCAGATGGACTCAGAATAATGCGCACAGCTGAGCGTTTCCCAGTGATAGACTGGCATAAAGATGGTTTGATGTTGGACTTTCGCACATTTAGGGACCGTCTCTAAAGTGTATACGACTTTGGTATACACGTTTCTAACTTCAATAGCATTTGAATAGAACGACTTACAGTCATAAAACCAATTGTAAAGTGTTCATGTAGTGTCAGGCATAATGCGCACCCTTTGGATTTTTGATATTTATTCGAATAAATTTAAGTTTGCTATTGAAGTTAGAAACGTACATGCCAATGTTGTATGCAACTTTAGAGACGGTCCCTAAATGTGCGAATGTCCAATGTCAAGCCAATTTTACATTTAGTCATTTAGCAGACGCTTTTATCCAAAGCGATTTACAGTTAAACTAACAATAGGAGGACAAAAATATGCAAGTGCTATGATCCCAGTTTAAGCTAATGCAATACACGTAGGCATTTTAGGACTTATATATGTATATATATAGGCCTATATATATATATATATATATATATAGAGAGAGAGAGAGAGAGAGAGAGAGAGAATAGAATAGAAAGTGTTAGTATTAATTGATCAAGTGTTGATTTTATGCCAGTAGCCTATATCACGAAACGCTCAGCATGAAACTTTGCGCGTAAAGTTTATAATCTGAGTCCATCTTCTTGCCTGTAGCCTATATAGTAGCCTACAGCCTACATCCCCAATAAGGTGCAAGATTGGTCTTTCATATCACTGTATGTGTTAAGCGTTTTGTCCCAACGGAAAGGGAATCCTTGAGTATGAGGCATTGAGGGAAACCGATTATAATTCTGTTCATGGTAGAGAAAGCTGATGACATGTAGAATACACAGGGAAAGTAACAATGAAGTTATTGAATAAAACATAAACACAGCTTTTGTGTGTTTATCATCTTTTCCGCATATACTGTCACAGATAATCATTTCCATTTTGTGAATGAATGTCTTCGTCAACAACAAGCGCTTTTGCACCATCTGATGGTGAGGTCGACTAACAGCAGATGGAGAGTATGCTCGGCAATCTACTGCTTTTCCTGCAGTTCCTGGACGTCAATGTTGAATTTACTGTCGAATTTGAACCACTGAATTTGTGGAAGCGAATTTGCAAAGCGAAATAAAATGGACTGAAAATTGCCTGTTGAATATTATTGGTTGTATTTTTAAACAGTTTGAATATTTTGGAAATTAAATATGAATGGTGAATATGGATTATTGAATTTGTAATAATGAAAATGTGTTTGAAATGTATTTAATTGAAATATTCACAGCTTAAATATTCAACCATGTTGAATTTCAGCCCATAAAAATGCAAGCCCTAAAAATACAATGCATTAAAATGCAAGCATGGTTAATGCAATGCCTATTTTTTTCCAAGTAGTGCAATTCAACAGGCTTTTTATTTCAAAAACATTTGACATTATTTTACTTCCATAGTTAGTCACCAGATGCTTTTTGATCCTTGCAGATTCTGATTAGGGCTGCAAGATATTGGAAAAAACTGGCATTGCGCTATTTTGATTTTCATATATAGTATATTGCGACATGAAAACAGTTTCACCAGATGCCTTGAATAGCTCTACTTTAACAGAATGAATTGATGATTCGGGTGATATTGTAGGGGAGAGAATCTGCATTGAAAATAAACAAATTACAAGCATCAGATGAATACAATAGAGCAAAGGTGCAAATGAAATAAACAGTGCTTTAGGTTTTTCAGGTAAGACTAACAGTAGTATTTATGTACAGAAATTGAATAATCAAATGTAAAATAACACTGTATAAGTCTCGACTGTACAAATTTAATTTAATTAATCTTTGTCAAAGCTACAAAAGTGATTTTTTCTTTGTATTTTGTTGTTTGATTAACGTTAATGACAGACATTAGCAGGTTTATTAGGCTGCTGTCACTTTAAGGCTGAATGCACGGATCCAATATAATGATACGCATCCGTTTTCTTTCTCAATTGTGTACTTTCTCGAAAGCCTTAAGCGAATGTGTTTACGAGGATACACACAGAGACTGGTATTTTAACTTTGCAAGTATGTGTCCGTTCACGCTCAACCAGAGGTAGAAGAGAACTGAATTCGGAGTTCACGTAATGTTACAAAATGAGTTCTCTTTCTTGCGCTCAATTTGGCTCAAAATCACTCAAATGTTTAAACTGACAGAACCTAAAACCAATGCAAATAATATTTCACTCTATGATGGTTAAACTTTGAAAATTGCCTGGTCTTACATATCACAGATCAACTATGATCGTCTTGACATCGCACACATCCTGTGATGTGACATATCGCGGATGTGCACATCGCAATATCGATGCTAAAACAATTTATCGTGCAGCCCTAATTCAGATCAATCACAGTGACAACTCAAGGTCACATCAGTGATATCACAGATATTATAATAATGCATTTTGCATTTCAAATCCAGATCCTTTGACCATATTCCAGCAGCCAAACAATATATCCCGTATCTGGTACATAAACTTAATTTTTCTTGTAAAGCGCTGACATGATGCATAGTCTTGCGCTGGGGTTCTTTTTGACCTTGTGATTGTTCAGCTGTTATTTTATTTATATATATTTTTAAACACTCATGCGGTGTATTGTTAGGCGTCCTGGTTTCCTGTGCCGCCGGCCTGTTTCTGTCACGCCGAATATTAATGTTCGTGCGCGGAGGCGCTGCGGTAAGGAATGATCCACGAGCTCCTGTTCGTACAAGCTCATCTGCATCACCACAGGAGAATTCTCACCTGCGCGCCCCTCACCCCCCTTTCACCTGAGCATCACTTCATTCTGCAGCACCGCATTCATTTAAGACAATGAGATGACTTTAATTTAATGACTTTTTACCTAGTAGGTACTAGGTGGACTGCCATTTGGGTTAAGAAATTATACTAGTGCTGTGAAATGCAGTTGAACTGGTGTCCAAAGGAGATCAATATCAATTTGTAAAATTTTTCTGTCATTGTGAACATTACCTGTTCACCATATGTGCCCTGTTCACCCATTAAGTTCTGTGAATTTAAAGCCGGCCATTTGTGTTAAGGAGTATCCACTGTATCCTTACTGTTTACATACATTGATATGTAGTTGAATTGGTGTCCAAAAGACGCCATAATCCCTTTTAATAATCCCTAAGTTTTTAGCATAATATTAGTTATAGTTTTGAATGCTACTTTTTCACCCGGTGTGACCTGTTCACCCAAAAAGTAGTGTGGATGTAGAGCCAGACTTTAATGAGAGTACAGTGATATACAATTAAATTGGCTCCAAAAGAGTCCAAAAATATATAGATAATATAATAAATACAATTGTATCTGTTATACCTGTGCATCTTGTTCACTCAAAAAGTACTTTGAATCTTTCTGCCAATTTTTTTTTTGTGTGTGTGGAGTGAACAGTTATATGCAGTTATATACAGTTGATTTGTTCCAGAATAGGCCATACTCACCAGGTTTTTAGCAAATGCCAGTTATTGTTTTGAATGTTACCTTTTCACCCTGTGCACCCTGTTCACCCAAAAAGTAGTGTGAATGAAGAGCCAGACTTTGTTAATGAGAGTAGAATGATATAAAGTTGAATTGGTGCCCAAAAGAGGCTATAATCACCTTGTTAATGAGAGTAGCGTGTTTTAGTTAAATTGATGGCTAAAATCAACTTAGCCTAGTGAAATATTAGCGAAATATTAGCCTAGTTTTTACACGTTCACCCATTAAGTACTGTGACTCTAGAGCAGGACCACTTTATGTTTTTCGGGTAAGATTTCGTATCGCCTTGAGAGGGTCTTGCATCCAGATTTCCACAAAACTCTCATTGACTCATTTTTCTCTGAAGCATCCAGGTCTCAGGGCTGTCCAGGGGTGTCAACTAGACCAGAGAAATGACCGTTGTGACCGGTCACCTTTAAATGTCAACACGTTTTCTCATTCTGTTCTTACATGGCTGGAAAAGCCAGTGGACAGCAGACCTTCTCTCTTCCCTACGTATTAACGAGAATAATGGCTAGTTTGGTGAATTATGGCGCTGTGGTATTTTGGGGCGCTACAGAGTTATTGACCTGTTCTATCTTTCGGTAATCAGTGTGGAGCTGGACATTTCTCCCTAATGAGATAATATCTGATACAAATTACCACTGTGCTACCTCTCGCTGTCTCCACTGCTTCAGTAATCCATATCTTTTTCATTTATTCTTGTTGTTTTGCATAGGTAACGTTTTTTTTGTTGTTGGTCAAGATAGCCCAGAAGCACAATGCTAACTGCCCCTGCCCCCAACATGCTTATTAGAAGTTGTCTGCAAATCCCGACCCTTATCCTGAGGCTATTCCCACCGTTCTTGCAGACACCGTCAGGGGGAAAGCAGAATAAACGCGGCTGTCACATTTCCTCCGCAGGCTAACGGCATCTTGGGCTACAATTAGCCAGCAGTGCCAGTCCTCCCCCCTCTGGTCTTTTGTTATGCAAATGAGACACATGTAATGCGGCGTTTAGCTGGAATTTTTGCAGATTTTCTCTTTCACTGAAAGGAGCCGCTTGGTGAATGGGGAGTTTTACTTTAACTTGACTGGCTTTGTGCAACTGTCAGTTCGACTTTTATTCCTTTTTTTTTTACACACGAAAATGGCGGTACTTGTTGTCACAGTCAGTCACCATCATGTCAAGATTATGATTGTTTGTTAATTTGTAGTGTTGTCTGGATATATTGTTTTGTCTGGAAGCATGTTTGGTTTGAATTGTCTTCCTAGACTGTGGTGAGCATCAAGCCTAGTGAGCTACCTACCTTGATGACATTCTGAGCATCGAACATTCTGACCTTCCTTCCTAGACAGATTTTTTGAGCATTAAACAAGAAAGCAGAGGCGGCTTTTTTGTCAACTCCCTACCTAGACAGCATTTTTAGACCTCAAACCTAGTGATCCGCCTTGCTAGATAACATTTCTGGCATTAACCCAGTAAGTACCTCAGTAAGCTTCCCATCTAGACAGATACTTAGTGAACTGCCTAAGTAGACTGAAATTTGGGCATGAATCCTAGTTACATTTTGGGGGGTAAAACCTCCTGACCTCCCCATCTAGACAGCATTTTTGAGTGTCAAACCTTGAAAACTGCCTTAGTTAGCTCCCTTTCTAGACAGCATTTTTGGCCATCAAAGCTAGTGAGTCCCCTAGATAAATGGCATTTGTGGGCATTTTACCTAGTTATCTCCCTATTTAGACAGCATTTTTGGGGATCAAACCTAGTTAGCTCCCAATCTAAACAGCATTTTTGGCTATCAAAGCTAGTGAGTCCCCTACATAAATGGCATTTATGGGCATTTTACCTAGTTATCTCCCTATTTAGACAGCATTTTTGGACATCAAACCTAGCGTGCTCCCTGTCTAGATAGCAATTTCGGTGTCATACCCAATAAGCTGCCTACAGATAGAAATTTGGGCATCAAACCTAAGACCGCATGTTTGGGCATAGACTGCATTTTGTTAGTTTTGTCTGAAAATCGTTTAGTCTGAAAGCTTGTTTGTTTGGCTGTAGTTAACCTTTCGTTCATATTCAAAGCCATTTTTTTTACCTGCCCTTTTTTTTTGGGACGACTTTTCAACAGTAACACGTAAATCGTTTTCCGTGACCCACTTTTCTCCATGACCTCACGTCCCTGCGTCAGTCAGCAATGGAAAGGGTGCTTGCTTGTTAAACCAGGGCGTCTACCTAACCACCAGGTATTATTTTTTTCCGCAAAAATGTGCACGGAAATGTGGAGATTTGAGGCACAAGGGGACATCACTTTAAGTAGGGCGTGTGTGTGCGACTGCAGCACTGAGTTCGATGAGTATCTTACATGCACCCTTTGCAACCGAATAAGGTGGATTTGCAGTGCTGGCGTGCTCCTACCCTGACAGACTGTCCCACAGTGGCACTTCGCCACAGTTGGTTGTGTGTGTGTGTGTGTGTGTCTTCGCCGTCTGCCTCTCTCTCCGGTCCACAGGGACCATCTGATTGGCTCTCGAGGGTGGAGCCCTGCTTAGCGCTGACATACTGCACCCAGCCCTCAGGGTGTTCTGATTGGCCAGGGGAGGGGTGACATCACAAAGGCCAGCTGTTGATTTGGCGGAGAGTGTGTGTGTGTGAGAGAGAGAGAGAGGAGAATCAGGAAGGATTGCGGCAGCGATGGCTTTGGGCAGGTACGCGAACGCTCCACGCTCAGACGGAGGAGAGCAGAGCTGCACTGAGCGCGCTCCGTTTGATGCCACTCGGGCTGCTATGGAAACTAATGATGTGAGCCGAGCAGCGGATCATGAACGACAGGCAGGTGTGTGTTTGTGTGTGTGAAGTCTTGAACATGTTGATTTGCATGCTGGTGTTGTTTTTTTTTCTTGCTCATTTTAATTGAGGTGAACGTAAAAATGATTACGTAAAGTAGTAAAAAAAAAAAACTCTTGAAATTTCCTACGTATATTTTTTACAATGAAGGAATTTAATTTAAATGGAAAACATTGCAACATTTGAGCTTGGTCTTCAAATAAATATTTGCAAAAGTGATCAAATAATCTAGATTAGTTTTTAGTGCCAATTCCATATTAATTCTAAACCTTGGTTAAATTCATTGTGACTAAATTTGCATGTCAGCAAATTGCAGTCTCTGCTTGTGTGTGTGTGTGTGTGCGCACTTTGTAATGACAATCTTGTAATTGCTCTATTTTATAATTTAAAAAAGCGCCCGAGGCGGCTATCAGCAGAAAGCTGGGTGTTTGTGTCGGTGTAAATTACAGCCGAAGGCAGCCCGGCTAATATCGTTAATGTGGCGAATCGTGTAAATGAACTGATGAGGAGAGGAGAGGAGAGGAGAAGAATAGCTCGACTGTGACAGCGGCCACACACTGAGAACACGGATTGTGACGGGAGGAGGAAAAAAGAGGGAAAACCATTAGCAACGCTTTTATCCAGAAATATGGGCCATTTGCATATTAGTCTAAAACAGGGGTGAAGTGAAATATGTGTAGCCTGGAGCCCGGCACGGTGGTGCACTTCTTTTGTCAGGAGGGTAAGTCCTCGTTGCTTCCTGAAATATGGTTATTAATAATTGATAATGGGAAATTACGGATGGGCTTTATTGTCTCGGACAACAAGGTTAAAGCGAGATGATGTTGCATCCATTTTTGTGGAAAGTTGTGGTTGTGTTTGTCTTTATTTATTTTACTTTGCATGTGTTAGTCTGTTTTTTTTGTCTTTTTTTTTTTGTCTTTTTTTTTTTGTGTGGTTCGTTGAGACAAAATGGAAAAATAAACGTAAGTAGTATTTGTGGGCTGATGTTTTAGTTTCGTCTAAATAAAGTCTGTGTGTCCGTCCCAGATTTAGTGACATTATGACGGTCTCAAAAGTCAGTAAACTACCTTGGAAGCATTTTTGGGCATCGCACTTAGTGAGCTTCCTACTTAAATGCCAACAAAGCTTATTAACTGTTTGCCTAGATGGCGTTTGTGCATCACAATTAGTGCAGTTGCTTCTTAGACAGCATTTTTGGGCATAAAACCTTGTGAACTACCTTGTCGGATGCATTTTTTCGGTATCATACCTATTGAGTTGCCTACTTCGACTGCATTTTCGGGCATCAAAAGCTGTTTGCCTAGACAGCATTTGTGGGCATCATACTTGGAGCATCATTTTTTGTCTCCTAAATACATGAATATAAATGTAAACCCTTATTATACGCCTACCCAGACAGCATTTCTGGCCATCAAATCTAGTAAGCTGGTTTCCTAGATGCATTTTATGGCATTATACCAATTGAGCCACATACCAAGACGGCATTTTCAGGCATCAAAAGCTTATTAACTGTTTGCCTAGACAGCAATTGCGTGCATCATACTTGGTGCACTTCCTTCCTAGACAGCATTTTTTGTCATTATTCCTTGTGAGCTACCTTTCTAGATGCATTTAGAGCACTATACCTTTTTTGCTGCCTAAGTAGCAGTTTTGAGCATCATTTTCATCTGCTAATGCATAAATGTGAATGTAAAACCTTGTTATACACCTACACAGACCGTCAAATCTAGTGAGCTGGATGCATTTTAGGTCATTATATCTATTGAGTCGCCTACCTAGACTGCATTTGCAAGCATCAAAAGCTTATATGCCTAGACAGCAATTGTGGGCATCATACTTAGTGCGCTACCTTCCTAGACAGCAGTTTTGGGCATTGTATCAAGTGAGCTTCCTACCTACACAGCATGTTTTGGCATCAAACCAAGTTAGCGAGCTGTCTACCTAGATGGCCTTACTTACCTAGACAATATTGTTGTGCACTACCTTTCTAGACAGCCATTTTGGGAATTGTACCCCTACTAAATGGCGATTCGGGGCATGAGACCTAGTTAGCCGCCTTTCTAGAACTCTTACCTCGACAACAGTACCAAGAGAGCTGCCTAAGACGACAAAACTTTTGAGCATTTTATATTGAAAATGATGTAAGGTGCCTATCTAGACAGCAGTATTTGAGTATTTTACCTTTTGAGACCTTGACTGTTTTTTGAAGGGGCTTGTACCTAGTGAGCTGCCTAGCTAGAATGCATTTATGGGCAGTCTCAGATATAATATCCTGTACACTACCAATCTAGACAACATTTTTAGTCATCATACTTAGCAAATATAGCTTTTTTTTGGGCAACATATGTTATTCTTGAGCATCAATCGACTGGAAACACACCAATTATACCCAAAAATGCTGTCTAGGTAGTCAGCTGTGTAGTTTTTGAGAGACAGTCGGTGCATTTGTTTGTTTCTGCGGTGGTTGGTTTTTCTCTCTTTTTTTTTTTTATCCTCCAGCATCAAACTCGGACATCTGTACTGTCAAGTTTGTGAAAATATGCAGCCGCCGATATCCGCGGGGAGTCTTTTCTCTCTAGTGATGCTTGGTAGAACTTATTGAATATGGAGTGAAAACTGTTGTGCGTGCAGGAGGGGAGGGTAGTTGCGGTGGAGGGCGTATTTCGAAATGCAGATTTGGATTTTTCACTTCACCTCGACATAAACGCTGTGTTCAGAGGAAAAGATACGGTAGCGCTGAGATTAGCCTGCAGCAAGAGAGATGCTTGGATATTTATGAACAGCGCTTGTGTAATTCCTGCCAACAGTAGGTGTTTCAATCCATGCGTGGGAGGAAAAGCGCTCTCATAAGTCATAATTGTCCTTGAAAGCGTCAGTTGGTGTGCAATTGTACCGCCCTTTATCCCTGCGCCCCAGATTGGTCTGTTCTGAGCCCAAAGAAGATAAAGAGACACTTTATCCACTCCTACTTCCTGCGGTGATGTGGGATAATGCCAGTGACCTGTGCGCAAACACTCACGAAAAAGTCATGGCATGGTCTCTGATAATTCTGAGGGACCGTCTGGCTGTTATCTTGAGTGGTCAAACCCACCTGTTCTTGTCGTCGCCACCTGCGCTACTGTCAAATCGCGCGTGATGCTAATCGCTTGAATTTTGATCAGTGTGCGTGTTTCGTGGTTTGATGGTTTCGGTAACTTGAATCTCTAGCAGGACTCTACCTTGGTCAAATTTGTACAGTGTATTTGGACCCAGTTGGCGTACTTTGTGGGATTACTGAGGCAGGTTAGGCCCGTTTGACCTCGAGATATATGGTGGGTCACAACTTGGCACAGGTTTCTAGATTGGCGGTGGCAGGATAGGCGAGGCGGAGGCGGAGGCTGGGTGTTTTTGGGTCATTAATGCCCAGGCGAACACTGGCACTTATGTTCAGTTCATTTAGACACAAGCTTGAATGAATGAATCCTTCTGTCGGGTAGGCGTTACTTTAACGTCATAGGATTATTATGAAACAACTTATTAATATTTATTATTTTCTTGACTTGTCAGAACACCAAGTAATTTGAATGAACTAAACATTCATTAGTAGGATTGGTATTTGGTCATCTGTATTGAGTTGGCACCAGGGTTGTTGTCGAAATAAAGCTGAAATAAAGAAAAAAATACTAGGGATCATTCACCCAAAATAGATTTTTGGGTGAACTATCCCTTTAAGTTTTGTGAACGGAACCTATAGAAAGGTTACGTAACACTGTGACCTATTAAATATTCATATATTTCTTGACTTATCAACTGTGATGTTATCGGTTTACAGTATTATCATAATTTTTTATGATAGTCATTCATTATGTTTTTTTTTTTTTTCTTGCGTTAGTGTTGCTTGGATACTACCGATGCTAATCGTTCATTATAGTAGTGCCAAAACGTTTTTTTTTTTTTTAGAGTTGGTACTACTAAAGATTTGTCATAGTAGGATTTGCGTTGAATTAACGATACTAATCATTCATCACAGTAGGATTCCTAATTTTGCTACTTGTATTCAGTTGGTACTACAAATTTTTCATTGTTGGATTTGCAATTACTCCAGTCAAATTAAGTTGGTATTATCGGTACTAATTGTTTGTCATAGTAGGATTCGTAATTTCACCACTTGTGTTGAGTTTGTAGTACTGATAATTTCGGCAGTCATATTGTTCATAATAGTAGGATTTCTAATTTCGCAACTCTTGTTGTCGAGTTGATACCAATGGTAAATATTTGTGACATTAGGATTTGTAATAAATTTGGTTTGTTTTTAAATACGCCTTGACAAGTACTGTACCAAATGTCACTTGCTTTTTCTTATTTATAAGTCTCTTTCTTTTTGACTAGCAAGATTTCTCAGTTCGAAGATGAATAGGGCTTATCTCAATTTATCTCCATCTGTTAATTAAAGTGATTGCACTACATGGGAAGGTTAAAGATGAAACATCACAAGACCTATGCGTGAGCTATATTGACTGAGGGATATTCCAATCAACAGACTATACTTTTAAATTGAGTATGGAGCCGTATTTATCGGCTTAGTATTCCTTTTAGCTGGTTGAAATGCTTAAAATGCGTATAAGGTTCAGCGATAAACGTGACTTTCTCTCAGTGTATTTTAATGTCCCTGCTTCTCTGCGGCACAGACTGTTCTCCATATTCATGTCACCACCCTGACACTTTTTTAAAAGCGCTGCAGTGCTTCTGCTCCCGAAAGACCTTTTATACTTTCCATCAAACAACCCACACACAAGTTCAGTTATCCCTCACGGATGCTACTGTATCCATGCATCCCTGACCTCTTGACCTCGCTGTATTTGACCCCCTGACCTCTGTCCTTGTGTGTGTGACAGGTGTCCGAGGGTGATGCGGAGCGTGTGCGTGAGCCGTGGCTTGGCGACCCGACCCGAGCGCTGGTGACGGGGGTCATGGGACTGCTGCTGCCCCCTGTCCGTCTCTCAGTCCGCCCCTCTGCCTCCGGAGGCCCCAGGGTCCTACGCTCCCTAAGGTTCCTGCCCAGTCCTGAAAACAGCACAGCCGGTAAACACCAACATTCGTACCGATGTCGTTTGTGCGAACACATTTACTTTTAAACAAAATACCAAAATGTTTTTAGTTCATGATAATTTGTCAAAATATTACATTTGATGCAAATGATGGATAGAAGTACCCCGTTCTCTTTCACGTACCTAGATTTCAAGAGTTATGTAACTTGCGGAACTCAAGTTTCAAATTTGATATCCAAAAACTGTAAAGGCATTAACATTTGAGCAAATATTTACAATCTAAACAACTATAATTAACATTTAGACTATCAAGAATTAACCTACAGTACTTTACAGTTTCTTTTTCGACTAGCCTGCACTGCTTTAATTTTTTTTTACGCAAGCTTTTCTAACAAATCAGATTTACGAATTGTTCAAAGTAAAAGGTTTGGTACATGAATATGAATTAGTTTACGTAATTGCTCAATTTCAGATGTAACGTCAGCAGTTAATTCATATTTATGAGCTAATCTTTTGCCATATGTGGCGAAATTACGAATCCTTCTATGGTAAAGTTTTTATGAATGCCTCATGTTACATAAGGCATGGCATTAATAAAACTTATGATAATCCATTTTATGAACTAATCCTTTTAGTTAAGTACCGAATTGAGTCCTACAGCAACTATCCAGAAAAATTTGGTATGACATTGAGCATGATTTAAGTTCGCAACCTCAAATTTATTCACATCAAATTAACTATAGGTGCAAATTTATCTATGAAATAAATGTACTTATGATTTTTAATTATCTATATTGACATTAACCTGCAGGCTTAACTGATTGATCGAAAGGCATATGATGAAAATTTGGCGCTAGTCAGCTGGCTAATTAACGAATACTACTATGGGAAATGAATATTAATTAGGTTACGTGACTGCACATTTCAAGGAACGTTACAAAGCAGCTTCAGACATCATTAATATTCGTGATGTTAGCCTATGGCACTGCAGAATTCGTAATTTCGCCCAACCTGTGTTACGTTTTTACAAATTTAACATCAATTTGGTAGCAAAGAACCAGTAATTTTAACATCAAGTTGAAATCAACATAATTACGCTGTGAACGAAATCACCATTGTGTCTGTTTATCTCACAGGTGGTGATTTTCGGCCTTGCGTCTGAAGATAATGTCTGAATCTTCTCTGGACACCAGAAGTCGTGACGTTATGAAGGTTCTGGAGAGTGACGGGCCGCACATGGCCGAACCGTCCGCGACCCTCAACGACCCCCAACACACGCCCCAGAACAACGGCACACACGCCCAGGAGTGTGTTACAGACCAAAGTTCCTCACATCAAACTCAGGTAAACTTGTGCATTATGGGTAATATAATCCAAAGCCAACTGAATATGAGATTGTAGCCTCTTGCTAATGACTTATTATGGGATGTTAACGACCACTGAGTGGTATGCTGTTGCTGTGGTTTCCATTGTCTCTGCTTAAAGACAACAAGATGAGTAGAATCAGCCAATCGAATCCAAGCTGGCGTGTGATTGGTTAATGCCAGTAAAGAGAAGAAGGACAGTTAATCTGCACCTGAAATCCTGCTGGTTTATCTGCAAACCCTCAGGGTGTGAGAGTGTGCGTGTGTGTGTGTGTGTATGACTTTGCCACCATCTGCTCTTGGTGCAATGAGAAAGGGCAGCGGCCAGGTGCATTGAAACACATGCTGATCTCAGCTCTATTCCTCTCATTGTTCATTTCTCTCTCCTTTCCTGCACAATTAGCTGCTTCACTGGTGCACACACTCCTTTAACGATATATTACCTGCAATAACATGCATATCTCAACTTTTTGACCTTCTGGATTTGCCATATATTTCCAGGACTGGGCGATACATTAATTATTTAATATATTTAAAAAAAAGAAAATAATTTATTTAATTTAGAAGTCTAGAAAACATTATAAATGTCTTTACTGTCTCTGTCGATCAATTTAATGCATCCATGCCGAATATTAATAATAATTAAAAAAATAGTGGTGACATTAGTAGTGTAAAAAAATTATGCTTTTAGCTAAATTTAATATAATGTTTAAGGTTTTTACATGATTGCAAAGGCAGTTTGGTTGAAATTATGGTTCACAAAAACTACATAAATATATCCTAAAGTCTGAAAACAAAAGATATTTTTTAATGTACATTTATATTATTATTTTAATTAAATCCATTATAGTTCATATATATATATATACATTTTTAGCATGTTATACGTTAACAAACAATTGTGTATTTTAAATGTTTAATAACATGATCCAAATTTCCTCCTTTTTAACAACAGCTCGGCCAATCAGCACAGAGTATTAAACGGTCCAAGGTACGGTATGATCACAGCATGAGTTGGTTCGCTTTTTTTTTCTTCTTTTTTTGATTGATTGGTTGGTTGTTTTGTTTGCCTGCGCTCTGTGTGCCTTGCGAGAAAAAAAGAGAGAGAGAGTTCGGCAGTGCATTGTGGGAATAAAAGCCCCTGCTCGAGTCAGTAAAGAATAATAAATGTGCTTATAGGGGGGATGCTGCTTTTAGCACTTTTGCAGCATGAACCAAAATGCCGGGGGTTTGTAAAACCCAAGGGCCTCCTCTGGAGATTTTCCCACCTAGTGTCGAATTCTGCTCTGCTCTTGATGTCGGTTTATCCCTGCATTTTGAACAGCCGCTGTTTTTGTGATTTTCGTTGAGTTTGTGCATTAAAACTCTGTTCTTTTTGGTTGTTTTGACATTGCCTGCAAGAAATTGTCTCTTGTGTTTATTATTATTTCTAAAAATGATTTCTACGTTCGAGATTTTCAGACTTTCAGGGGTTTCAGATGTGTTTATATAAGAGTTGGTTTTAATAAACATGCCTTTAATTAACACAGACCCCTCCCAGAGCTCTGAAAAGTCTCCTGAGACGTTGCAAAATGGTGCTTGTATATTTTTAGTCATGCGTTGTTGGACGTTTTTTTGCGAATGAGTGCCAGACGTTTTGGTAACCATGGTTACTCTCCTCCAGTCCAACGGCAAGTTAAAGTTAGTTCGCAGCTTGGCGGTGTGTGAGGAACCATCTCCACCTCTGCTCCAAGAACTGCCACAAGAACAGGTAAACGTGTGTGTGTGTGTGTGTGTGTGAGGAATAGCATATTCCTTACCTTTTAGGTCATGTGACTTAGTTTACTTAATTCACATACTATTTAAAATAAAAATAGCATGCCGTTCATACTACAAAGTATGAAGGCCCTTAGGGGACATTGTGATGGTAAAAAAAAAAAGAGGATAAATTATATTTCAATGATTTTGCATTCGCTCACAAAACTTTTGTGATGGAAATAATATGAGGTGGGAGGACAAACTATATTTCAGGGCTTTTGCGAGCGAACGCAACGTTTCTTGGGGGAACGGAAAGGTTTTTATGAGAAAATGCAAATGTTAATTTTCTCGGGGGAACACAAACTACATTTTTCTTGGGGGAACGCAATAGTATTGCAAAAGCGCATTTTTTCTCTGGGGAACATAATGGTTTTGCAAGAGAATGCAAAGTCTCTCTGGGAATGCTATAGTTTTGTGAGAAAATGCAAATGTTTTGCGAGAACTCAAAAGTTTTGCAAGAGAAGGCAAATTTTCTCAGGGAAACGCTACAGTTTTGTGAGAAAATACAAGAGTTTTGCGAGACAATGCAAATTTTCTCGGGGGAACGCAATAGTTTTGTGAGAGAATGCAAAATTTCTTAAGGAAACGCAATTGTTTTGCGAGAAAACGCAAAGTTTCTCAGGGAAACAATAGTTTTGTGAGAAAATGCAACCGTTTTGCGAGACAATGCAAAGTATCTCGGGGAACGCAATAGTTTTGCAAGAGAATGCTAATATTTTAGCGAGAAAGCGCAAAGGTTTTGCAAGAGAAGGCACATTTTCTCGAAGAACGTAATAGTTTCCGAGAATGCAAAGTTTCTCAAGGAATGTAATACTTTGCGAGAGAATGCAAAGTTTCTCAGGAAACCGACTCGGTTACTAACGTAACCTCGGTTCCCTGAGAGGAGGGAACGAGTATTGCGTAAGTAGCTTACGCTATGGGAAAACTCCTTTTCTCGAGAATATTGAAGTCTTTATGTAAAACGCATTGCAGCTGCACAGCTGACAGCAATAAACGAAGGAGCTCGGTCATTGGCTGTGCTGCGGCAACTTGCTCGAACCAATGACGGGGCGACTCTGAATGCGCGACCAATGAGCGCGCTTCGCGCTCGTGCGCGTCAGAGCCCGCCAAGATGGGCGTGGCCAAGAGCTATATCTTGGGCGCCCCGTCATGAGAGTTCTTTAGGTTAAAACGACTGAAGCGAACTAACCAAGCACAAGCACGGCAGCTTACGCAATACTCGTTCCCTCCTCTCAGGGAACCGAGGTTACGTTAGTAACCGAGTCGTTCCCTTTCGAGAGGTCTCTCCTATTGCGTAAGTAGCTTACGCTATGGGAACACCATGCAAAACGCTGTGCGTGCTGAACTTCGCCTTATGATAGCCAGAGGCAGGTGCCTGAGGTGAAAAGCAAAGTTATCATCCAACTAGCCGGCAGAGGCGAGCTTTATATGTGGGAAAAAAATACAGAGCGGCTAGAAGGCGCTCAGTGTGACACAAGCACATACATAATCTAGATACGAACTCGTAGTTCAACTAGCATCATGCTGATAGTACATTGGAATGCAATGTCGGGACCTGTAGGTTGTAGAACCTGATAAATGTGGACGGTGAGGCCCAGCCTGCCGCCGCACAAATATCCTCGATCGGTATCGCGCTCGACCATGCCCAGGAAGAAGCCACACTCCTGGTGGTGTGTGCTTTGACTCCCCAGGGGCATTGAAGTCCCTTAGCTTCATAAGCCAGCGCTATAGCTTCAACTATCCAGTGAGAGATTCTCTGCTTTGAAACGGCGGAACCTTTCATACGGCCGCCAAAGCATACAAACAGTATCTAACTAGAGTAGATTAGCGTCGTGTTCGTCTGCTGGAGACGATAGCGCAGTTAGGGAGATAACCTGTGCTCTGAAGGGAGTGGTGAGCACTTTAGGAATATACCCATGTTTCGGTCTAAGGATGACTCTGCAGTCGTTAGGTCCGAATTCTAGGCAGGCAGCGCTTGTCGAAAGCGTGTGCAGGTCGCCCACTCTCTTGACTCTCTTGAGTGCCAGCAAGAGCGCAGTCTTGAGCGAGAGCTGTTTAAGGTGCACGGTTCGGAGTGGTTCAAACAGGGGGCCCTTTAAGAGCGTCTAGGACAGTAGCTAGGTCCCAGATCGGCACTGAGGGGGGGCGTGAAGGGTTCATCCTCCTAGCGCCCCTTAGGAAACGAATAATTAGGTCGTTTCTTCCCAATGGACGTTCCATTACAGGGTCGTGTGACGCTGTGATGGCCGCCACATATACTTTGAGCGTGGAGGGGGTGCGGCCCGCCTCCAGAAGCCCTTGTAGAAAAGCGAGTACGTTCGTAATCTCGCATGTTTCAGGGTTCAGGCCCTTGGCATTACACCAGTCACTGAACACTTTCCATTTCTGGGCATATAAGCGTCTCGTGGAGGGCGCCCGTGCCTCAGCGATGGTATTTAGTGCTCCGCTCGTGAGGTTCCTGGGAACCCGTTGAGGGGTCATGCATGAAGGGCCCACAGATCGGGGCGGGGATGAAATATCATCCCGCTGGCCTGACTGAGGAGGTCTGGCCTCAGTGGAATCGGCCGTGGTGCAGATTGCATTTGCATCAGATCTGGAAACCATGTTTGGTTCTTCCAGAGTGGGGCTATCAGCAGCACTGCGTTTTTCTCCTATCTGACCCGACTGATGACCTGTGGCAGCATCGCGATCGGGGGAAAAGGCATATAAGGGGCGGCTCGGCCAGCTCTGGGCGAGCGCGTCCGTGCTTTTCGTGAAGAAAAGAGAGCAGTGCGCGTTCTCCTTGGAGGCGAAGAGGTCGATATCCGCTTTGCCAAAGGTTTTCCATAACCACTGAATCGTCAGCAGGTTGACAGCCCATTCTCCTGGGAGAATCTTGTCTCTGGATAGCATGTCTGCCCCCTGGTTCAGGGCGCCTGGCACATGTGCTGCTCTCAGCGAGCGCAAGTTGTGCTGGGACCATAAAATGAGTCTCCTGGCCATTGAATGCATGGAGCTCGACCTGAGTCCACCCTGGCAATTTATGTACGACACTACCGTCATGTTGTCCGTTCGGACCAGGACGTGTTCGTTTTTTAGATGTGGGAGCAGGGCTCTGAGAGCCAAAGCGACCGCTTTCATTTCCAGACAGTTTATGTGTAGGCGCTTCTCCGGGTTTGACCAAAAGCCGGAGACAGGCCTGCCCTCGTAAAGGGCCCCCCAACCTATTTTGGAGGCATCTGTCGTTATCATCTTTCTCCGGCTTTCCAGTGCGTCAGGGCTTTTATACAGCCGTGGTTCGCTCTGATTAAAAAGTGGCCCGAATGCCACGCGTGAGTAGGGACGCGGTTCTTGAGCCAGCGTTGGAGAGGGCGCATATGCAACAATCCTAGCTGGAGTACGGCCGATGCTGAGGCCATGAGACCGAGCATCCTCTGAAACCGCTTGACGGGGGCGCGCGCGCCTGCCCTGAATGATGTTGCAAGGCGGCGGATGGTGAGCGCGCGCTCTGATGAGAGACGCGCTGTCATTTGCATCGAGTCTAGAACTATTCCCAGGAAAGAAATCCTCTGGCTGGGAGATAGTATGCTTTTTGCAAAATTGATTCTTAGACCCAGGCATTCTAAATGGCTGATAATCCAAGATCTGTGTGTTATTAACTGACTTTCTGATTGTGCTAGAACCAGCCAATCGTCGAGATAATTCAGTATTCGCACTCCCCTTCGCCTTAGGGGGGAAACTGCTGCATCAATACATTTCGTGAATGTACGGGGAGCCAGGGACAGGCCGAACGGAAGTACTGTGTACTGGTATGACTGTCCCTCGAAAGCGAATCTCAGAAACGGCCTGTGATGAGGCGCTATTGGAATGTGAAAGTAAGCATCTTTCAGATCCACTGAGAGAAACCAATCTCCTGGGCGTACTTGCGCGAGGATATGCTTGGTTGTTAACATTCTGAACGAGCGAATCATTAGTGCTTTGTTCAGGTGTCTGAGATCTAGGATGGGGCGGAGACCGCCATCCTTTTTCGGGACGAGAAAATAGCGGCTGTAAAAACCTGCCTCGCTCAGAGAGGGGGAAACAGTTTCCACAGCGCCCTTTTCTGTTAGTTTGAGCACCTCGGTACGTAGAACATGTGAACACTCCTTTCTCACTTTCGTCTCGACCACAGTCGTAAAACGTGGTGGTCTGCGAGCGAACTGGAGCGAGTATCCGTGCTTTACTATATTCAATACCCATTTCGGCATATCTGGAATGTTTTCCCATGCCGCTGCGTGTACAGATATGGGCTGAATACAGGCTAGGGGCGGGCCGCTGTGACGTAGGGACCCGGCCAGCGAATCGCCTGAGCTCGTAGCTCTCAGAGGCGCGGGCGCGCGCTGAGCAGCTGAGTGAATGGGCGCGTGTGTGATTACAACAGCGCGCGCTGTGTCTGTAAAACTCGCAGCCTGAGCTGGGGTTGTGTTTGACACTGTAAGGACAGTGTTTATAAGTGGGGGTGCATAAACAGTGGTAGGCACACGCGTCACTTTTATAATGTTTCCTGGTTTTACTGGGGATGAATTTATAACTGTGTGAACAGTGCTTGTGTGTAGTGGTGCGTACATGACCGTAGGCACGTGATCTACATTCAAGGTGGCTTGCGGTTGTGAGAGCGCGAGCAGCGTCGAGCATCAGCCTGAGGCGCGGGCTGAGAGGCGGTGGGAGCTGTTCTAGCCCGCTGCGGCTGTGGCGGTCTCTGTCTGCTCTGCGATGAGCTGGAGCGCTTGGGCAGGAAATGACGCATAGCTTGTGAAGCGTTCTGGGCCTCAGTGAAGCGTTCGCTAAACCCTTAACCGCCGGTCCAAACAGCCCGCTGGTGGAGATAGGCGCGTCGAGAAATGGCGCCTTATCAGCGTCCTTCATCTCCGTCAGAGTTAACCACAGATGGCGCTCGAGAACAGTCAAATTAGCCATGGCACGGCCAATAGACTGGGCGGTGGCCTTCGTGGCTCGCAGAGCTATATCAGTTGCGCTGCGCAGGTCCCTAAAGGCTTCGGGTTCGGGGCCAGACTCGTCCATAGAGCGGAGAAGCTTGGCTTGGAACACTTGAAGTACCGCCATTGAGTGAAGCGCTGATGCAGCTTGGCCGACGGCGGCGTAGGCGCGACCGGCGAGAGCAGAAGTAGTGCGGCAGGGCTTCGAGGGGTGGGAAGCTTTGGCTTTCCATCCGGTGGTGGAGGGCGGGCAGAGATGATTGGCCACGGCCTCCTCGAGGGGCGGCGTTCCCTCGTAGCCTCTTTCCTTCGCGCCATCCACAGAGGAGAGCGAAGAAGAAAAAGAAGGCTTTAGGCGCGCAGAGTGGGGGGCTTTCCACGACTTGGTGAGTTCGTCGTGAACTTCCGGGAAGAAGGGAGAAGGCCTTTGCCGAGGGGCCTGCTGGCGCCCCTGCAGAAACCACTCATCCAGTCGGCTCCGGGTTGGTTCTTCGGGAGAAGACCAATTGAGCCCGAGGTCTTCCACGGCCTTAGAGAGGACACGGATAATCTCGGTATCCATGGTGGAGCCCCCGCTAGTGCTAGCTAGCGTCGACGGGGCGGGGTCGAGAGTGGAGCCCGGCCAGTCGTCCGATGCAGCGTCGATGGACAAGCTGTCATCCATTTCCCCGTCGTCCTCGGACGCGCCGAAATTCACAAGGCCCACCGCTCTGCTAGAGTGGTGTGGATCCGGCTGGGTGAACTGAACCGGCGGTGGGGAAGGCAAGAGCGGCGGTGAAGCACGCGGAGGCTGCCTCGGCGTGACGTCACTGAGCTCAGGTTCAGGAAGCCTCTGTGAGCGGCGCTTTTTCTTAGTGCGCGGCTCAAACAGAGGGTTGGCGGCGATGGGCTCGCTCACGGCGAAAGCGGCGAGGCGAGCCCGTAGTGTGGAGAGACCCAGGTCATCACATTCCGGGCATCCGCCCTTGGTCAAAGCAGCTTCTGCGTGGTCCCGGCCCAGGCAGCGAGCGCAGATGATGTGACGATCCCCGCCCTGGATAAGGTCTCTGCACGACGCGCAGGAAGGCATTTGAAACAACGCCTCAGAAAATTGCTCTTTCACAAGTGTCGCGGGGCGAACAGATGTAAAATACTTGCGTGTGTAGCACGCCGGATGGCTCAGTAGGATGGCGTCCTCGTAGCAATCCCGCTGGTATGCTTTTCGACGGTGGCGAAGCTTCAATAATCCGGAGGATCCAGCGAAGAAGGTGTTCGCTGAAGGAGATTAAATCTAAAGAACTCTCATGACGGGGCGCCCAAGATATAGCTCTTGGCCACGCCCATCTTGGCGGGCTCTGACGGGCGCGAAGCGCGCTCATTGGTCGCGCATTCAGAGTCGCCCCGTCATTGGTTCGAGCAAGTTGCCGCAGCACAGCCAATGACCGAGCTCCTTCGTTCATTGCTTTCAGCTGTGCAGCTGCAATGCGTTTTACATAAAGACTTCAATATTCTCGAGAAAAGGAGTTTTCCCATAGCGTAAGCTACTTACGCAATAGGAGAGACCTCTCGAAAGGGAAACAATAGTTTTGCAAGACGACTTAAATTTTCTCAAGAGAATGCACATTTTTTGCGAGAAAATGCACATTTTAAGGGGGAGCGCATTTGTTTTGCGAGAAAACAGTAGTTTTGCGACACAACACAAAGTTTCTCTGGGGATCGCAATACATTTGCGATAGAAGGCAAAAGCATTAAAATATAATTTTTTCTTTGATTTTACAATTTTTTTTACATCATTCCCCTTAGGGGCATCATAGCAAAGCACGTAGACTATGATCAAACTGATGTCCTTGCTCCAGTGCTTCCCACATCAATAACGCTGTCAAAACATCAACGCTGCTCTTAGTTATAAAGACGTTTTGCGCGAGTCGATCGCATGTGTGCACGTTTTATAGAGCTGTGCGTTTATTAAAGGTGTGTGCGTCCCCAGCACAGGATTGCATTCATCCATCATCTATACCAAATACAATTTTCCTGTCTCAGCTGCCTAGCTCAGTGGATTGCTATAATTGCCTGTTCTTATCCAAACCCCATTTTTGTTCTATTTATTAGGTTAGTGTGCAGCTCAGAGCTGGTATTAGGAAGCCCAGAGCTCACTGTAGGCGGTCAACACCATAAGCTCTTTGTATACAAGGCTGTAACTTTTTTTGTGTGTTGGTTATTTCATAGTTATTGATAGTGATCTCCAAAAAATATGTATTTGGTAAAAAGGGTTGTGTAATTCAGTCGCATATGCATACATCACAATTACTTTAGGTGTGTGTGTGTATATATATATATATATATATATATATATATATGTATATCCTTCATTTATTCATTTTCTAGATCTATTTACTCTTGAATCTATTTATAACACTTGAAATGATAAAAGAAATTGTAATTGCATTGTATATATTCATCATATTTATACATTTTTTTTTAATTTTCATTTAAGTTTTTGAAGTAATGCATATATTGTTCTTTTTTATCATTATTGATGTAACATTTGAGATGTAAACCAAATACATTGCATGTTATATCATACTCATTGTTGGCTTGCATTTATTTTTATAAGCATGTCAACACTTGACCATATAATATTTCAGAGAAAAGTTATGCGCAGTGAATACATTTGACAACCTTGCTTTTTAAAGACGTTTTTGTTAAGAAACCCAGCCGATCGTTTTGTTTTTATCTTTTTTTTAATCGGAAGTCATGCAGTGAGGCAGGTGAGGACGAAAGACTCAAGGTCTTTGTGGACAAACCGTCTGAAAGACGAATAAATGTCCTTAATCAAGTTTACGTCCTTGAATGAGTGAATGAGACGTCCTCGCCGAGGAAAGAGGGTCTCTATTCATAGACCTTTCTCATCTCTCTGTACCCCCCCCACCACCACCACCCCCCACAACCTGCTCATTCACGATCTGTCCATTTGTCTTCTCTCTCGCCATCCCTCGTTTTGCATGACATTTTTGTCCTCGTTCAGGTTAAGAAAAAAGCCAGAGAACGAAAAACAGTGCCTAACGATTTATAACGAACATAAAAGGACCCAAAAATGAAACCTGTCATCATTGACAGCCCTGGTTCCCATTTACTTTCATTATGTGGAAAAGAGCAGCATGAACATTCAGCTAAACATCTCCTTTTGTACTCTGTAGAAAGAAAGTCAAAAGATTTGGGATCACGAAAGGGTGAATAAATGATGAAAGAATTATAATTTTAGGGTGAACTATCTCTTTAAAGCCACTGCTGTTCATTTGGCTGGCTCTTTCTCTCGCTCTCTTTTTGAAATAAAGCCGAGTTTTAGCATCAGAGTGAAGGATCATGGTGGGATCGAGTCCAAAGCTCACAGAAGGGCAGAATGATCTCATAACCTCCACAATCCTTCGTCTTTCTCCTCAGGGGAGTTTGTAAATCCCATTCATAAAATATAAATTCATGTGCAGTAGAACAGGCCAAAATACCCTCTAAACCCAAAAGCTGCGCACCTGAATGGAATATATTTACTATAATCAACATGCACTTCTTGTACTATCACTATCAAAAGTTTTTAACTGTTATAGGGTTGATTTAATACAGTTTACCATAACATAATAGAATGAACAATAAGCATAATTTATGAGCAAAATGAAAATAATCAAATAAATAGTTAATGAAGTGGGATTGAATAGGCCTGGCCTAAAAAAGTATCACTTTTTTTTTTTTTTTTTTGGTTAAGTTTTTGTGTTAAAACCAAAAATATTTATTTATTTAGCGCTTTGTGAAAGTGTTATGTAGTATTATTATTATTGTTGTGGAATTATATTATAATGTGTGGAATTTAGTTTTGCTTTTTCCCTTTTATTGTGACTTTTGTCCAAATGTCAGTGGATATATCAGTCTGCCACTAATTTAGTACTAAAATGATTGATTTGATTGATTATTTAATTTTGGATTTTATATACATACATACATACGTACACACACACACAAACATATATATATATACACACATATATACATTTTATTTTATTTAATATGCTGTTTTTTATTATCAATATTATTGTCCAATATAGTATATATAAAAATATATTTTTTCCACTATATATTATTGTGTGAAATTTGATTTAGCTTTTTTATTTGTTGTTATTTTTATTCTTTATTTTATTTATAGCCAGAATTGTGATATCCATGAATTCATAAATTACTAATCTAAAAGTTTTTTGTTTTTTTAAATGTGTTTTTAAAGATAGTTTATAGTCAAGGGTTTATGTTGAACTTTTTTGGTCTCTTTTGTGATTGTTATGTGAGAGGAGGCAAGTCTTTATTACTTGAGATGATTACAAGTCTAGTGCTAATTGTCTTCGCAAAGTATTTTAATCAAACTCCTCTGATTAGCTGCAGCTAAGGGAAAGAGATCATAATTAGCTTTAAATTACCCTCCTTACTTCATAATGACAAAAAATGAGCTGTTGTTTTTCTTCTAATCATCAAAAAAGCTGTTTGTTGTTTTTAGAAACTTGGGAAATGTGAATTGTGTTCATATCAAATATATCTATAATTGAATGAAATTGAATGAATAACTTTTTGCTATAGTTAATATCTTATTTCTAAATCTGTTTTATTATTTGTTTTAACAGGAAAAGATTGATATCGAGCTCAGTCAGTCTTTTGAAAAAGACGAAACTTCCATCAAAATTGAGGACAGTGAGAAAATCTCAGAAAAGCCAGAGAAAACAGACCGACTGTCCAAGAAGACACTCTCAAGAGGTGTGTGTGTATGTGTGTGTCTTTGTTTTTTTGGCAGAGGAGGTGTTTTCTCACAGGCCAGATGGATGCAACAGAATGTGTGTGATGAATCTCTCTCCATCTCTCTCTCAGATCCCAGTCAGGAATACACAGACTCCACAGGAATAGACCTCCACGAGTTTCTGGTCAACACGCTGAAGAACAACCCCCGGTGTGTGAAAATCCCCCCACCATCTCATTAACACACCCTCATCTGAATGTTACTGCTACTGCTACTTCCTGTCGATTCATTGAGCTTTTTTTTTCTTTCTAGAGTAGGTCACTTTATTTCGATAGCCCACTTTGTAAAATGGACTATCGAAATAAAGTGTGACCTAGGTCACTTTAAATGGGACATTTGCAGTTTATTTTGTTTTGGGGTCTTTTTCTATTTAATATGTGTATATAAATAAAATATTTTTAGATATTATGTTTTAATAATCATTTTAAAGGGATAGTTCACCCAAAAATGAAAATTATGTCTTCATTTACTCATGTTGTTCATTTCTGTAGTACAATTGAATATATTTGATCTGTCCCTCCATTGAAATTCTCTACACCCAAAAGTCTGATGCTTCAAAAAGTTCATAAAGAGATCGTAAACTAAATCCATGCGAATCGAGCGGGTTCAATCCTAGTCTTCTGTTCTGAAGAGACACAGTCGCTTTATATGATGAACAGATTTAATTTCGGCTTTTATTCACATATAAACATTGATCAGCAAACATAAATAGAAACTCAACCGTACTTGCTTGACGCGCAAGAACAAACCTCATTGGTTCTGAATAAAAGCGCAAACGTGCTGCGTAACACGAGAATGAATCTCATTGGTTCTTGCTGAAGCTCAAAAGTGCTGCGTAACACGAGAATGAACCTCTTTGCTTCTCATGCTTGAGCTTCCATGACCAAATTTGAATGCATCATGTACGTTTACTAATCAATGTCTATGTGAAAAAAAGCCTAAATTAAATCTGTTCATCATTTAAAGCAATTGTGTCTCTTCAGAAGACTTGATTTAAACCTTTCGATTCATATGGATTTATTTTACAATGTCTTTACGAATGTTTTGAAATGTCAGAATTTTGGGTGAATAGACTTTCAATGACTGAAATCTCTCAGATTTCATTAAAAATATCCTTGTGTTCTGATGGAACGACATGAGGGCGAGTAATTGACAGAATTTAAATTTTTGGGTGAACTATTACTTACCGGTAAATAATTCTATTAAAAAGTATAAGAAAAATCCAATACTTTTTGCACAAGTATTGCATCTCTTCTTGGTTGTTAATGTGGATCGATGTGGAGCTTGTAGGCACACATTTGAATACTCTGTGCACTTGTGCGCTGGATTCTCATCATGCTGATGAGCTGTAATAAATGCTAATGAACGCTGTTCTTACAGGGACAGAATGATGCTGCTGAAACTCGAGCAAGATATTCTGGACTTCATTAGTAACATCGAGTAAGTCAAGCCAAAAAAAACAAACTGAAGAACGGTTTAAATTGTTTAAACACACACACACACACACACACACACACACACACATATGTATATATAGCAAATTACTTAAAAATGTAAATTTTTTAAACACTTTTTTTTTCTCTCTTATCTTAATTTTTTTGCATATCAGTCTTAGGTTGAAATGTCAGCCAGGCTGATTATCAAAAATTACATGTATTTTAAAATTTGGCCATTTTGAGTACATTTTCTGGGGGGGGGAGGGGGGGGGGTTCTTAATTTTTTTTTTAATTTTGAGAATTGTATGTAAAATGTTAATAATAAAATTGTATTTATGTATGAGCATTAAATTGATTGAGGGGCCATTTACACAGCACCGTTTTCAACTAAAACTGGATTAATGCACATAAATATTATAAAACCTAATGTTTTCTAAGTATATTTATAATATTTTCATCCTTATATTAATTTATTGATGAGGTAAATAATTGTCGTTTTTTTTTCTCCCCACAGAAGTCAGAAGAGGAAGTTCCCCCCGATGACATCATACCACAGGATGCTCCTTCACAGGGTGGCGGCGTATTTTGGGCTGGACCATAATGTCGATCAGACTGGGAAATCAGTAATTATCAACAAAACCAGCAATACTAGAATGTACGTGTGGATTTAATGGTTACTAGCCTCAGTTGTTATAACTATGAAAGTTTTAATGTAACTTTTTTTCTTTCTTTTTTTCTCTCACAGACCAGATCAGAAGTTTTCTGAACACATTAAAGATGATAAAACGGATGATTTCCAAAAGCGGTACATCTTAAAGAGAGATAATTCCAGCTTGGACCAGGAGGATGGCATGGTATGAATTAAGAAATATATTCTAACTTAAATATATTAATTACAAATAAATAAACTACTTGCAAATTCTGATTGAAATAATCCAACTACCAACAAATGTATAATAACTTGCGCAATATGGTATTGAAAATAAAGTGTAGGTGTATGTGTGTTTAGTTGCGGATGCGACTTAAGGATGACAGACGGAGTAAATCAATAGAGGAGCGAGAGGAGGAATACCAGCGCGCCAGAGACAGGATCTTCGCCCAAGACGTGCGTCTCCTTACCAAAATACAACACCTCATTATAAACCTATTATCAAGTTTTTTATAAGTAGTGTTATTTATTACTTAGTATAAACCACAACTTTGTGTTAGAAATAATTTATCATATAATAGTTAATTTGAGCATAAATAATTTTTTGTACTTTAGCTGTAATATAAATGTTAGAAATGTAGTTTTATCTATTTTTTTATTAATTTAGATAAAGCTAAAAAAAAATTACTTTATATATATATATATATACATATATATATATACATATATATATATATATATATATATATATATATATATATATATATATATATATATATATATCACTTTACAATAAGGTTCTATTTGTTAATATTAGTTAACTGAGTTAGTTAACATGAACTAACAATGACAAATACTTCTAAAGCATTTATTAATCTTAGTTAATAATTTTAACATTTACTGATAAAGTAGTATGTGTTAATATAATTTAATGGATTTCAGCTAACATTAACTAGCAATTAACAGTTGTACTTTTATTAACTAACATTAACAAAGATTAATAAAAAAGTATTGTTCATTGTTAGTTAATATATACTGTTTGTTTGTTTGTTTGTTTTGTTTTTTTAATGTGCGTCTGTTTTTATCTGCAGGGACAAGAACATTTCCCTTTTGATAAAAGGTAAAAATATTAAACACAGTTACTAGTGCGTTATATGTGGGAGCTTCTTTATTGCTTTTTTGTTTGTCTGTTGTCTTATATACAGTATGTCATAATTGTAATGCTTAAATTCCCTCTAGAATTCAAGAGGACATGACTTTCATTAACACTCAGCAAAGACGACAGATATTCAGGTAGTTTTTTTGTGTACTTTGTTTATTAGCTTAATTACGTACCAGCTATGACACAGAGATTTGCGCTTTTTAGTAAATGGTAGCCATGTTTGTTTATCGCCGGGCTTTAATCCGTGAGTTGTTGTTTTTGTAGATTGAGAGACGAGCGCTCGGGAAACAGTCGTCAGAGCAGCTCCGAGAACGAGCTGAAGTATTCGGATCCTCGGCCCTGGAGCAGCACGGATTCAGAGAGCTCCCACAGAAACCTGAAGCCTGCCATGACTAAAGCCAACAGCTTTAACGGCATCAGCCTGCTGATTCGAGGAGACAGTACGGCCAGCAGCAAGAGCATGGGGAAGCTGTCTAAAACCAGTAAATTGCATCAACATGAAATCAAAACAATGCCTATTTACCTTTAGTCGTTTGCGAACGATTTATTAAGTTATTCTAAAGTAAAAATTTTTGTCTTCATTTATCTTTCTTCAAAATATACTTGTTCCTGCCTCTGAAACGACTTTCCATTTCCTCTGACATCATCAGGCCTTATTTTTAAGCCACTCCCCTTCATCTTTTCAACAAAATATAATAATTGTTCCTGCCTCTGAAACGACTTACCGTTACCGCTGACATCATCAGGCCTTATTTTTAAGCCACTCCCCTTCATCTTTTCAATTAAATATAATAATTGTTCCTGCCTCTGAAACGACTTAACGTTACCACTGACATCGTCGAGGCCTTATTTTTAAGCCACTCCTCTTTAATTTTTCATCATAATGAAATAATTGTTCCTGCCACTGAAACGACTTTCCATTTCTGCATCATCGAAGTCTTATTTTAAAACCTTCAACTTCGTGTTATATTAAAATGCTTTTCACCATCCAATGTAATTCTTGATAAATAAAATCTAGTCCCCAATATAATTTTTTTTTTTTTGCGCTGAATATTGTTTCACTCTGAACATGATACAAAAGCCAGTTCATGTTAATTTTTAAAATAAAGTGTTCAGGCTAGAGCTTCAGTTTCGAATGTACAAGTAAAATTAATAAAGTTAAGCTACATTTATAGCTGAAAACAAGGATAACAAGTAGTTTTGAAACCTGGCACAGAAAAAGAGAAAATTAAGTTTTTGTTATAATTAGTTTAGTGTGAGTAAAAAGTAATAATAATTATGTCTGCTATGAACTGCTTTTTACATCAGCCTAATCAGACCGATACAGATGGTTTAAAGTTAAAATTTAAAATAACAAATGATACTAAAATTTATATATTCATATTGACTATGGTCCCCGATATATCGTGCATCCCTATAGATGTCTGTGGTTTTTAAATGAAGCCAATATAATTTTTACAGACTACAGTTTATGTCAGAATTACCGTAATTAGGAGACATGAGATTCTGCTCCAGTCGATCCCCTTCCCCGGACTCAGAAATGCTTTGTTTCTATGGCAATGCTCATATGGCCTTTTCGGTACTGTACTTTATACTTAATTGCTACACATAATTCATATATATATATATATATATATATATATATATATATATATATATATATATATATGATATGTGTGTATTCTTTTGAATAAATAAAGTGCCATTAACTAAAACACAATGGCATTTCAAAAATAAATCATGTAGTTGTTTTGTTTTGTTTTTGACAGCGGTCAAATAGGACCAGTCAGTAAAGAGTTTCCAACTTCCGAATTCCCAAAATTTACTGTAATTCCAACATGAACCCTCAAATACAATTTTTTATTTATTTTTTATTGTAGTTTGAGATCTTTTCTAGTTTGTCTTGTTCAAATACTACATGAACTGACCATGTGTGTTTTCACTTTCACTATCCCAGTCCTGCTTTCCTATGCTCAGCGTTTTGTTCTTTTGAAGACCATTTTTTGTTTCATTATTTCGTGTTCACGCTTTAAGCTGCCATGCATTGAGTGTGAGTGTGAGTGTGAGTGTGTGTGTGTGTGTGTGTGTGTGTGTGTGTGTGTGTGTGTGTGTGTGTGTTCGTGTGTGTGTGTGTTCGTGTGTGTGGTGAATCTCTCTGCCCTCTTTTTTCACCTATTTCATGTCCATCGAGGAACAGCTAAGAGAACACATTCATATTCATGGCCGTCTGCTCTCTGGATTCATTGGTTATTTATGCTCTGGCATTTAGAAGCTCAAGGAGTCGACGCCCATATATATTTATCACTTTTAATATTTAATGGCACTGCTATTAAATGGCACTTCCGTTCAGCAGCCGCTGGATCTCTCCTCATGGCCAGTTACGTTTGAACAGCCCTCTGAATGATCACACATTCTGTTGCTGTTATACATCAGTGGTTTCATCCAGATATAAACACATCAGATAAGAAATTTTGTATTTTTTTTAATTATTCGCTATCAAATCTAAATTTAGTATATTTATTTGTTATTGTTTAATTTTTTGTTTTGTTTTTTAATTGCTAAAAAAATAACTTATGTGGTTTGCAGACAGATTAATATTTTAACTTTATTTTATTTTTATTTTAATCATATTATTTTTAAATCAGATTCAGTCTGAACAATCAGATTTCAAGTAGTTTTCATCGGTATGAGACTATTCTGGATAAATATGTTAAAAAAAGTAGCCGTAATAATGATAATTAATAACAATTTATTAAAGCTGCAATCCGTAACTTTTTTGGGTTAAAAAATATCCAAAATAAATTTTTGAGCAAGTACATCAGCAGCCAGTGCTCAAAACTATCTGCTTGCCGTAGCTCGATTCAAAACGGTAAGCTTGTAATAATGTTTTTAATTCCAGTGGCACTGGTGGATTTCCGTGGGAAATTCGAGTATGTTTTTGCATCATTACGTCACATCTGTACACATAAAGAAGGAGTCTCGGCTAGTAGGCTATATTGCGTATGAGGATGTCGGAGGTGGAGATTTATAGCTTTTTCTCACAGCACTTGATATAATTAAACTTATCAATTTGATGGCAGATCCAGAAAGGTTCAAACGACAATCAACAGTGACAACTGGAGATTCACCCGTTGTAAAATGCAAAAGACTTCAGAGTGGCTACAGAAAATATGAGACTGCAACCGAGCCCATGCCAAAACAAGGATAAATATCGGAAGGGCATTAAATGTAGTCACGCAATGCTGATGTTGTTAACATGAACAATTTGAGAACAAAGTATAAACGGTTTGACGTGATATAAGCGATCGTTAGATTTAATCAGCGCGATTTACTGCAATGCTTTTTTCCCTTAGTTGTTCAGACCAAAAGTGGATGTTTGTTACTTGTTCAGATTGCATTTTCCAGTGAAAATTCTTATGTTGGTAATAAAAAGTATAATCTGTGACAGTATCCACACCGGCGCGGTGACTGACAGCCGCACATTCTCCTCAAAACATTGGATTCATCCGCGCTGTGCCGTGCCGAGGCACAACCCACGTAAAGTTGATAATTCCGCTAATAACTGCAATTGCAGATTTCGAACAGAGATGGCGACAAAGAGGAAAAACTACAGACTGCAGCTTTAACAAAAAATATTATTTTATTAAAGAAGAAAAATAAATATTTTATCAAATTAATTAATAATAAAACAAATTAAAGAATTCTGATTATTAGAAAGAAATCACCAGATGAATTTTTTTTGGCATGATTTTTATTTGGACCATCATTCATTGTTCCGCTTCCTCTTCATGACATCATTTCCCTATCTGTTTTTAGCCCCGCCCATCATCCCCTCTTCATTAATTTCCTCATTTCCCACCTGACAGTAAAAACTCTTTCGCTCTTCACCCTCCTTCAGGTTCAGACTCCTCTAGTAGCGTAGGTTCTTCTTCCGGGTCACTCTCTCGGCCTGCTCAGCTGCCGTTACCCGCCCCCGTTGTTCCCCATCCCGGTCGGGGCTTCACCCCAGCGGCCCCTCTTCCGGCCGTGCCCATCGGGGGCAGCGCAACCGTCCCTGTCTCTCAGAGCGCAACTACTGCTAACTCTAACATTAATACTAACGCTAGCTTCTACATTGTTCCTCTGGACACCACCGCCATCCCACCTGGCAGCGTTCTGCTCAATCCACAGACAGGTGGGTACTTCCTGAGTCCTGACCAACATTTACTTCAAACGATGGAGGTTACGCTGCGTATTCGACATACTAACTTACCTTACTAATTCAGTGTTGCATGAATGAAGTATAAATTTGAATGTAGCTGTTTTGCGCTTGTGTTTTTGTAAGTGTTTGTTTGGTTTTTGTCCCGTAAAGGTCAGCCTTTTGTTAACCCCGATGGCAGCCCGGTGATCTACAATCCTGCCATGACATCACAGCAGGGGCGGGGCCAGCAGCCCATGTCTCTCCCGCCCCCTCCTCCTCCGCCTCTTCCTCCTCCCCCTCAACCTCAGCCAGCCAATCACCTTCTAGCACAGGTCAGGAAAACATTTTACTATATAGTTATTTATATATTTTACTTTGTCTTATATTTTAATATTAAATATTTAAATAACTATTTTATATAATCATTTAGTTTAATTAATTTAGTTTAATTTGCCCGTTTTGTTTAATAATATTTTTGTATTTAAATTATTTATTTAATTTAGTTACACTTTTCCTATTTTTAGTAATTATTTTCTTAAATTTTTTTGGTAAGTAATAATTTTCTTTATTTACTTGTTATATTATTTAATTTAATTTATCTTTTTAATTTTTTTATTTACATTTATTTTAATTTTTGTAGTTTTTCATAATATTTAAACAGTATTTAAATATATACAATTAAATACATTTGTAAGTATATTCATCATCATCATATTGGTTGTTGGCCGTAGTGTAAAATAATTATCAGCTGTCACTATCTCTCATAATTGTAATATATCAGGCAAAATTATTCTTGTATTAATTTTTTGAACAGGTTTAAGTTTTATTTACTTTTTTTTTATTCTCATTTCTTCTTTCATTTAATTTAATGCATGCAAAATTGTATACATTTTATCATATTGGTTATGGTTCATAGCTCAAAAATAACATGGTATATATAACATTTATTTATATTTAATATTTAATATGGCTTGGTGATAAATAGGTAATTTAATTTTTTTTTTTTTACTGATATAATCTACATTCATCACTTATGGTGCTAGCGAAATTTTATTGTAATTTTGTCTTTTATCGGTTCATATTTCTTTATAATCAGAACATTGACGTATTTGTTTAATGTTATTAATCTATGACGTGACTTTCGTTCTCATTCATTCGGTCCTTCCTTTTCTGTTCAGTGCTGTTTTGTTCTCTTTCTCTTTGTCGTTGTGGCCTGATCCCGTCGTTCATCCTCTCTTCTTCTCTCGGTGTCTCTGCAGTCGTCTGCTCAGCCTGTGCAGTTTGCTGCGGTCTCTTGTCCTCCTCTCCTGCCTGCTGCTTTCACTCAACAATACACTGTGGTACTTCTCTCTTCCTTCTCTAAACTTCACTTTTCTCTTCCCTCGATTTATTGAAGAGGCCGTATCTTGGAAAGCATGGAAAGAATTTTTCGGTTCATTTGAAATAAGTTCAATATACGATGCACTAAAATTCACAGCTCTTAAACTTTTAAAATGTTTTAAATAATTAACTTATATACAATAAGTTCAATATACAAGACATACATACCCTAAAATTCTCAATCCTTGAACTTTTAAAATTGTATTTAATAATATATTTTATTTTAGTGTTTCAACTTGTTGTTTATTTGAAATAATTTCAATATACAGGACATTCATACCCTAATAGTCACAACTTTTAAAACTTTTAAAATATTTTTTATTAATTTAAAGTTTTTATTAATACTTCAATAATGTTTTGTTTCGTTTTATATTGTATAGCATTTTTAGATTTTTATTTTTCATTTGAAATAAGTTCAATACATATCCTAACAGGATCCATTTAAAATGTATTTATTCATTTTATTAGATTTTTCTTGTTCATTTGAAATACGATACAATACACACATGCCCTAATATTTACAGCTCTTAAACTTTTAAAACTTTTAATTGTGCATTTTATTTATACATTTATTTATTATATTTTATATATTGTGTATTATTGTATGTATTATATTTATTTATCTATTAGATTTTTCTTGTTATTTTGAAACAAGTTAAATATACAATATAAATAAATATTATTACAAAAGTGCAGAATATGGCCCCTTTAATTTTTTGTCCTATTTTTTCTCCCTATTTTCTATTCTCTATTTTTCAGTCTTTAATTCCTTTCTTTGTTGTTTTGTTGCTTTGTCCCTGTTCTTTTCCTCAGTAATTTTAACTTTTTGTTTGTTTATTAATTTCCATATTCTGTGGCATCCTGTGATCAGAAACTGGATGTCAAAAGAAACTCTGTTCTCGGTTTATTTCCGTTCCGTCAGTTTCATTGATTAATCTCTCCAAAGTTTCAAAATGAGCCCCATGTGATTTGTGTTACCCAGCGGAGCCTAATGACTGAATTGGGTCACTTCTGTCATATTTATCACTGTGTGACCCTGTTTCCACCAAATATAACACCCTCATTAACAAATTCAGACCACATGAATAATTAACCACACCAGATGTTGTTACTACTTTAATAAAAAGATGTCTGCCAGGGGTGATGTCCTGGTGGATGAGGGGCAGGACTTTGATCTGAGCTTAAAGTCCTCGCTGTGATGCCCTGGTTTAGTTTTTGATAGACTCCCATGATCTCATGACACCTTCAGCGTGTGATCCACTTCAACTTTTACAAATATATCTCATTTAGTTGCGTAATCAAATGAAGATGGGCTCTTGGGTTTCAAATGAGAGAAATTGATTATAAAAATGACCCAATTTTAATTTAGAACCTTTTTTTTTTGTTTTTTTGTTTTTTTAGAATTGTAAAATTGGACTATTGGTTAATATTATTTTTACCAACCCACAAGGCCTTGATTAAATAATTAAAAATAAAAATTACATAAGTAGGCAATGATTTCCTACATAGCTTTGTTATAGTCACACTTTTTTCTAGTGTGTATGTGTGTGTGTGTGTGTGTGTGTGTAAACAATATTTGTTATAAAAGTGAATTTGAAATGTTTTTTGTGTTTTAAAACAGCAACAGGACGGTTTAAGTGCCCAGTTCAGCCAGATGAATCTAGTTCGGCAGCCTTCAGGTGACGGTCCGGACCCCCACACGGGCCTCTACCCACAATCCCTGGTGCTCCAGAACCATCCGTCCAGCGGCTACATGCTTCCTTCAGCAGGACAGCCCATGAGCGGCCATCCCTACCCCCATCACACACCCGTCAATCAACCCATCCTACAGCCACACGGATACATACAGCAGCCCGTGCAGCAGGTATAAACACGCTTATGGTGCATTTTCAACTTAAGAAAATCATTTTTATCATTTATATTTTCATATAAGTAAAATATATACAGTATTTATATGTAAAATATGAATTAAAATCACATTTACAATAGTGTAAATTATAAAATGTCTATATAGTACTTTTCTAACGCATAATTCATTTTATAAAGGTAAATACAATGTATTATTAAATTAAATAACTACATTTTATAGCATTTATATTATTATATTTATATAGCAACAGGTTTTTTTTAATAAATATAAAATGTATTATAAAATCAGATTTTATAGTTTTTTCTCGTATAATGTTTTACTTAAATGTTTATTAACAAATTAAGTAATTACTTTTATTTGTATGTGTATATATATATATATATATATAATTTTATTTTAATTTAATTTTTGAAAATTAAAATAGTAAAATATGTACTAAATCACATTTAATGTAGATTATCATATATATTTATTTAGTACTTTTTTCTTACATAATTTAATAAGATCATATAATTTAATAAAATTATGTAATTAAGTAGCTACGTTTTAGACAATTTCTTTAAAACAAAAAGGGATTTCAAATACATAAAAAAAATTCTAAATAAAAAATGTTATAATCTACATTTTAAATGTGATCTATATTTCTCACCTATTTTTTTTACAATTAAATGTTACATTTTAAAATATTTAATTTTTAATATTTAATATATATATAAATCAAATATATATCTGTGCCGCCGGAATAATCAGACATTAATGGTGTGTGTCTGCAGGTGTCGGCGTGTTACTGTGCTCCGGGTCAGTACTCGCACTCAAGCCAACACTACAGAGCAGTGACGCCGCTACACTACAGCGCCCCCCAGAGTCAGACACTGCCACCGCAACAGACCGGTACAAACACAGCCTCTACACACTCACTTTCTGTCCAAGTGTCAGCAGAAACAGGGCTTTGTGTCGGTGCGCTCTGATTGGAGCGCTGGGAGACGGGGCCGTGTCACTGTATGAGATTCGTAGTCATTCTCACAGTGAACCGGTCTCTTTTCCCAGCCCTCACTCCTCAACCTTTGACCTCTGATCTCCCCCCCCCCCCCCTTCTGCTATCTTATTTTTGTTACCGGACGTTGTCAGTATATTCATAAATTACATTTAAAATCAACAGATCTTGAGCCAGAGTGCTGTACAGCAGAAAACCAGCTAACAAACAAATCAATAAATAATTGATTCATTACACAATTGCCATAGGCTATATTTATTACAAACAATGCATTCATTAAAAAATATTCACTGCCATGTCACTTAAAGTTAAATTGATCACAAACAAGCAAAAAAAATAAAAAAATTTATATATATATATATATATATATATATATATATATATATATATATATACACTATATATTCATTACCCCATAACCATAGGCTATATTGATGGGAAAATAAATAAATATTAACTACACACTCACTAAAAGCTATATTCGTGATAATAAATAAATAAGTAAAAACTAATTACCCAATCACCAAAAGCTATATTCATAACCTAGACTAAAACAATGCATTTGCGGAAAAAAGAAAAATATTAAATTATATAAGATAAACAAAATTTAATGTTGAAAATGAAACGTTTATTTTTTAAACGTTTGCTTATGAAATTTATTGAATGTCAACTTTTGTCTCCGTTTCTACAAGTGTATTTTTAATGTTTCCAGAAACAAATAAATTGGAATAATTTATTGAAATAAATGATATTTCATTATTTTTAATGAAGTATTTATAAATATTTAGCTAATTATTATCATACTAAGTATCAAGTGGCATACATTTTTATTAGCATAGTGACAGGCTAACAAGCTCTCAGAGGATCATAGCAACAACCATGCAGTGCTGAGTGGAATGATCACTTACATTTCCTTCTAAAAATGTAAAAACCTGGTTAGAAATTAAATTGGGTGAACCTGTAAGAGAAATGAAAGAAATAGAGAAAGGCTGCAGAGGTTGTGTTTTAGAGTGTGTGTGTGCCCATAGTGACATTGAAAGAGCCCCTTTCACAAGCACTGTGAAGTGTGTGTGCGTGCGGGGCTCGTATGGTTGAAATCGACAGGCTTTTATTCTCTTCACTGTGGCCTTGCAAGGGCAGGTAAAAATAGCGGTGCACTCGCACGCGCGCACACACACACACACACACACACACACACACACACACACACACACACACGAGGAACGAGCTGTCTCTTCATCTCTACTGCATCTGATGAGAGGAATGAGAATCACTCACGTTTAGATGCTCTGTCGTTGTCCATCGTAAAGATCTTAAAAAAATGTATTATAGGTATTATTATTGATCATTACAAATGTGTGCGTGTATTCATTCAGTGGTTGCAAAAATAAACTTTACTAAATGATGTACATTACTAAAATTAAATATTGTGAGACTATATTATACTATATGTAATTGCGATACAATAATATGGCGTACGTTTATTATATTATTGTTATTATAATTATGTACAATTATTTGTTACATTTTTAAATATTAAATATTACAATAATAATACTATTATTTATAAACTGATTATTAAAAACATTATCAGTCTGGCTCATAGATGTTAATTAGGTGACAAAAAATTTACCCAGATATCCTAACAGATTTGCTGGAAAATACTGGTAAATAACAGACTAATATTATTATTATATATGTAATTTTCTCACTACATGTATTTGATGACACGAACTTCACTCAGCGACTCTTTTTCTTCAGAAGCGCTGCTATTTGCCGCAAACAGTCTAAGACTAAGACATGCATTAACGTCCATCTGTTCCCGCTCATTTACACACCAGCCCGCGTCTTTTTACTTCATTTCACTTATTTCAGTCTTTTCGTAATTAAACTGCTATTTAAAAGTTGTTTACAGCTTTAATGTTGCATAAAACCCCTCTTTGTTTTTGCACTTTGTCCTTAATGTTTCACTTCCAGATGTTGTTTGTTCGTCCTTCGTCAGATTCGCTGTTGTTTATGCTAATGAGTTGCTGTCTGAATGTCATTTCAGGTTTCCAGACGGTCATGCCCGGTCAACCCCCCAGCTACCAGGGCATGATGGGAGTTCAACAGACTCAGAACCAATCGCTGGTCAGCTCTCAGGGCGGAATGGCCAATCAGATTCAGAGCGTTATGGTGCAGTATCCCACAATGCCTCCATATCAGGTCAGTGCTGCATTTTGCAAATCTCGTAATTGTTTTCTCAGTACCTGGAGTGATTTTGATGAAGTAACGCGTGCGTTTGGCAGGTGTCTATGCAGCAAGGTTCTCAGAGCGTTCAGCAGGCAGCCTATCAGCAACAGATCATGCTGCAGGGACAGACCAATCAAGCGCCAGCGCCCTCCGGCAACATGCAGGTGTATTACAGCATGCTGCCGCCAACACAACACTCTAGCATCAGGTAACACGCACTGAGATGCATCCAGTGCATGTCAATGCATTTGTGAATATTTGCTTTCAACCAATCAGATTGAGGCATCGCTGATTTGATTGGGCCTTTAGTGTGTCTCATGTCAACTTTCTGTGTGTGTGTGTGTGTGTGCGCGCGTGTGTGTGTGTGTGTACAGCTCAGCCGTTGGCTTCCTCCCACCGCCGGGTTCAGAGCAGATGTCGTTTCCCAGAGCGCCCTCCCCCTGCGGCTCTCAGCCAATCACAGGCCAGCAGTGCACAGGTATCATAGCTGCCTTCAGTGTACAACTATCCATAATGTTGCAAGTTAAAATATATATATATAAATAAATGTTTTCCCGCCTTTACGCTCCAAACCAAGGTGAGCCAATTTTGAGTGCATCTTAACCGCTTGCAAATTTTGGTATATATATTTGGTACATAATCAATACTCAATTGTATATTCATATTATATTTCTAAATGAAATAAAACTTTATCAAAAAATGTACTGTAAAAGAGTAAAATATTATTAAAAATGTTTTAAATGTAAACAGTTTTTTTTTTTATCGTGAAAACTCGAACTCACCTCTAAAGCGCAGTGTCATTTACTAGCTAACGGCAGGTTTCTTTTAATTAGACATTAAGTCTTTGTACATCTCTCGGTTTATAAGTTGAGTACATATAATGAGCTTTGAGCAGTTCTTTTCTCATTTTCAAAATGTTTTACTTGGCTGTTTAATTAAATCTTGTTTACAATTCTGGTTTCTGCCTGTGCCTTACGGGCGTTTGTGAAGAGTTCATCACACGTTTCAGAAGCTGTGAGAAGACTCTGTTTATTTGAATAAACCTCAGTGTTAATGAACGCTCAGCTAGTGTGTGTGTGTGTGTGTGTGCGCATGTATAGATGAGGTGATGATTATGTTGCTGAGGAAGAGGGTGTTTTTAATGAGGAAGAGGCGAGACCCACACAGTCTTTGACCTTTCACTGTTTAATAAAGCTCTTTAATTGGCCTGTGTGTGTGTGTGTGTGTGTGTGTGTGTGTGTGTAGTGGTACATTTCATCTTTGCCTGCTGTCGAATAATTCACTTGCAAGCAGTGTATTTTCAACGCCACTGATTAATATATATGTCTGCTATAGTGAAGCTGTACAGTTCTAAAGGTTAATAAGAATATTGTGTGTGTGTGTGTGTGTGTGTGTGTGTGAGTGATGGTATTATATTAGATCTGCAATGATGTTAAAAATAATTGAGAACAATATGATGACTAAAAGTTTTAAAAAAGTCGTTTGACTGTAATGGTTGACTTTAATCAATATTCATAGTGAATTTTATTTGTATGTATATTAATATATAATATAATTAATAATATAAGAATTATGCTACTATATGTGTGCAATAGTACTATATGAGACAAAAATATTTAAAATAATAGAGAACAACGTGATGTCTAAATGTTTTAATGAGTCTGTTTGAAAGTATCAGTATTAATAAAAAATGTATTCATATTAATATATAATAAATAGTTTAATATTTTAATAATTTACATATTGATTAAAAAAATATTACCCTAACCCTTTGTATTTTATTGCAATCTGTAATTTAGATTATTATTAAAACCATTTTAAAACCATTAGTTTTCACAAGCTTACTTTATACTTTATTTTTTAAACATTTCTAATTAATTTTATTACAATACATAACTTATTTAAAACAATAATTAGATTAAATAATATTTTTAAAAAATATGAATAAATTAATAAAAGTAATACATTTAATACTATTTATGTTTTGTTTTTTTATTCACAATTTATAATTCAAGAGTAAATATTTAGTATTAAATGTAAGTAGTTAAACGAATGTGTGTGTGTGTGTATATATATATATATATATATATATATATATATATATAGATAGATATGCATATCTTATATTTTCTGTCTTATATTTTAATGATACATATTATATATTTGAATACATATAATCCCTTCTCATTTCAAGTCCAAACACTTGTGGTTAAAGTGTGTAGTAAAATCTGTGCTGTGATTTCCAGCAGTGCCTCCGCCGCCCCCTCCTGGTGGAGTGGTGATGATGCAGTTGAGCCTTCCTCACAGCCAGCAGCCGAGAGCCCCGTCTCCACCGCACTGGAAACCAAACCGCTACTACAAACCCAGAGAACTTCCCCCGCAGGACGCCACGCAGGTACAAACATCTGCATCAGAATCCCATGTGACGTCACTTTCAAGTGACGTAACACACATGACCTCTCTCTCTCTCTCTCGCTTTCTAGAATAATCCGCAGCAGCTGCTAAGCCCCTCCTCATCTCCGGCGCAATCTCCTGTTCCTACCCATCTAGTCAATCTGAAGGGTCCTCGTCCTGGCCACGCCCCCTTTCCCATCATGCCCCAGTTTTCCCGCCCTTACGCTCCAGGCCAAGGTGAGCCAATCTGAGTGAATCTAATCTGATTAGCTCATAGCTTTTGGTACATTCTGTTATATATTTTAGTCTATTTTGGTGTGAGTTTAGATGAGGCTCGTGTTGGTGTGTTCACAGGTGATGGCAGGTATCCTCCTCTGATTGGGCAGCAGCTCCAGTATAACCCTCCCATCAGACCCCCACTAATGCACGGCTCTCATGTGGTCAACCACCACCATCATCATCATCTTCATCACCACCAGGTTGAACACACACACACACTGCTCTCACACTCATGTTCAGTTGATCTAACAAGATTAATGTGCATCTAGCGTCATCTTCATCCACATCGTCATGTTAAACACGGGAGTTTCTTGTTGTTCACACACATCAGCTGACGTTCGGCTCTTTCTCAGGGTCCTGTGGGTATCCGGCACGGCGTGCGCAGTCGAAGACCCCCGAAGAAATCACTGTCTACTGACATGAGCACTGGAGAAACGGGTACGAAAACATGAATTATGAAAATACAGATTCATATTCAGTTAAGTATTGATAAACTTTGATAAATTGTTATGATTAGTCTGATCGCTGAAAGACAATTTTGAAATACAATACAATACAATTATGGGGACCAAAAAATGTCTGGATAAATACATAAATCCTGGTTTGGAGCAAATCCTATTTGTGTACACTTATGTGTATACATAAAAATTGCAATATATATTAAATTATATGTGTGTGTGTGTATGTGTATATATATATATATATATATATATATATATATATATATATATATATATATATATATATATATATATATATATATACATACAGTAAAACCAAAATTTATTCAGACAGCTTCAACATTTCTACATTATCACAGTTTATTCACTATAGTTTAGAAAATGGTAATAAAATATGACAAGAACTCAGTGTTATCAAATCAGTTGATATTTGATTTAGGCTGAATAGCTGGCAGCTGTTAAATTTAAGTACACAATTAGATAATACCAATTTAGCTCAACCAATTACTAAGCAATGCTTAATTTTAAAGGTCGCATTAGCAATTAAAGAAAAAACACTTAAGCAAAACATGGTCAGGTCAAAGTGTCTGAATAATTTTTGGTCCCAATTTTACTGGTAGTCCACTGTATGAAGAATTTTGTTTATAAAATCCTATATGTATGCATGTATCACTATGAGTTTTAGTATACACAATCAGTTTTTCAGTAACATTATTATTGTGCAACCAGACATGGGCCGTGTTTTGGAGGTGACGGACCTTCCGGCTGGCATCACTCGAGTGGAAGCAAACTGTTTACTGGCAGAACTGAGCAAAGTTGGCGCTCTCATAAAATGGCTGCCCGAAACCCCGTCCCCCAACCAATCAGAGGGAGCGGACGTTACGAACTCTGACCCTCCCAAACCTGCCCCTCGCGACTTGGCGTCCACGTACACCATCCTTGCCTTGTTCCCGTCGAAGTATGCGGCGCAAAGTGCGCTTCAAAAACTCAACAGCTCCATCAACAAATTCAAACTGAGAACTAGCAGGGGACATAATGAACAGCACACGCTCGCCAGATCCAGCTCTCAGTGAGGCCACGCCCCTTCCACCAATCACCACCATTGCCTCAGGCTCACTTCCTGCCATTTCAGTCACATGCCATCCTGGTTTTGTTTGTTTGTTTGTTTGTTTTTGCACCACTATGGCTTGATCCAAACATGTTTGTTACTTTCGAATGGGGTTTTCACGCTAGTTTGGTAAAAAAAAGAGAACATTTCGAATGTTGTAGTTGAATTGTTCTTTCACGGTTTCAGGCGAATTTGAATTATCTAGCTTTGTTATTTAAAAGAAACCAAAACGAAGGCAAAATAATATGTTTGGCTTATTTTTATTCTTCTTTTTTTTTTTGTTCATTTTGAATAGATCAGGATTGCTAAACTGAAACCGGAGGATGTTGTTTGTGGGTTTTTATCGCAAATGTCACAAAACGCATCATATTGTTCGTACGAATTTTTTGGCCATTTTTTGTTAAATGAATGGAAACAAGCAACCAAACATGTTACAACTGACCCATGAACTTAAAGACGGGACACAAGGGAACACTTCGACCTGTGCCTTTAAACAGGGACGCGTTGTTTACGCTGAACAATGACTAAGCCAGAAAAACAACGTCCAAAAATGCGTAATTTATACTGTAGCCGAATCCAAATAAGCGAGTCATTTTTTTCCTTCGTCCGAGTGCTAGTTTTTGGCTCTCCAGAATGTGGACTGAGTGTTTTTGAATTTTTAACTTAATTTAAACGTTGATGGAAACGGCGCAGTGGCCAAACGGAAGGTTTTATCGCTTTCTTTCTCATAACCTGTCTTTGGGGCGACGGACAACAGTCCATTTATGGGTTTTTAGATTTCTTATCCTATTAAAAGTCACTGGAATAAAGGTTTGCACTCTCTCTCTCTCTCGTTTTTCCCCTCTTCTCTTTAATGCGTTTTTTTTTTCTCTTATTTTATCTTGGTTGCGAGATGTGTGGACAATGAAAGGCTGTAAAATGTTTGCTGGAGCAAGTTGTTTTTATCTCAGTTTGAAACCAATAAATGTTTACACATAACGGTTTTTCCATGTCCCAAATGTTTTTATTGACTATAAAAGTCCAATTGGATTGACAACTTTAAAGAGGGGTGGGGGGGGGGGGATGAAATATATTTGTATATTGTATAAAACAATATATATAGATACTTTTAAATATTTATTTCAAATATGTTTCATAATTACATTTAAATAAAATATATCAATTTTAAAATGAAAAATACATTATTATTATTTTATTTACATATTTAAAATACCTTTACATTTTCATTATATATTTATATTTTTTAAATCTATTTTTTGAAAATGTGTTTAATTGCATCCTAAATTTAAAATGATATATATATATATGTATAATGTTATTGATTACATAAAATGTTTTATGAATTTTAATTATATACTATTTAAGTTGTGGACTACATTAAAGAAGAATATATTGTGTAATGAAACTTGCATAAGATTACAGTGCTATTATGGTCTGTTGTGGGAATTAAGAGTCTTAGGTCTAAGATGATGCAACTATTTCCATGTCAAAACTAAACACTTTTTGGCATATTGAGTTTCCTGTTAAATTGAAAACGACCAAATCAAAACAGGTGAAATCTGAAGAACCACATGTTTTTCGATCCGGTTCTTAATGCGTCTCTAATAGTGTTTGCATTTTACAGCCTCACAAAATGTTTTGTGTCCTTCTAGTGTTATTTCCCATTGATTAACTGTTAAAGGACCGAGATTTAGCCTGGTAAGTCTTACATTTATGCAGCAGAATTGTATCTAAACCAGTTTACAGTAGCCTACATTGCATTGAAGGTGTCAATTATCAGAAGCCATGGTTTGAGCTACAGGCACAATTAAGCGAGGATTGATTCCTGACGGTTCAGAAGAGAACAGGGTGTACAAAAGATAACGACGAGTGGACCGATAGCAAGATTAGTTCCCAGAGCCAAAATCAACCCACTGATTAGAATGACTTTTAGAATATTACATTTTAATTGTATTTAGTCCTCCTTAAATTTGATTGGTTAATTAATTGTAATTAGCTACATTTGTCTGAAGTTCTACATTTCATAAATCATGCGTTCTCCAGTTATCAAAACCGTGAAAAAGATGTTCATAGAGAAATAGAAGGGGGAATGAAATATCAATAGCCACGCAGACGCCGTTTTGAATTTAACGCGAATGAAAACGAGGATCAGAACTTTAAAAATATATTTTGTGGAGTTTTTTATATAGATTGAAAGCACTGTAATCCTATCCCTCCCAACCTACTTTTCATTCCTGTCAAAAAATAAATGGAGCAACCTTGAATGTTTAGGCCTGAAGTTACCTCAATTTACATTGTGGACAAAATGACCACATTTTTTAAAGAATATTTATTTATTTATTTATTATTAAAATAGCTTTAATAACGACCAGTGTTGTTGGACATTACAAAATACTGCAATTTCTCAAAGAAACAACAGCACAAACTAACACACATTATAGATCCAGATGGGGAAAATACGCTATAGTAACCTATAAGAGATCAATAATACCGTAGCCTATCTATATTATAAACTATAGCATATGTTCTTGTGTGTATTTGAAACATGTTGTCAAAGTTCTTGACCCACATTCCCATGATCATTGAACCCACATCCACAAAGACGGATGTTTGCTTCAAAACTCCACGAAGACCTGCGGAGACGAACAAGATCTGTCAAGCCCGGATTACACACCGGACGGAGGATCCGCGGAGGTGTTTGTCTTTGTTCACATGCCTGTCTGATATCAAACAAAGAAACGTGTGCTTTCATTCACACATCCAGCGGAAGAGCCTGACAGGATGTGGGCGGTTTAACGGAGCAGCGCGTGAACTGATGCCGCAGGTGCACGCGGAAACTTCAACTCACCTGGAATGTTAAAACAGGAAATGCTGATGAATGTGTTTGAAAGGTCTGTTAGGATTATAAACCTCTACAAAACATTAGCACAGGGAGGATTGCATAGGGGTCATGACAAATAAAGATGTCAGAGATGATAAAAATCGTTTAAAACACATGTAGACTACTTCTTCGAAACGTAGCTAATATTAGTTGTGTTCACGTAGCTTTAGCTACAAACGAACTATACTCATGATATTTTTAGAGCCATAAAATCTACCAAGTAAAAAGTACTAAAATTCAATAATTTTGTTGAAATTACTCTGATAAACAAACACACACACACACACACACGTGTGAATATTTTAATATTTAATCAAATATAACGAAATCTGATCATATCTAATAATATGTTGTATCATGTAATGCATGTAGCTGGGATGTATTTAATTATTTATTAATAATCATATTTTAACCATTTCAATGTTTAACCCATTTTTAAGGAAAATAATAATAATAATAATAATAAGCCAAACTAATAACGGCAATATATTTTTTCAAGTATTTCACCATTAACCTTTATTATAGACCCACAGAAATCTCAAATTTACTTTTAATACTTTTAAGAACATATGCCATATGTAAGCCTATTTAAGTCATTTCATTTCTGAATAACTTTACTAGATTCTAACAAACAAACAAACAAACAAACAACAAAACGAGAATCACGTCATTGACCCTTAAACAAAATAGATGCATAATACCTATCCAACATACACTCTATGAATACGAAAGCTACAGTAGAGAGACGAGAACGAAACTGAGGAGAAATGAGCTGAATTCACAGGCACGGTACATATACTGTAACTCCTCAACGAAACACCAGAGGGCGCCATTGACCTAACATTAATAAGGCGTTAATCCACTGTTTTCTATAATAGGCTAGTCTACCGCACACTAAATTGTATGCGACGTTAATATTATGAGAAAATATACTGGATATATTACTGTTGTAATATATGTAATATACTGTTGAATTATACAGATATTTTGTGGTTTTAGTCACATTTTTTGTAAAAATGTCTTAACTTTTGGCAGCAGAATCGCTTAATGAGTCACGAGGACGAATTACATTGATGGATATGGTAGCTGTCCGTTGAGGTATGCTCTGATTTGACAAATGTAGCCATTTTATGGCCTCTTTATTTTCTAATAGCTAAGATGTAGTATCTTTCTCAAACACATTTAAGATTCATAACCTTTGTTAGGGCTGTTTTATTGGACTACGTCTGTGTTTGGCTCATTTCCATGTGATTAAGACAGTAGGTGTTGGATACAAACGACCTCATCACTCAAAACTAATACCATTTTAATAACACCCCATTATTAACTGTCATAACAGTTTTTTGATTAAAATTGTATTTGCTTAGCCTATTCAAAATATGCTCTTTTTCAGTAACAAATTACACTAAATCTAAAACTAAACCATATATTAGGACAGTAATATCACTGTTTATATGAACTCTAAGTGATTAAACTTCTATTCCCTGGTTTTCTGTCATATAATTGATGCCAGATGGAGAATTTGTCAGGACAAAATATGGGGCAGCGGCTCCCTGCCAGTCGAGAGCGAGTGTGTGTCCCGCATAAATTAACCGACAAGCGTGTCTTGCCATTATAGCAGGTGTCAGGAAAGATGTTTGCATGAGACGAGATCAGAAAAGTGCTGCTTAGAGCTCCGAATAACCAGTTTGGGCCCGGACAGTGTTCACAGTCTTTATTTTTCAGGATTGAAATGCTGTCGATTTGGATTTGATGGATAATTGTTGCACTCCGGTGGCCGTGGGCCCAGAGGAGGAGGACGAGGGTGTGATGACAGACCAGCTGTCCTACACACTCCTGTCGGTCAGAGCCAACGGCAGGACGTGTTTCTACATGCCTAGACATGTTCACCTGATACTCATTGTGGCCGATGTAATTCAATTCTCAAATTTTCACTGATAATGATGGTAGAGGCGCTTGAATAAAAAATAAAAAGTTACATTTGAAATTCACCTCATTCATAGATAGATAGAGTGCATCTGTCATTGTAATCAGTGTAGTGCTTTAGCTTGACCCTCTGTGACCCTGTTGACCTTTGACCCTGGTTCCACAGGGGTCACATGTCAACTGTCCACCTTGCTGTGGGACAGCAGAGGCATCTCGCTCAAACAGCTGTCCAGAAACGTGCATTTCAGCACACAGCTGAATATCAAACTTTTCATCAAGATAATGAATCCTATTTTAGCACCATACTGTCTATATAATATCTATCTATCTATCTATCTGTCTGTCTGTCTATCTATCTACCTATCTATTTGTCTGTCTATAATAGATCCATCTGTCTGAGCTCTGTGACTGTGAAATACTGTTACAAACCCTTCATCAGGCCACTCCATGTTGCCATAGCGACACAATTTTAAGGGGGAGGGGGGTGTTCATAAGAGGTTTAGGGCCAAATTTGGACACAGAAATACCCCCCCGCGCACACACTCCAGTGCCGAGGGTCCTGTTGTTCGGGGCCTCTCCTTCACTCTGGGGGTCTTTCATCTCACTCAAGGCCTCCACCCCATTGATATGTTTCTCCCTCTCTCAAATGTTGAACGACTATGGCCACCCCCACCATCATCCTAATTGCTTTTGTCTGTCCAAGGCTCTCGTCATTTCTCCATTTCTTTGACTTCCTCTCCAACATTTTTGTCCCTTTTCAAAACCAGCAGATTCTTTGTGCTGTAGTTCTTCTCTCTCTTTTTCCTTTTAAAGAAAGATTCGGAAATGGACATGTGGCCTCTCGGATGATTCTGCAGGTCAGAGGTCTAAATTCACTATTCCTGAAGGTAACCAGTGGGGGGAAAAAACGAATTGTTAATATATTATTTATTTAGTCACATTGATTTTTCAGGGGAAGGTCGCACTTAACTGTTTTAAAGGTTTTACAAATCAATATTAGCATTCGTTTGGGGAAAACGCCTGCATAGTACTGCTAGCCATTTTTATCTAATTTCAACAAAATTATATAATATCATCTTTTAATATGCTGAAATTAATTGATAATCAGAATTCTGGGGTTGCAATGCATTGTGGGATTTCCTAGGCTTTGTGCAGTGTTACCTTAGAATTTGACCAAAATTAGGAGTACCTGCTGTTTTGAGGCGCCTTTATTGATCCCTGCTATGAATTATGGACAGAGTTATTCACTAGGTCCTGCTCTCACTCAGGTCCTCTTTTGGGGTTAAATGCATTAGCTGCAGCCACTGTCTCAATGTGCAACGGCAGGTCACAGATCAGCTGCAGGGGTACAATTTATCTGCTGTGGTTACTCTTCCTCCTATATCTCTCTATTTTTCTTTCTCATGACCCATGACGATTTCTCAATAAGTTTTATAAATTAAATGATTGATAGATCAGAGGTAGTTTGAACATCTTCGCCTCTCAGGTTTTGATAGATGCAAACACCCAAGTGCTGTTGTTTGTTGATGTGAGTGATGGCGCAAACTCCAGAAAACGCACTTCATTGCCTCTGTTTTTTTCCATCAAGTCTGCACGGAGATCCTGCAGAGGAAAAAAAAGAAAAATGAGACTGTTTCCTGAGGTAACAGATGGGTAAAGATGTTAGGAACCATTTCTTTCCCAGTCGTAATACATCTAAAAGTCTATATGTCAAAAGCACATACAAATGTCCTGAAGCCCTTCACAACAATACAGTTCTTAAAGTTTATACTGCTTTCCTAACAGCTTTTGGATCAATCAACCACCTATCCGAGACAATTTATCTCCAGAAGAGATTTCATTGGAGACATCTCTAGTTGCCTGGAAAACAGCTCGCACTGATGCGTCTGCAGGCGACTGGCAGCTGGCCTGAATGGACAGGATTTTCTTGCTATGCTAATGTCCATATCTGCAGGCTAAGCGTTCTAGTATAATGATGCTAATTCGCCAAACCCATATGGAAAAACAAAGGCAGGACTTTTACAGAGAATACCAAGCACAGTATGCATCAGTACAGAGGGTTTGATTCAGATGACAGATTTTAATGAGAATTCCTGACTGAGCACAAACACATTTTGACATGTTGTTTTGCCGTATACGTGGTATGACTGGAGCATGTTTGGAAAGGGTTGCTGGCTTACGACTTACCAGATGTGTTTCAGTATACGCTGTATACTAATTTTGAAACTGTATGCATATGCAACATTTTAAATATTAAAATATGGTTATTTAACATTTTTAATTGAATTTTGTCTAAAAAAAAAAGTCTGTTGGAAGAGTGATCAAATAGAAATGATAACACTGTGGATGAAATTCTTCAGAAATGTAAGGTAGTCTAAGTATACTCCGGTGTGTAATTCACATTTTGCTAAAACAAGTTGGAAATTTGTGTATTTCATGCTTACAAATATTAGCGTATTGCGCAGAGTATTACTGCTGCTAAAATTTTAAATGTAGTTAGTATGCTATTCCATTTTCATAGCCATAAGGTACGTCTGAAATCGCATACTTAGTGCTACATTTCATGAGGAATGAACTTCTTGAGTGCTAAAAGAGTATGTGCTATGTAGTATATAAAATCTTGATGTACTACATCCGACATGTTGTCACTGCCATGTGACTTTTCGCGTCACTTTCCTGCAATTTACAAATGCGCACTTTGGAATTATTATCCGCGTATTTTATTGTTTAATGAATACTATGTATTCAGACTTACTACTCATTTCACATTATGTTTTCTCGCCTATATACAGTAGGAAATTTGGTATATTTGGACGCAGAGATAATTTTTTTCTTAATAATTGCAACAAAACAAACTCTTGAGTGTTAATTATTGACACAATACGACAATACTTTTCTGAAATGTTATGCTAAAATCGCATTTACAAAACAATCTCGATTAAGGTCAATTTAAGATGCATTGAAAACACGAAACAGCCTACATTGAGTTCTTTAGGGTACTTTTCTGAGTAAAAAGTTTCAGTGCATATTTAAAACGGTGGTGTTTTGGTGACTTGCAGTTCGCTGTTGTAATATTTTCTCCAAATGGTCTGTAAATGGGACAGCGTTATTAAAAGTACTCCTTATACGAGTTTAAAAACACCAAGCAACACCGCATATTTGCATAAAAGCATCATTTTTGTGTGGTTCATCTCTCTTGGGGCTGGTTTTGTGTGCGTGCTGTTCATAAGGTGTCTCTCAGAACTATTAGCCGCAGAAAAAAGAAACATTAGGAGTTCTGTTATTTATCACAAGTAAAACTCGCCCACGCTGCGGCACCTGCATGTACACAGGATTCATAACTGCAAATTCAATAAACGATTATACGCTTGCTAATTGGCTTATAATTAAATATTCAGTGTGAGAGAGTGAGTGATACTTGGGGAGAAATGAATGGCTGACATGTTGTCCATATCTATTTTTGTTAAAAGAAAAAGTAAACATACTTTTGCATTTATTCATTTAGCAGATGCTTTTATAATTCAAGCCGTTCTGTTGCTTAAATTTGACAGTTTTTTGTGGGTGGGTCCCACATATACTGTAGGAGGCCCTAATGGGGTCCCAGCCCCAGTAATTGGCCCTGGCCCAGGCCCCTGGACAGCTTTCCCGGTTGTCCCCCGCTGTCGATGGCCCAGATTGGATGTTTCAAGAGCCAACTGACCAAATGTTTGGAGATAATCCAAGAATTGTTGTATTGGCTTATATATTTGGATTGAAACATGGATTGTCCAGCCATATCTTTGGAACACTCAACCCTGGAAATTATTACTGATTTTTTGTGGAAACTATGCTGCTATTTCTGATATTTTATGAGGTTTAGGGACAATATTTGGCAAAAATCAAAATCAGGCATCCATTAAGCCTGGCAATCATCTGAATTGGGTCAGTGTGAACAGCTAAAGTCCCTGTTTGAGTCAGGCTCAGACGTTTTAAATCATAATCACGTTCATTTGGCCACTGGGCATGCAGGAGGACCTCCGTTAAGACCATGTGAGGTGAAATACTGAGGAATGGCATGCGGAAGTGCTAATCGGATGAATGGATTTCCAGCTTTGTGGAGTTAGCTGCTATGCTAACAGGCAAAAGGTAAGCGCTAACGCTAGTCATTATGTATAGGCCTGCTATTTTTTTAAATCTTTTTGCCATTTCTTTTTAATCGAGGCTATAGGAAAGGCTATTTCTTTATAATCTATAGGAAAGTAGAAAGATGACAGGATAGAACTGGGAGAAGAAAATGGAATGGTATTGGAAGGTATAAAGAAAGCCTATTGATGATACCATTGTTGCCAGGTTTTGAAGATTTCTCATTTTCTCATTTCTCAAGTTGATGAAAGCTGTACTTTTAAGCTGCCTTGGATACAAGATGGACACCAAGTAACTAGATGCGTTTAAGTCCTCCTGAGAAGGACTTACCATTGTTTCGCAAATTTTTAAGTGAATCCACGTGATGGGAATTTCAAGTGAGAGCGAAACCAGATTTCACAATGGGTTCAGTTGGTCATGTGAATCACCTTGGTGAGCAAAAGACAGTGACTTATGTGTGAGCGATGCTTAATATATCGCTACAAAAAGTCAATTTTATTTTAATATAAATATTATTTTTTTTTAACAAATTTTATATAAACCCTGAAGTTTTTGGCAACTCTGTGAGTTTTAAAATAATTAAAATAAATAATTAAACTATTGTAAACTTATCACACTATACTAGTCAAATTTTTGTCTTTCTCTTTTCCAGAAAAGCTGCCACACCTTCCATAAAGGGCTCAGGGCCAGCGTGTAAAGTTGAGCTGTTTGAGTAAACTGTTTGTCCTGTGAAGGCGGCTAGGAAATGTAAGTGAAATCATTAAATGAGGAACTTCCATCATAAAAGAGGAGTTCAAAGAGATTCCTGCTGTAGTGCCTTTATTAAACCGGTCCTGACACCATGCGGCGTTAGCATCTGTATCGCAGCATGGAGTTTATGGAGAGAATTACAGAGAGTGTGCCTCCGTTCCAAAACCTAGCGAGTTGCCTTGTTGTCCACCGCCTTCTAAGACAGCAACAACTTAACTAGAAGTGTAGAAACATACATCGGCAGCAACTTTACACAGTTAGGTCTGCAATTAGCATTTATAACAGGAGGCTTGATTTAAGTAGTTTTGAGCCAAGCTAACTATATTATACTTTAATAAGCATAAAATGCATTTTTTGCATCTTAAGTGGATTGAACTATTGTTTTATCACTAGTTTTGCCTTTGAATGAATTATATTTCTATCAAATTGTCTCTTATCTTAGAATGCTGCCTATGTAGTTCGCTCTCTTTGTAGTTTCTAAGACTTTGTTATCTCATTGAGGTTTGTATGCTGGCAGAATTCTGTGTGAGAAACTGTTCTCGTAGAAGAACCCAAAACCGTGCCCCTGTTGACCTTTTTCAATTGTGAACCATAACTTAATTATACTAACACACACACACACACACACACTTGCCTAAAACCAGAGGACGCTCTGAGAACCCTCAAAGGATCAAAGGCTGCATGCCAATGCGATCTCCCGGCGTGTGAACCGCAACTGAGCCCTTTAAACACACGCAGACCGTCACCGTCGTCAACGAGGACTGGCACGCTGTTGCTCCGGAGGGAACGCCTCCCTCTGCAGCTCACAGACAGAGGGCGAAACAAAAGACTGATACAAACAAAGACAGATGGATAGAAAGAAAAGTAGTGAACAAGAATAGAGCATTACGAAGAATAGTTACACCCACTATTAGAATGGCTAAAGGATGGATGGAGAAATAGTTACTGAGAATAGTTACTTTTTTTCGTTTTAGAGTCTCCATCCACATTCAATGTATGAAAGAGAGCAACCTAGAAGTTCTACTAATCACCTCCTTTTATGTTTAACAGATTAAATAAAATCAGGCAGGTTTGTAATGACATAAGGGTGATTAAGAAATGATCACAATTTAAAATTTCAAAACTACTCATTTAAGTGTTGAAAGCACTACGTTTTTTCCTGCCGCATTTATTGAATCCCATTTCCTGTGTGCCAGGGTGGAAGTGGTCTGCGCTCCCTTCCGTCTCTGTTATCTGAGTGTGTGGTATCGCAAATCTGCATTGCAGCTGTCGACTCTCTCTCTCACGACCTGCAGTTTTTTTGTTTTTTTTTTACCACAGACGATTCCCTCCACATAGTTTTTTTCTTCGTTCTGGAGTACCTCAGGGTTCAATCTTGGGCTCCCCTATTTGTGGAGGAAATCCTGGGCCAACAAACGGCAGTTTGATGTAGTTGCCTTTCTACAGTGAGGTTTGAATGGGCCGGTAATGAGATTTGGCTCTTATTGTTGTGACAATGACAAACGACACATCCTCGATTCTACATCAAAGACCTCAGAGATAGATTTACCACAAAAGACTTTCCCCTATGTCACTACCGTCCACACCCAGGGAATTATGAGAGTCTTGTCACACAAGCATAACTCACAAGCACATGAAGTCTCCAATCAGTTTGTCACGTTCTGTGGATCAAAAGCGTAAAATACCACACATGCAGACAATCACGGGGAACTTGCACAAACCAGCCGCCAACAGAGACACAGATTAGTGCTTTTTTGACAAATCCTGATGGTTTTATTTAGCTTTGTCCTAATTTTTATGAGATAAGTGAAGTGTATAATTTTTTAGGAAGTTAAAATACTTTCTTTTTTTCAGGGAGTTGATCAGATTGGTAATTTGACAATGATTTGTTCAGTCTGGTTTGTGAATGAATGGTTCAGTCCGATTTGTAAAGGATTCATTCAGTCTGATTTGTGACCAAATTGTTAAGTCTGATTTGTGACCAGATCATTCTGTCCATCTTATGAATGATTCAGTTTGATTTATGAATGATTTGTTGAGTCTGATTTGTAAACAAATGCTTTAGTTTGATTTGTGAATGAATCGTTCTGTCCAGTTTGTGAACAAATTATTCTGTCCAGTTTGGGAACGAATCGTTCTGTCCAGTTTGGGAACAAATTCTTCAGTCCAGTTAGTGAACAATTTGTGAACGCAAATCATTTTTTAATAAACTGCACCTAAACATTTTCTTTCCAGGAACTGTAGTTATTGTTAGCTATTTACTTCATTCACCCTGGGGGATTTTTGGAGTTACTCATATGTCAAACTGACACGTTGTATTTAATTTCATTAGACAAGTTTTTACAGCAGTGTTCGCTTATTTATAATGTCTTGACAAAACTTGGCTTCATGTTAATGACCTTTAAATAAACAGTTCAGACTCTGAAGACAGACTTAAAACTGAACGTAGGGACATGTGTTGGTCTTTTGTTCTTACCCTGTGATTGACAGGTGGAATAATTGTGAAATGCTTCTGGTTCATTCCCCAGTCGCAGGAGAAGTGTGTACTACGCACTCCCTAAAACCACAAACAAATGTAAAAGCATAAGTTTATATAGTAATACCCATAATAGATGTTCATTTCAAGTGAGTAGAATGTATATAGTTGAAATTTGTCTTCATTACTGTATATATTCTGTGTCTTGACAACGTGAAGCGGAACAGCATTAACTCCCATTCAGAACAAATAAATTCCGTAATGTGACACATTTCTGAGGTAAAGTTCAGTGGAAAATAAATAGGATGTAATACTGTTATACTCGTGTAGAAAGTAAATGGTGTCAATTGTGATCTCAAGTTACTACTGATTCTGTGTTTAAGACTGGACGGCCCACTGACAAACCTCTGAAGTGTAGATAAGATCTGTTTCCCATTCCCAGCGCAAGCCGACACCTTTTAAAGTTGACCGGCCCCAACAAGTGTGTGTGTGTGTGTGTGTGTGTGTGTGTGTGTGTGTGTGTGTGTGTGTGTGTGTGTGTGTGTGTGAGAGCGTCTTGCTCAGGGGTAATGTCAAATTGCAACATCTTTCCCGCAGTTCTCTCTTATGTTATGTCTATCAACTTGTCGCTCAGTGATGTATGTTTGGAATTATCCCTTCAATGTGCCTCATCCTAGTCCTGATCTCATTTGCACTCTCTCTTGCAGTCACCTCCACTTGAGGAAAATGAATCTTCAGTTTAAAGCGAGCAGGATTTGAGCAGTGTTAGTCTGAGGGAAATGTCAGCATGTCTGCCTGAACGACTATTGACAGAAAGATCTGTGAAGCAGAAAGCAATTTAAGAAGAAAAGGGCCATTTTACTGTCACTGTGCATCGCAGAATAACCATGACAATCTGCCATTATCACTAAACACAAGTCAATGGACATGCCGCATAAACAAACAAATAACAGTATGAGGTTTGTTAAGTCGCTTACTGTGATAAAACCAACAGAATGGTGTTTAAATTGGACAGATACTCAATCAAATCACTTCTGGTGTGTTAAGGCTAGCTTCACTATTGCTATTGCTAATAGTTAGCGTTAGCAATCACTTCTGAGTTTGTATAGTAAACAACCATATATAAAACACCCAGAACGCCTTAGCAATCACATAGAAACACCCTGGAAAGTACTTAGAAGATGTTAACATAGTGGTACTTAGCATCACTAACATTTTCTTCAGGAAAGAGTTTTCATTACACTGAATAATATATATACACACTATATAAATACAAATATAATATCCTGACCTCAACCTTATTTGATATTAATTCATTAATTTGATAGCAATTGGATAAGCTTGATAAAGATGTCTACCACACATAAATTGTTTAGCATTACTGATAGTTGTGCTAATTTTTCAGTATTATAGTGTAGTTCGAATAGGCTACTCTATTTTGTGAATATGTACATTGTTTTATGTGTTTCAGCTAGGATGGCAAAGCGGGTTTATTTCAGTGTTCTCAGACTTTGACCTTTGACCAGGAAGAACATGGCATTACCAAGTGCGTAGGTGATTTCATTAGACTCCCAAAATCATGATATAATTAGCATCATTGCTGACACATATAATGATCTTTTATGGGATGTGCACAGACAGGTCAGATCTCACAGAGCGATGTGAGATGTTACAGCTGTGTGACGGCTGCTACAGACGAGGGGTTTCATGCAGTTACCATTGGATACAGGAGCAAGGTAGATTTCAAATTATTAGCTGTACTTTGGGTCAATATTTGCTCTCATTTCATGGAACAAACTTGAAGGAATGTGTCAATATAATGACCTTCCCTCAACACACAAAACACAGTCATCATCTCTCTGACGGCCTCAGGGGTTTGTGTGTTGTGGGTGAGAAGATTCACAGAGCTCATTGTATTATATTGGCTGTATATCTTCACAGAGAATAAATGATATAAACTGAAGACAATAGAAAAACTATCTATCTATCTATCTATCTATATCTATATCTATCTATCTATCTGTCTATCTGTCTATCTGTCTATCTATCTATCTATCTATCTATCTATCTATCTATCTGTCTGTGTCTGTAGTATCTATCTATCTATCTATCTATCTATCTATCTATCTATCTATCTATCTATCTATCTATCTATCTCTCTATCTCTCTCTCTCTCTCTCTCTCTCTCTCTCTCTCTCTCTCTCTCTCTCTCTCTCTCTCCATGGCGCATGTCCAAACAAGCATGATAGGACCATGGTACTTTTTGGTGCTTTTGTCTGTTAGTAATCTCTCTCTCTCTCTCTCTCTCTCTCTCTGGGCAACTCCACACCTGGGCAACTGCTCTACAGCCAACATGATGTGATTATTAGATCAGTTTAGTGTGTGTGTTTGTGTCCCATTTAAACATACACCTGCTCCTGTGGTCAAATTTATATTCATGATTTTTGATTACTTCACATTTTCTCCTGTGTAAGTGAAATCTGAACAAATCAACTCGGAAGATAGCATGAAATACTACATCTAAAATATTTTAATAATTTAATAATAATTTTTGTCATTATTTTATTGAGAAGAATGTACATGGAGTATTGCTCTTAAAAATGAATTTGTCAAACCACAGAACCTCTGGACAATATATGCTGTCAAGTTTACAGCATTACTGTAAGAGCCAATGTCTTGCTGATGGAATGAATGTGTATAGCACATAAATATACGCTGGGTCCGTGTCTTATAGAAGGTAAATAGTGTCTATTATCCCGACATGATTGTAAAGCGCTTGCCTTTGGGTGTACAGTAGTACATATGAAAGCGCTATATAAATGCCTCATTCATTCATTCATTCATTATTATGTATTATAGAGTCAACCGGGGTAAGTTGTCACACATTTCAGAGTTCAGGTTTATTTTTTTTAAATAACAAGAAAAAAGTTTGAGTCAGCACATAAAACAGCAGAAATGACACAGGTGTCATTTGTTTTTGTTTTTTGGAGTTATTATTATTTTTATTTTATTACATCATTAACACATCTCTGTATGATGGTGATGATGATGGTGGAATTGTTGTTATTTATTTTGAAGGGCAAAAATATATGTATATTCAAGACAGTCGGAACGAGATGTTTGAAATCATACTAAACTACTGCTAAAAGTATTTTTGCATTTTTTAAGCATTTTGTCATTGGAGATGCATCACATTTTTTCCTCATAGAGCTAAAAAGCAAATTCATATTTATTAAGGCCTGTAGGGTGTGCTCTTTCCCTCTCCCTGCTGAAGGAAAGGGGAGGATCTCAGGATGTCTTCAAGGACAGTCATTGGTTTACCAGGCGCATATAAAACACAGTACATACCCAAAAAGTGAGAGGGCTGTAATTCAAGCAGTTGATGTATATCCCTGCAGGAGAGAGAGAGAGAGAGAGAGAGAGTGTGTAGCGTGGAGAGAGAGAGATCAGAACACGGACAGAGGGAATCCGCACCTTCCCGAGAGTGATTATAGAAAGCTGTGCGTGTGTGCTCCTCCGCGGACTTGCGCGTAAAGACAATCAATGAAGGAGAGAAGATCTATTCAGAAACTGTCCCTTCAGCCCGGAATGGATCCGAGTCAGAGCCTCAAATGTAAGATCGTGGTCGTGGGGGACAGTCAGTGTGGGAAAACCGCTCTGCTCCACGTTTTTGCTAAGGACTGCTTCCCAGAGGTGAGATGCGTAAAATCCAGTGGGTGCGCAACTGAGCCTTACGATTTAGGCATTAGATTTGGGCATGTGCTTTCATTTCTGTAGTCTTTCTATCTACATTTTAATCTCTTAAAATATACATGTTTGATAATATTTGCAATTTTCTTTCATGTTTCTTTATCCTAGAATTACGTGCCCACTGTGTTTGAGAATTACACTGCAAGTTTTGAGATTGACAAGCAGAGAATAGAGCTCAGCCTGTGGGACACCTCAGGTGAGTCTCAAATCATGTTTTTGTCCTGTACCATTTAGTTTAAATGTGTTGTATTATAAAGTGCAATATACATTAAATATATCCGGTAGTACAGGGGTATTCATCCCTTCTCAGCCCATTGTTACATATTTTATCAAATTGAGTGTTGTGTGTTAAGTGTGGTCTATAATAATATGCATAACATATTTTTGTATAAATACTGAACTTTAGCTTCTTTAGTTGTATTTTGAATAAGTTCATATATGATAAAAAAAATGTTTTAGATCAAACATTAATTTGCGAATTACCTTAAGTAGCATCACAGACCCCCGCAATATTGCTATGCAGAGTAAATATAATTATGTATGCACTATATAATGCCATAATGTTGTGAACATTGTGGCTGTTAATATACAATGAAGTCAGTAAATGCAGGCCTTGTTACAATTTAAAAAGTCAGTGTTTTACCCATGAAGCTTCAGAATGTCCATTTAGTTCATTTACGAGATGTTTTTTCAAGACATGTCCAGACCTGTTGTGTTTATTCATAAAGCCAGTGAACATTTCATCATTTTGATGCATCATCATGTTGTGCAGGGTAATGATGTGATTGTTAGCGCTTACGTTTACGCCTGGAGGAAAATCTGGATTTGTTTAATAGTTTTTCTTTCTTATTCTGAACGGTTGAGCAATTCTTGGTTGTTGAGTCAGTACGAAAGCCTGCCAAGCGTTTAATAACACACACATACACACACCCTGCTTATACACTCTCACACACTCCACCCATCTGTGGAATATGATCCGCGGACACCTCACTTTTAAGGAATGTTAGGATGGCATCACCGGGAACGTCGCTATAAGTGATGTTTTGGATAAACAAATGAAACCAAAACTGTTGCCACAGCTGGGGTCGTGCTGCAATTCACACGTTTAACAAAACCAAACAGCCGTTACCACACAGGCAAATTAGAGGAGGGTCTTGAATGTAGGGATTGGTTCGTTTCCAGAGCTTGCGCCCGGATCACCCAGGAGAGATCAGACCTGCTGTCTGGAGGTAATCACAGGCCCTGTAAAGCATCCAGCCAGACAGACTGCTTTAGACATGGCCTCTTTGGAGCTTAGCTATGATCTGGGGTAAATGCATTCAGACCTGAACCTAGGGCTTTAAGTTGTTTGCAGCTGTGTGTGGTCTGAAATGAACCGTTATGTGCTAAATATTTCCTTCACTATGTATATGTTAAGACACCAAGCTTCCTAAATAGGTAAACCAGGAAGGAAATGCTGTTTGATCAACTTTACCAGCTAGGTTTTGCAGCCTGGCCAGGTAGACCAACACCGAATCAGCTAAGCTGTTCTTTTCAGCCATGTGCAAATAGTAATTTCCTGTTGCTAAAATTATATTCTCAGTCTGAATCAATTTCTTGCATCCAAAACAATGTGCCAGTCTGGAGTCGTTTCCCAAATCAAGAATCATGTGCTAATTTGACCAGCTGAAAGGCTAGCACAGCTGGTCACTATCTTATGTTGTGTTTTGAATGCTGGTATGCTAGAGTCTAGGCTTCTTAACTATCTTAACCAGCAAAACTTGATACTTGTGAACTGCATGGCTATGCTGGTTCATTAGCTAGACCAGCACCAAACCAGCATTGTGAAAAAAGGACATTCATGCTAGTTCATTTATCGCGTGGTAGAATCAGTCCAAGATCTAGAGAACTGAGCTAACCTAAAATCAAATTTGCTGCCATTTTCTGATTATGAAATGTGAATCTATATTATAAATCTAAACATAACATTTTGAGCTATTCCCTAAAACTAGAGGAATGTGCTACAGTCCTGAGAGCAAATTCCAACATTTAGATTCATCTGGATCAATTTCCTGAATAATATTCTGTGCTAAATTGGAATTATTGAGCCAAGTGTTAATCTAGAGTTATTGCTTAAATCTAGAATTATTTTCTCAATCAATAGCCATTTGAAAGCTCAAATCAGAGATATATCTGATGATAATTTAATGCATGGTGGTTCAGTTTGGCTTGTGATGTAGATAGGTACAGGAAAGTGTTCAGCTGACAGATGTCTGCGGTAGGCATATGCGGGCAGGGCCGCCCGTCTGGTACTGACGTTTGGATATGTAGTTAGTTGCTTGTTTCAGGTTGTGGGCTTCCAGTCTGCTGTTCATTACTGTGTAAGTTATTGTGTCAGAGACAGGCTCCAAGTTCTCCCCAGCGTGTGTGCGGTCTTTCCTCTCAAATACCTAAGTCCGGGATTTAACAAGTTCCAAACACACCTGAGCACATTCCAGATAATGAGAGAAAGAGACATGTGGACTAGGCAACCTTGTGCATTTGCCCTCAAATAAACTTACATTTATTTCCTTGGGAACAGTCGATGAATTCGGCATTGTTCGGTTGCTCCTAGAATTGCCCGAATGGATAGTTTCTTGGCATCTCTTCTTTTTGCTGCTTTGTTTCCAACAGCTGCCACCCCCATCAACCAAGAGGCTGACTGCTCTTGTCATTGTCCACCAATCAGCTGTTGAGTCACGACCCCATTCACCATTCAGCTGGCGATATCCGTCACTGATCCGCCATGGAACCCATTGATACAGTAGAATACATGCATACTATTCCGAATTCAAACAGTTCGCTTTGAGAAAGTACAACCTAGAGTTTTTTTATCGAGTACAAAAGAGGTGAATACAAATGTTTTTCTTTTTGTTTGTTTTAGTTTTGATTGAGCTCAATTCTTGCGTAACATATTTTTTAGGACTGTCGCCCATTGTTGTGTTTGTTAAAATGATTTCCGTTTACAGCAATGCAAAACCGAGCAATCTTTGTTCATTATTTCAATGTCAAAGTGCCGTCGCCAGTCCGCCACATGAATGTTTCATTAGGGGTTTCTTGAGTATATTGATTCTAGGGTTTAGTAAGGCCTTCTAAATCTGAAACCCAATGGTGTATGTGCATGTATTGTGTGTTATATGACACACAAGAAGTCAGGATTACACTACCGGTGACGAGGGACCGTGTGCTCTCTGATCTTCTCGATGGCCATGAGCATGCATGTGTATATCCCCTAACAGCCGATCCTCTGCGGAATCAGACCCCTTCCCCCATTTCTGCTCTTCCAGACACTTATTGACCAGAAACCCCCTGTAGATATGAAGCCAGGATCTCGACATGCCTGTCTGAAAGGTTCCTTATCCACCAGTCAGACCATGATCAATCAATACATGCACACTGCTCTGGGATCGTTTTGTTCCTTTGTGAGTTGTACGTTTTTACAATAAGCATATTGTTTCGGAAAACTATACTACCAAATTCAGTCCATTGTTCCTCAAGCGTCCTATCTCTTTGCTCCCCTTGGGCCGCTGAAAGATATGCTGTCATGACACAATTCGATTGGATGGAGTCTTTGAATTGGCAACTTTGATTGGGTGACCTTGTGAGATGTCACTTTTTTGCAGCTGAAATGTTTTATCAAACTCCTTGATCAGATTGCTGAGGTTGTGGGCTGAAAGCTGGAATAGATACTTCCTTACAAAAATGTAATGTGAATCTCTAGCACAGAGCCTAACACATTTACACTCTCCAATGTGATGTATTTTAAACTGAAATAGGCTATTAATTGGGAAATAATGAAAGGTGTGGCTTGATATTCATTGATATTGATTGGATCTTGAAAAGTGGTTCTTTATGGTCAAAAATCACTACTAGTAGGATATCCTAGAGGCTTAGGATGTTGGGTGCTCTTTGACTCTGGCCAGTAAGATACCATCTAGCAACTATTCAGAACACCCTAGCAACCACTTAGAAACCACGCACCAGACCCTAGCACTGTTTTTGCATGCACTGTAAAAAATTATATGATCAATAAGTTACAACATGTTTTTATATTGCTTTAACTCATAAAAAAGTTGAAAATTGCTTATTTTGATAAGTTAAACAAGAATCAACTAATTTTTAAAGTCAGTTTAATGTAATTTAAGTTGAAATGACTTACATTTTTAAGTACAATCAACTTGGATGTTTATGGCAGCAACTTTTTTTTTACAGTGCAGGCACACTTTTCCACTCTTTGCAAAATGTACAAATCTAGTTTCATTTTGATGAAACACAATGAAAACAAAGCTGCAGAATTACACCAGGGACAATTATTAAGTAGGTAAATAGTCCATTTTTGATGTTCATGTTGTCTTTAGAGCTGAAATAAAGAGAAATCTTAAGCGTTTGAGGTTGCATTTGGAATGATTTAGAAGTTAAATTATAAATTAATCTAAGCTTAGTCTTGTTTATACATTCAAAAACTTCTTACACTTCCTACATTTTATTTTGTAAATAAGTATCATTCAGCTATTGCATGTTTTTTCAATGTCTTGACCTAAGACGTTGTTATCTAACCTTCTTAATCCAACCCTTGACTGTTATCAGCCAGGGAATACCTCATTATCAACTAACCCCCGAAAACAAAACGTTCCCGGGATCATTTGAATGAGCTCCTGCTGGGACAGGCTCTCTCAGACCCACTCCTCAAGGCTGATCAGCTATTGTCGGTTGGATCATATTTCTAACCTCAGCGATTTGGGCCCGCATGCCTAACATTCCTGTGAGGAAAGGTTTGCTCTTGTACTCCACAAAGCAGCTATTGTGTGGTGGGCCGTCAGGGGAAAAAAACTGCCATGTGAACCATTATGTTCTCTGAAATGATTCTTACCTTGTTAGTCAAGGAGGAAATTACATTCAGAAGGAACTTCTGTGTACTGATGTGGAGTTTGAAAAGACCTTTTTGTAAAAGTTTATAATACTGGTTTAGCAATTCATCAAGGGATTTTCAGGCAGATTTTGTATAGCTTAGTTTACGCTTTATATTTACTTTGCAGAATTGGAGAATTGTTTCTGTTTATTGCTTTGTTTTGATGTAGATCAAGAAGACAGTGAGGGATCTAAGCCAAAAAATGCCAGTGGCCAAGAATTCTTTACTGTGTGTCTGCTTTTACGTGGTTGTAGTCACCACATGTTTAGAGAAGGATTTGGACACTCAGGGAGTCCATCAGCTGTCAGTATCCCACACACACACACACACACACACACTCACACACACTCACACACACACACACACACACACACACACACACACACACACACACACACACACAAACACAGACAGAGACACACAGACAGACACAGACAGATGTGGTGTGTGTATTAAGGAATGTAGTTTGTGTTGTGATAGCTATGGTGTCCCACAAGTGTGTGTGTCACTGCAGTTAGCTATTACTTACACAAATACTGTACAGACACACGCTCAGCTGGGTTTTGATTTGTTATGTGTGCACTGGACAGAGAAATAAAATAATGTGTTTAGTGAGCTGTTTAGAGAGAAAACTGTGTGGGGGGTTGCAGTAGAGAGTGTGTATATGCATGTGTGTGTGTGTGTGTGTGTGTGTGGGGGGGGGGGGGGGGCATCTGTTGTGTGTGTCTCAGAAAAAGCAGAATGCTAACAAAAAAGTATAGTTTTTTTTTTTTTTCAAAATAACTGATAATTAGATCTAGATACAGATGTAGTTACTATTTGACATTACAAATTACTGATTAAATAATTAACCATAATAAAAAGCAAATATATCATGTGAAACAGTAAAATGTTGTCCTTGTTGTTTTCTTGTTTTTGGCCTGTGGCTGTGGCTGGAATATGAGCTGTAAAGTCCTGCGGCAGTGTGGCTGCATGTGTTTTTAACTTCAAATTTTTCTACTTAACTTCTGGCACTGTGAATTATCATTCTGTCAAACTAAACAGCCCTCCCTTCCCTCTCTCTCTCTCTCTCTCTCTCTCTCTCTCTCTCTCTCTCGTAAACACCACTTCTGTCCTGGAATCTGGCACGTTATAAATGTGTTTGTCCTGTGTGGATTTTACATACCGTGTCTGGCAGAGTTAGCTATGGGTGGGAATGCTTCATTCTGTCAGAGTAAATCCTGGATTGTACCGTCCTGAAAAAGAAAAACATCTCCGGTTTTAGCCAGGAAGGGAAATGCTACATCTGGCAAGGGTCTAGTTATTAACTGTGTTTGCTAAGGCAAGCATCAGTATTTTTATTGCTCATACTTTGATTTAGGGATTTGAAGAAGTGTCTTGTGCTTGTGTAAACCATTATCAATCAAAATTTTGCACTAGCTAAACTATCCGTATTTTCTTTAGAAATAAAAACTGATTTAAAGGCTTTTTCATTCCTTCTGGAAAGCAAAAGCGTGCAATTATCTGTAAAAGTTTCATGTTTAGTGTGTCTGAAGAGGAGCTTCAATGGTTTAAAAATTCATGAATGCTTTCAAATTACTGTCTGTACTGCGTCACTGAGTGAAAGTTAAATGAGGTTAAGTAATATTTTGACAGCCCGCCAGACAGAACCACTATCCTTCTTCACTTCTCTGAGCGTGCGAATGTTCAAGCAAACTTGTTCTTCCTGACCAATCCACCTTTTTGTGTTACAGGCTCCCCATACTATGACAACGTCAGACCACTCTCATATCCAGATTCAGATGCCGTCATCATATGTTTTGACATCAGCCGGCCGGAGACCCTGGACAGTGTCCTAAAGAAGGTGAACATTTTTAAACCAGTAGTACTGAGCTGACACACTTAATGTGAGCTAAACAACTAGGATACTCCTTTATTAACATCCATTGTTGTTCCTGGAATGATATTGATACCAACCAATCAGATTTTAGGACTGGGGTTGGGGTTCTTGAAGAACATTCCCATCAACCAATCAGATTTTAGGGCTCCACCTGGGGGTCTTGATTAAAGACATGCAACCTTCCTTTTATATTGATGACAAAGGAAAAATGTTTTATTGTCTAAGTAGTTGACGTCTTGGTGCAAAATACGGGTGTGGTGCACTGAATTTTGTGAGTTTCTTGGATATCGAACCGTAGCCTTGACCTTACTGGTTACCAACAGTCTAGTTGGCTTTTAAATGCCTTGACTGTGATTCAGATAAATTCTTCTACAAGTCCTTTGTGTTCTTCCCACTCTTTGTTGCATCCCAATAAAGTCGTCCTTTGTTTGGTAGAGTTGGATGTCTTCTCGTAGACTCTCAGTCTGGGGTCAGGTGTCTGAAATGGCCTATGGCTCAGTTTCACTCGGTTAGGCCCCCCTTGGTAGTATTATGCTGGCATTAACTAGACCATGTGAGTGGAAGTTCAGCCCGATAGTCTTAAAACGGTTGAAATCTGGGTCGCAGAATCGGAAATACGATCAAGCTACACGTGGGTCCCTGCTTGGAATAAGCTAGTGCTGTCTCCTGGAACTTTGAGGCCTCTGGGAGCCAGAGGTGAGCACAAAAGGATCATGGGAATGAGGGAATGTAGGGTGTCCGTGTTCCTGTGTGAACAATCGTATGGCTGTGTTGTACCCGCCTGTCTCCCGCCAGATTAAATCCGGTGATTCAATGCCACACCGACACAACAAAATGCTTTGTTTGGGAAGGTAAGGAATGCAGATCACCTGTAGCATTGTTGGGAAGAAGCACACACAGATACACACCCTGAAAAGCAGTCATTACAGTGCAAGCTTTATCCCTGCAGGAAGCATGTGCCTCACCTCTAGCAAAGAAGATTAATACTCTTGTGCTTATGAAAAAAGGGATGGGATGGAACGTGATCCGCTAAGAGAATGGAAACAGGAAACACTTGTTCTTGTCTTTTGTCCTCTGGATCAAGGCCAGTCGGTTTCATCTTTCCGTGTTGGTTTTGTGTCTTTCTCTCACAGTGGAAAGGAGAGATCCAGGAATTCTGTCCCAACACAAAGATGCTCCTCGTTGGATGCAAGTCAGACCTTAGAACGGACCTCACGACTTTAGTGGAGCTGTCCAATCACAGACAGACGCCGGTGTCCTACGATCAGGTGGGTGGTTCTCTTATAAACTGCATTTGCAATTTGGATGGACGGCATTGAGACGCTCAACTTTAGATCTTTAATTTGCCAAGTTATCTAACGCCTATCTTATTACTTTACCAGTAATTACGTTTAGCAGCAAAGGCAGTTCAGCAACATTGCAATGGTTTGGGTTACTAATCTAATCTGTGCATTAAATGTCTGGGTGATAAAGAGCTAAATCTTCCAGTGCTCAAAGCTAAACTTAATTTTGATGAAATTGCAAGCAGTAATCGTAGAACTTCATGAACAAATCGCGACTGAACTGTTAATTCCTGATCAAAGCTCATTATGTCCTCTTTCTCTTTTAGGGTTCAGCTATGGCTAAGCAGATTTCCGCACCTTATATCGAATGCTCCGCAGTACAGTCGGAGAACAGCGTGCGGGACATTTTCCACGTTGCAACGTTGGCTTGTGTAAATAAGAACAACAAAAACATCAAGCGCAACAAATCGGCACGTGCCACCAAACGCATCTCACATATGCCTAGTCGACCAGATCTTACTGCCGTTGCAACAGACCTACGCAAAGACAAAGCAAAGAGTTGCACGGTCATGTAGTGCAAGGTGTTTGGGGGGAAAGATTTATTCTGGGAAACGGTGAGGGTGAACTGTGGAAGCAAGAAAGGTCTGGAATTCCTTCCATAGACAAAGCAAAACCTGTCCTTGAAGGTCTCTCTGGTTTGAGGGTTCCAGCTTGTGGACGTAAACCCATAGTACGGCCCCAACCACCTCTCCTCAACTTATCTACTCAGCAGGAGGATGTCACCACCCTCTCGGCCGATCGGAGGCCTTCCTCCCTGCTCCTGGATGTGAAACTGCTTCCTCTCTGGAAGCTTCTGCTGCAGGAAAGGAAGGAGGAAGTAGAATCACATAACCATTGAGTCCAGTGTTTCCGCTGAGCTTTGGTTCACAGCTATTTTTAAAAGATGCACATTTCAGTTGGTATTAATGGTCGTGCAACGAAACAGCGAAGGGGAAGATGACTTTCATAATAGGCTTTCTTTTGAGTCTGTACAGCTTAACGAGGATATGAAACGAGAGTGTATCACTGTGGTTACGGATCACTTCCTCCTCCGATTCTTCTCGTCTTTTTTTTGTTTCTTCTGTAGACCAAGAGTACGAGTTTGTGTGTGTGCGTGGTTTTCGTTTTCTAATGCTAAGCTCAGCTAAAACCGTCACCATGGATACGCCGCTGGTATATTTGAACTCGCACTGTTTTCTGTATAACTCCTCATAATAACATTACGGTTCATTAGGATTCAGAAAAAGAAAAACCAAAGAACTGGAAGGTTTTCAAGTTGGATAAATCAATGTTTGACGTTCTGGAGTGCATGATGGATGTGTGTTTGAGGGCTTTTGGTGGATCAATGAGAATTTCTTTCACGGTTCCGTAAGAACATGGTTCCGCTTTATGTGGAAGCACAAATATGACATTTGAGAATTGACCCGATCATTTAGTATTCATTTGCATTCGGTTTATCCCTGAAGTGGCATTCACATTGACAGAGATTTGCAGGGACAAAACATCTGGAAGTCTTTAATTTGCAGTGAGTGTTGGTGATTTGATGTCTCATGAGCAAGAGAGACCATTTACAATGCAATGCAGTTTAGAGTTCAACTTCATGCAAATCAGAAAACAAAAATAATGGCGGGACTGCACAAAAGACAGTTAGCATGCTAATTTATTTAAGCATTTCCTCTGAAAATGTCAAAAATATAAGACCTTTTTTTTTAAACATATTTCAGACAAAATCTTGCTAAACTAGACAACCTCGCTAAACGACAAGTCAGTTTTTGAACTACTAATGGATCATTGTGTAGATACGCATACTAGAAACCAATTGTATAGCAAGTTGGGGAAATCCAGTTATTTAATCTGTCAGTGTGAACGCCTCATAAGAATAACAACACTATTGCAGTAACAAATGATTGCTGAACAAGCACTTAACTAACATTTCATTGTTAAAGTCCTTATCTGTAAAATGTTACTTGAACATTTGTGCCTTTTGTGACATTCTTTTGTTTAAGCACAAATGTTAAAATGTTAAATAAACTATCAAATATCAAATTCAAGGTCATATTAAATCTGCGCTTCTATCTGCCCAAGAAAGAAAATAATGCTTTTCGCAGGGCATGTTAAGAAAAAAATGTCTCTCCTCTCCCTACTAAACTATGCAGTCTGCTTCTGAACACACGCGAGAGGATAGAGAAAAAACGATTTCTCATTTTCAAGAAAAAAAAATTGTTGTGACTCGGTATATTGCCTTGCAGAGCCGTGGAAGAATATGCATTCCACTGTTGTAGTGCTTAAAGTTTCTCAAAACAAAAATCTTCAGAAGTTTGAAGCTAGCTGCAAAATCTCATTTGCTGCATGTTTGTAGTTGCACTTTTTGTTTAAACTGGCGCAAAACAAACCTTTTTGTTTCATTTGTCTTTGTTTTAAATGGCTCAGAGAGAAATTTCTCGACCGTGTCACAAATTTGTTTTCACATAGACAGTATTACAAATTTTGGTGTGTGTAAATGTTGAGAAATGTGTAGGTGGCTTATAAAAAACAATGTTTCCTAATGTAGGATGTCTGTAATTTTTTTTAATGCCTTCTGTGTGTTGAGGTCCATGTATGTCTGTTTTGTTGATGTTGCCATAATATTTATTGAATTATATATATTTTTCCCTTCAAAATAAATCCAAAAATAAAATGAAAAGGTTCTTTTTGATATGAAATGTTTTCCTTTTGCTTGTCTTGTGGGTCATCAACTACAGGGGATGTCAGAGTATATATATATTACATATATGCTACACATTATAATAATGTATATAAGCTGGCATGTGTTTGAGGTTCATCGTCTCATTCCTAATGACTCATTCCTTATTACATTCCAAGAGTGACTTTGCCCTAGGCATCGGATCTCTTCCTGTGTGTTCCTCAAATTCATTCATGCGGTTTCGTGTCACTTCCCCCTGCGGAAGGAAATGACCTTCAGATGACCTTCACCCAGCCCTTTCCGGAGTCTTCATTCACAAACCCCACGGGCCTCATCTTATGCAGTTAGAGCTGAAAATATAGGCATAATTTCATTCATTTCAGTTTTGTATTGTGTAGATCACACTGAGTTGGCCAAAGCTCTTTAACCTATACCATTTAAAACATTATATGTGGCTTTCCTCAGACAAATATGGCATCAAATATTCTTCATGTGGTTCGGATGAACACTATTCGTCATTAACTCTGAATATGAAAGCTGTCGTTCAGGTATAGAAATGCCACATTGACAAGCTTCAGTCAAGGCCGGAATATTCGTTCTTTTATCCTCGCCGTCTTCTCTTTGTGTGAATGCAGACTAAACACACTTTTTTTCTGTCAAGAGCATCAGACTGTATTTTCGTTTCTGACAGACAGCTATTTCAGAGATAAATCCAGACCATTACAAACACGAACTGTGGCCCTGGTTAATTGTGTGAGTTGTGAAAGTGCTTTGTTTTTACGTCGAGACAACACAGAGTGAAAGTGATTCATTACAGCAGCGTCTGACTGGAACACACATTAATAGTATTTCCTTTACGCATGATAGCTCATATATCACAAGCAGAAACATGGAATATATACAAAACATGATAAATGATAACACAGGCTTGTCAGATTTAAAGTGCTTTTGTGCATATAAACAAAACCAAAAGCAGTTGTGGTGAAAATTCCTTACAGAAAAATATTGTGGCAGTATCGTGGTATAATGATGGCAATACTTCGGTACATAAATATACCACATCACGTGGTATTTTTATTAAATAAAAAAAAAATGTATCATGTTATATAAATATATTTTATGTAAATAGTATATATAAAATTATATTATAAATAAACTATATACTAGTGCTGGGCAACGATTAAAATTTTTAATCGCGATTAATCGCATGGTTTTCTTGCGATTAATCGCATTGTTATGCGCAAAATTGAATAATGACTTCTAAAGTAGTGTATTGCGCACTTTTGATTTAAATGTACTGCTATATACACAAAAGTGCAATAACTTTAAACAAATAAGTTGCTTTTATGCCAGCAGTATTCTCTTTACACAGTAATCTCAAATCTCAACTTAAACATTAATGTAATCAAATCAAATATTTAAACAAAGCTATTTGCCACTGCCAGGGCATTACCTTTTATCTAGTTTGTTAAAACGAGTCCAGTTTTCTTGTTTTTTTTCTGAACAGGTATCAACAGGTATCTTTTATCAGGGAGCAGCAGAAACAGTCTATGTAGTAGTCAGAGGTCATGATCACTACTATATAAGTCGACCAACGTTACTTATAGTGGCTTAGGTTTGGTCATGCCATGGTTTACCACGTAAGATTACATTAAACAGAGTAAAAAAAACAATTTATACTTTATACTTACGCTGTTGCTGTGTAGCGCGCGTACACTTCGGCGTACCCTGACGTGCACCTCTCCAAAAATGTAACGTCAATTCTACGCGTACCGCAAGCGCTGTGATTGCTACAACCGCTCCCCGGGTTTCACATGCTCCCTCTGCATGTGTAATTGCGCGTCAACGCGGACAACGACGCAGAGATATAAATGAAAACCAACGCGTAGTCTATAGCGTATTGTCTTCGGCGTAAGTCCGACGCATTAGTATAAATCAGCCAAGAGTGAGGTGAAGTGGTCGAGCACAAGGTGCAGCGACAAGCGGGTGCGTTCCTGTGAAACTGTTGCGGTCATGCTCGCTTCAAGCACGCGCCCGCGCCCGCTCGTTGCCGAAGTTGAATTGTCTATAACTTTTTATAAAGGACGCGCAGCACAAATCATTAGAAGAGAGACTGATCCTCGGCTCGCTGTTAGTGAGTTTCCAGAATCTAAATAGTTATTATCTATAGGTTTTATAGGTAATATCCATAGAGCGCCTGTCATTCACTCGCGGAGCGCAACCCTTTAACTGTTCACCAGAGAGAACCTGCCTCTCTCCACTGCTTGTTTGGGTGGGTTATTTGCTGGCTGACCAACATCCCACCCCTCCTGTGATCATGGTTTGACTGTAGGCCTATGTGTATTCAGAGCCAGTGAGCAACGGACGTTCAAAATAATAATAATAAAAAAAAACTGCGTTAACGTGCGATAAAAAAATTGTCGGCATTAATTAATAAATGCGTTAACGCGATAATAACGCGTTAACTTGCCCAGCCCTACTATATACATTTTGCATAAAGTTATATTAAATAAGTTTATATAAATAAAATCATGTATATCTTTTAAAATGTCGTAAATTATTTTAATATTTAGTTATTATCATAATACACCTTGGTATATTTAAAAATATATTTTAAATAATTTTGTATAAATAAAATGTTTCGTATACTGTAAATTAAAATATAATATTATATATAATACATGAAATTATATTATAAATAAGTTTAAAATAATAAATTATAAAAATGTATTTGATACATTTTATATAAATAATATGCATTTTTTTATATTGTATAAATATATCAATTCTTTGTAATATTTATTAATTACCACAATATACTTTACACATACAGTTTTTTTTTTTTTTTTTTTTTTGGTATACCATGGTACTGTACATTCAAAAAAGTACCAAAAGGTGCCAAGGTACTTCCAAGAATACCACGGTACATGTACAAATTACCGTAGTAATACCATGGTACTTTTTTGTAAGTGATTGGATGATTACCATATTTATGTGGTATTAATGTAGTATTCCAATGTATTTTAAGGAATACCACAATATTACCAAGCTACAAGTCCAAAAAACATGGTATTTCCATGTCCAAATAACTGTAAAACTATCATGGTACAACGTCTAAAAAACACAACATTACCACAATCTTTTTAGCAACCAAACCTCCGGCGGCGACTTTTGCATGCGTCATATTTCTTCAGAAAATCCAAGCTAGTTCTTGATACAGTGTAATTCCAAACACTTTTAACATAAAAAAGTAATTGTTCTGCATCTGTTCCTCAAATTTGAGAGTTGCTAGACAAATAAGCTAGACAAGCTACAATCATATCTGATGTAGATGTTTAGAGTAAGTGTGTATCTTTGCTGGATGTTTTCTGGTTGAACGGATGCTCAAATGTGCAACGCAGCTGCAGTTTAGTTAGGACAAATGTCAGAGCTGGAGAACAGGAGAGATCTGATAACAAGAACCGTCGATGTGTTGTGTCTGGTCTGGGCTTTTGTTTTCTAACACCTCTGAATATTTGACAATATATTGAAACCAACACCTGGCGGGTTTTAACGCCGTGTGTGCTCAGATACCCGTAAATGTCACTGTCCTTTTTCTCACATTTTGCATTAATCGAACAAGGTTACTGTACGTGACAAATGAAATGTCAAGCAATATGTAGCGCTCAAAACATCTCCGGAAGAACTGCATTTTTCTCTTGGGTGAATCAGGAAACCATTTAGCACTTTGGGATTCCAGCAAAAAAAAATCAATACGTTCAGACTTGAACCTCTTTGTACAAGTTTTATTGCATTTGTGAGATGAACAGGGGTTAAAGGTCATATATGTGTGTGTGTGTGTGTGTGTGTGTGTGTGTGTGTGTGTGTGTGTGTGTGTGTGTGTGTGTGTCTCAGACAGGATACAGTGTCATAATGGGCTCATACAGCTATTTTATGGCACATATGTGGTAACTTATATAGAGACTGAGTGCATTCACACGCATCGCTTTAACACCTGTCAGACAGGGAGGAAATTAAATCATGTCCTACCGCTGGAAACACAAACACCCAAGTGCACATACAGCGCTGATAAGACAGGCACTAATTGAAATTCCATTCTTAATGGGCCCTAAGAGCAGATCAGCAATGGGCCGCACGGATGATTGACTTTTATTGTGCTTTTTGGTGTCTGTCTTGACCCACCTATAACCATGATACCTTTGGGGAAAGAAGCTTGAAGAAGCTGCTGTGGCGAATTTTGACGCAAGACGTTTTGTTTAGAGCAGTGTTTCTCAACCTCTCCTGCAGGGACCCCCTGACAGGACATGTTTTTGTTTTAACCCTGAAATGGCACACCTGATTTAATTAATTAAAGGCTCAAAGGCTTAATGTGTAGCTGACTAATTGAATCAGGTGTGCCATTTCAGGGTTAAAACAAAAACATGTCCTGTCAGGGGGTCCCTGCAGAAGAGGTTGAGAAACACTGGTTTAGAGCATACTACATACTACTAGCATACTACTCCTATTTCTGTCATAGAAAAATATTGTAAAAGGACCAAGAGTAGTATACTAGTATGCGGTTCTGCATACATCATTATGCAAACAGGAAGCGACATGCAAGCTTACTATAATACTATGTGTTTTTGTACTAAAAACACTGAGTAGTATGTTAGTATGCTATTTGAAATTCAATTATTGTGATTTTGTGTGTTATGAGTCAATGAATCCATTTGTTCAAAAAGACATAGGCTGCATCCAAATATGGATACTTCCCTTATAAATAATAGCAAAAAAAACAACAACAAACAAAAAAAAAACAGTATCCTAGACAGCAACATAGTGTCGGCCCAGATCCGGGCCACATCTGATACAAGTGGTTTCCACGCATACCAGATGTAGGCCGGATCTGGGCCGATAAAGTTTTTATAAAATAGTATTTGAAAAGTACCCGGATGACTTGCTTCTGAGGAATTATGAATGGGATTGAACTGAAGTAACTCAGCTGATACAGTAGGTCACATGACAATGACAACATGATGAATATAGTAGGTCTGGATTGCATTATACCACACTTTTGTAACGACCAAAATAATTCAAAAGAAGTACCACAGACATTATGCGATTTTGGAGGCAGCCTCAGTGAAACCAAAACAGGTTACCGATTCCTGTGAAGGGGGCGTAGCCGTTCTGTAATTCCAACCAATGGAAAAGTTCCTCCACATCCCGCGCTCGAATGCTATTGGTCGTGTAGTCATACAAACACTTCATAGCCAATCAAAATATGGCCACATGTATGATTCTTTCACTCAAAAGATTCTCACATAAACGAAGCACCACTAATTAAGACATCATAAATGCTTTTCCGAACAGAAAGCCAAATGGATTTTTTATCGGATTCTATGACAGTCTCTCGTTTAAATTTGACTGAAACCAGGTAAGAGTCCCGTACGTGTGATTCACGCGCTATTTGTATGACACCTAACGTTATGATATTACAAAGTTATATTTTAGTCTGCTTATGTATAGGGAAAAGACTGCAAGGCAGTTCACTGGGCTTTGAAACAGTGATTCTTCCCAAGGAGGTGTTTCTCAAATGTTAGAAATGTCACTTGCCATTCCATGTCCCTGTAACCCAACACAGACACACACACACACCCACACGCACGCAAGATGCAAGCTCAATAGGTGCTGTCTGCAAAGCTTTGTTCTGTAAATCCTGAGGCAGAGAGAATCAGTCATGCACAGCTGCAGTATACAGACAGAGAGAAATCAGACAATGGCCCCAGTGTGTATGTGTAGATTTGTGTGATTAAAACATCTGAACACAAAGCAAACCGCTATAGAACAGCTACCTGTACAATTAAACGCTTACAAAGACTTTCAAAAGCAACATTAAATTAGATTAATTATTTAAAGGATTGAACAAAAACTTTTTTTTTATCTTAAGTTAAATTGAAATGAGTTTTCTATAATAAAACGTATAACGTGGCTTTCTGAAATACTTGATTCTGATTGGTCAAGTGCAGGGATGGATTACTGACCGGGCCTATGGGGCCAGTGCCCAGGGGCCCTTGACTACCAGAAGCCCGGGGGGGGGGGGGCCTGGGGTTTAAGGCCGCGCAATCCAGTTTGGTTCAGAAGACCCAATAACAATGAAAACAAATGTTTATTAATGCTGTAATAAATGTGTCCCAAAGCCTACACAAGGCCTCTTAAACAAGGCTCTTGGACTATGAGGGCTCCCTGGAACTTACTGTGGGGCCCTATGTGAATATGAAGGCCCCAAAACCTCTTATAGAACTATTGTCCCTATAAATATAAAATATAACTGGCTTTGGAGATAAGTCTAATCCGTCCCTGGTCAAGTGCAACATTCTTCATTCAGTTATTTGCATAGATTGACACTAAACTATATATTTCACTGTTGTCATAAGCAAATAAAGTTCTTAAGTTTCATGTTTCTCATTTTGCTCCGTAAATTTAGTGATTATAGATTATAGAGAATGTGAAGCTATGTCATGGCGTGTTGCATTCTGGGGCGGTGGCACCATTTTAAAGGGACAGTTCACCCTAAAAAAAATCATTTACTCACCCTGGTGTTGCTCTAATGCCGTATGGCCTTCCTTCTTATTGACAAAAACACAACATTATCGCAAACAATCCCCTTAAGAGTAGGGATGGGAATCTTAGTGTTCAAACTTGTAGATGAGTTCTTGGTTATTTTGGTCCGGACCAAAAAAAAAGAAAACATACATAGTTGAACCATACTTAGTCCACACTGTTCACTAACGGTTCACACTGTTATTTTTAACACCAAACAAGATCTGCTGCGAGGAGACGTGGTTCTGATGCCTGTACCGAACAGTGATGGGTAACATCGCAACTATGACAATAGATGTCAAACTATGTGTCCATCATTCAACAATGACTATGACTATCGCAAGAAAAAAACAGGTAAGCTTGAGCATTCTGCATTGGTTCGTTTACATGTCTTCGGTCCTTGTTTGCGTTCATATTTCATTCAAAACCGCACCAGAGTTCGTTTTGAAGCAGACCGAAACCCATCTTTTAGGGGTCTCGGTCTGCTTGTTTGGTGTGTATGGTTCGGATGGCAGCATTCACACTTATTCAAATGAACCGCATTAACAGAGCAATCGCACTAGAGTTCGTTTTAATCAATACAAACATTGTGAACACAACCTTAAAGTTTTGATTCACTAAAAAGAACCAGCATACAGTGGATGCGCAGCGCTATATGTTTTCAATACCCTAAAAGAACTGTCTCATATGAATAATTAGTTCAATAATCAGCGATTATATGTTTTTGGTTCATTAAAAAAAACGGCTCATGGGTCATTCGTTCAGGAATCAGACTGCTCTTGTCGTGCTGTATGTTTTTGATTCCCTAAAAGTACCGAATCATTAGTCTTTCTTTCGAGAATTAGACTGCACTAGTTGCGATGTATGTTTTTGATTCACTAAAAAGAACAGGCTGATTACAGTCATTCACTCGGAATCAAACTGGTATGATTTTAATTCACACAAAAGAACCGAGTCATGAGAATCATTCACAATTGTACTACACTGGTTGCGCTGGATGTTCTCTGCTAAAACATTTTAGTACAATGTTTGTCAGGGAGGGATTATGACGTGGTTGTGCCCTGGGCACGTGTAACCCTTTCAGTTCATACTGTTCAGGGGTGCGTTTCCCAAAAGCATCGTTAGCCAACTATGTCCGCAAGTTCCATCGTTATCAGCATAGCTCAACGAGTCAGTGTTTTCCGAAACCATAGTTCCAACGAACATTCGCAAACAGCATCGCAAAGTTGTGTGTTTGGAACGACAGCTCTCGACCTGTGGTTAGAAGCATAGTTTCTAGTTTGCATGACATGTGGACTTAATAAATCCCTATCTTGAGCAAAATAAGCAAGCTGACATTCAGTACAACCCGTGTCTTTTATTTAGAATGCATATGCAAATGTCATTTACGTCTTTTATATTTGTCAAGAGATTTAAAGCACCGTTTTTGAAGACTGCAGATGTGCGAACGTGCTCTACTATGTAAGATGCCTCAGATGCCATGTTTGTAATTTATATCAAAACATCTAGCGTTAATTCGATCGCAAACAGTTTCATTAAAATCTACCACGTGCGAGATGTCATAAACTAAGGTGGTTGAACGACCACTTTGTGACAATATGGTTTCGGGAAACAGTCGTGACTAGCAAGTTGATTTCACCAACGATGCATCGTACTGGTAGTAAAGCAGCGAGTTATGTCGTTGTACGGGAAACAAATGTTAAATGCATTAATCCCTAAGCGGGATTCGAACTAGCGTTTCCGGCATGGGAGGTGGTGCGCTAACAAGGACGTTATAGACTGCAGCCACTAGCATCAGTCGCTAGTGCGCCTCTTGAGATCAGGGGAGTGAAGTTTACTACCTGGCCTCTGTTACACTCACCCTCCGAATCCTCCCTCCCATCCGGGTCACGGCACCAATGTAACCCCACCGGTCCTACTTGTACCACTCTGAGTGGGATTCGAACCGGTTTTTCAGGCATGGGATGCGGGCATGCTGACAAGGATGATAAAGACTGCAGCCTGTAGCGTCAGTCGCTAGTGCGTCTGAAGATTCTGAAGAAGAATCTACTACTTCAGTCTTACATTGCCTCTCCACCTCACATTGGGATTTATTTTGCAAGAATGACTAATAACCGGTTGACTACATGATGCCTCCTGTGAGTCATGGTAGTGTTTATGAACCCTGACTAAAAACAAACACTTTATTTCACGCCAGTGCACACACACTGTAGATCACAGAGGATAAAGGACACCAGTACAATAGCTGCATCATTAGCTCACACACAATCGTAAATTCTCTCACAGTGGGCAGCCAGTTGAACATATGCTAAAGTGCCTTTTGCTATGGCCACACACACACACACACACACACACACACACACACACACACACACACACACACACACACATACTCATACTCACTCACACTCACTCTCACTCTTTATCTCTGCCATCTGCTATGCTCTTTGGCGTGTGTGTGTGTGTGTGTGTGTGTGTGTGTGTGTGTGTGTGTGTGTGTGTGTGTGTGTGTGTGTGTGTGTGTGTGTGTGTGTGTGTGTGTGTGTGTGTGTGTGTGTGTGTGAGAGAAAGACTATGTTCGGTTGATACACACCTGGCCCTGTGTGAGCATGAGTTGTGACTCTCAAACCAATCATACTCTTTCACGCATCATTTCATTTCCGTTTGATCATTTTGTCAGTTTAAAAAGGAGTCTATTAATCATACTTTGAATGTGCATTTAGAAAGGACAATTTACTTTTGTGTATTTGTATGTGTGACACTTGATGTGTGTGGTCCTCACCTTAAAGGTCATGCTAATTTGGCAAAGTGTGTGTGAAACGTGCTCTTGACCGTGTATGATTATCTGAGAGGTTTGCATTAATGTTCAAGGTTTTATACCAAACAAATTCACTTTTTTGATTAATTTAAAGTTTCTGTGTAGTTACAGAGCATTCTTTAATGGACATATTTAGGTTCTTTTTTTTCCTTTTTTTTGTATCAAAAACTAACCTTCCCAGAACTATGCAGGTGCTAGATGGTTGCTGATGAACAGCAGGGCACTGTGGATGATATCGGAGTAAAGAGGTTAGGGGAACATTCTCAGAATGTTCTGGCAGCAAACTGGGAATGTTAGCAATATTCTCTAAACCTACAAGGAATGTTCTATTTAAGTAAAGAAAACTTTTCTGGATAATCAACAGAGAATGTTAGGATGTCTGTTCTGGGAACCAGAAACTATACGTGACAAACGTGATAAACGCGTGTGTGGTTCCTAAAGGTCATGCTAATTTTGCGATGCATGAACATTAAACCTTTGGGAGCTGGAACTGTGTATGTTTTGGGTCTTGCTATTTGCTGATGTGAGCGTGTGTAATTATCTGAGAGATTGCATGAAATTTTCTTTACCCTTCTGTACAAAATGAATTCATTTCTGAGGTCGTATGTTGGAATAAATAGCGTGTGCGTATGATAATACCAGTCGGTTTTCACTAATGACTCAATTAGCAGGGAGTCTCTTATCATAATGGGATCAGCGTAGAGAGAAATTGTCCGAGAAACAAAGAATTCCCAGGGAAAATCTCTCACAAAGCCTATCAAGAACATGTCCGGGGTCATATTTCATGCCAAAAACATACTAAAATAAGTCATTATATTTGGCTTTTATGATTTTAAACGGTCAACCAAACGGACAATAAAGACCGTTTTTAGGACCATTAAGATATTTTGGAATTGTGATGATTTTTTTAATTATGATTAAGCAGATACTTTATCCAGTTTTTATACCCAGTGTTGTTTCAGTATTATTATAGTCCTGTATTTATTAATATTTTGAAATGGCTGTTATTTTTACATTTTCAGTTTTTGTTTTAGTAAATTTGTTATGTGCTTTTGTCAATTTGAATAATTCTATTTAGCTTTAATTTATTTTAATTTTAAGAATTTTAGTACTTTGACTTATTTCAATTTGTTTATGGTAAGTTTTCAGTTAAGATTTTTAGTTAAATGTTTGAAAAGTTTTTCATCAAATATTAATATTTTATTTTTATTTCAGCTTTTATGATTTTACGAAAATGATTTTTAATAGTTTTAGTTAGTAATAACAACACTGAATTCTCATTACCTTAATGTGAAAAATAGCACTCTCGTTACATAGTGCAAAATTATATATAATATTCCTGTAGCTCAAACAGTAGAGCGTTGGTGCTTGCAAAGCTAAGGTCATGGTCATAGTCTTTTTCCAAATATAATTTCTTAATTTTGATTTTGTGGTAAAATTACCCGCACCCCAATGAGGAGTGATTGACCGACAGAGAAGCGACAGAGAAAAAGCGCGAAAGAGACACACTCGGGTCATTATCAGTCCATCAGCCAGCTGTCTCCAACAATATTCACCATATCCACCTTCATTTCGCCTGTCTGTCGGCCCTCCTGTCTTCCTGCTCTAGACGAGCCCGTCTCTCCCCCGCTAATGAATAGGTCCAGTCCAATAATGGACTCTTTAGAAAATGCTGTCAGTGTGAAGAGCTGTTTGGGTGTGCTCATGTGACCCTGTAGGGCACGGAAAAGGAGCCCTCATGTATCCAAAGAGTGCTTTCACATTTAATCCATTCATTAAGCACAGAATAGTGTAATTATGCTGTGTGTTAACCACGAATGAAGATCAGACAGTGTGTGTGTGTGTGTGTGTGTGTGTGTGTCGAGAGAGAGAGACGTTTGTTTCTGGTACTGCGCAGGAAACAACACAGACGGTTATGAATATATAATAATGTTTATTGTTATTAAAAGATCAGGTTTACAAGGGAAATGTCTGTGGATAGGAATAATCCAACACAAACATTTCAACTTTCAAGATTCAGGGAGGAATTAGCTAAGAATGAACATTGTTTATTTATGTACATGCATTGTTTAGTAGGCCTACTAAAGGGATTATCAGAGAATGTCACAAAAAAGCATTCTTTTGTAGGGTGCAATTCCTTACACTAATGTCATTTTGGAGTGCTATAATGGTATAATTAAATTGCTTAAACGAAATTGTCAGTAGTTAGGGAATAGCAGGAATTTGATGTCTAAAATATTTGCCTTTCCGTGATTAGGGACATTTGTGGTGTTGGGCTTATTATCTTATTCATTCTCTGTCAATTCTGTCATTTTCTTAGGTAGAAGTATAGATGAACTGGATGTTAACAACTTAAAGGGACAGTTCACTCAAAAACAGAAAACTGTTAAGTTTGTTGATTTTTATTAATGTTGGACTTTTATTTTGAAATGTCATGTCTTAAAGTCTTCTATTCTGAACGTGTTTTGTTTTTCCTTTTGTTGTGTATCAATTAACTTTATGCATTTTGCCTTCAGGTTTGTTCTTTGTCGTGCATTAAATGGATAATTTCATAAAAGTTTTGGTAAGTTTTCATGAATATTCAGATATGTTTTTAAGTTTTGAGAACAAATTTTCTTTATGTTTGTTGTTGTTTTCATCTCTGAATTTGAGTTTTACACTATATCACAACTTTAGCCATCATTACATGCATTTTTTATACATATTTTTTAACTTCAGTTGTAGCTCTTTGCCAGTTTTGGACATTGGTTATTTTTAGTGCTGTCAAATTGATTAATCGCATCAAAGTTTGTAAATATATCATATATATGTGTGTGTATGACTGTATGTACAGATAAATCGGGAATATTTGTAAATGTGTGTGAGTGTATACTGTATATATGTGTGTATATATTGTGTATATATATAAATATTATATATTTACAAACTTTTATGTTAGATGCGATTAATCAATTTGACAGCACTAGTTATTTTGTGTCTCATTACTGACTGCAAATCGTGGTTGTGTTGTCTTCATGCGCCATGTTTGAATTGAATGAGATTTTATATTTTATTTTCATTTCAAAATAATATCATTGTCATCAGCTATTTGTGTGACTGCAAACCCTTTTCAGTAGATTAATGCTATCATGGGTGGTGCATTGGAACTTCAACACAGGAAATGACCAATTAGGGAGCAAAGCATTCTCAGAGTGGGCGGAGTCTGGAAGACTAATTGAACATGAGCAGTGATTTCATTAACCCAAGACAGATTTCATTAACCCATGCTGTTATTAGTTTAACAGCATTAAAGACATAGGAAGGGGGTCTTTTTCCATATCTGCCTCTGTTCTCTGAACTGAAGAAAAACCCTTTCAGTTAAGTTTATTCAGTTTATGAATGGCTGTCATCATGGTTTGGTATGGTACTGTTTGACAGTGATTATGGTACTTTCCACAAATAAGTCACAAGATGGGTTTATCTGAATGAAGAAGAAAAAAATTTCACTGGAAAATGTAGATTTTTTTACCTCAGGAATTTACACTAAATAAATAGGGCACAAAATAGAGCTGTAACTCTTTAAAAAATATATATTTTACCTCAGGAGGTTACAATAAAAATACACAAAAATATTACTATTAACACTTAATATGTTGATCAATTGTTTAAAATAATTTTGAATATTTAAATTATATATTTAATGTATTTAATTTAAATAATAAAAAGTTGTAATTATTAAAAAAAAATAAAAAATAAAAAACACTATATTAAATTAATTAACATTCAATTATTATCACTTGACAGTTCTTTGTACCCAATTCAAGGAAAGTGCCCCATTAACAAACATCATCATCTTGTTTAACCACTTGTTTTTGCAAATATGGATCTGAATCATTCACAGCTTTCTCAGTTGTGAGTGCTTCCCTCCAGTCCAGACAGCTGCGTGTTAAAGGGTTAAATATGGTTTTAATTGTGATGCTAATGTGCTCTGAGATGGGAGACATTATTACGCCTCAGGGACGGGGGGAGATTGAGGGAGGATGGAGGAACGAAGAAGAGGAGCAGAGCGATCCGAGGCGGGAGGGATCCGGGTGGGGTATTTTAATGAGTGCACCTGAAATAAACAAAGAGATATGAGATTTGTCCATGACATGCTTGCAATATCCCCTTATGCCAACAATGTCAGGGACTCTCTGAGCATTCGGGGCATGGACTCCATATTATCGGGCAGGAGTGAACCGGGATGCCATCTGGGCTCAAATCCGAGCTGTCACAGGGTCTTATCAGCTCCTGACAGCCGCTAATCAATAATCTGATAGCGTTTCTGACATGATTGCGTTTAAATCTGTGCGAATCTGAGACATCTCCCTCTCTTTTTGTTAGACAGGGCAAACACTGTGTTTTTGAATGTTGATGTCTGCAGTGGGGGATTTTGGGTTTAACCTACTGTTTTATGGTTTTTGGCAGCATTGTGGCATAAGAGCCAAGGAAAACTGGATGGATTAGGAGCGAATTCTGGCTTGCCGTGGTCCAGATGTGTTTGGGAACGGTTGGTCGGGGAGTCTCTGCAAGATGTTGGGTAATTTTTGAGAAAATTAGAAATAAGCAAGAGGGTTTGTTGACCTCGTTTCTGCAGATGTAGCGTTCCACCCTGATACGGACACATTCTTTGAGGTCGACTCAGCAGAGAACTCCCCATGTCTCATTTTCACTCCGTTTGTTCACTGCTTAAGCTATTAGCTTGCCGCTAAAGAAGGGAATTTGGAGATAAAAATAGAGGGATTTAAGCTATGGGGTATTTTAAATCCTACAATCTTAAGTGTTCTGTACCTCTTAAAACATTTGGGAACAGACCTGAATTTGTCTTCACGTCTCAAATGATCCCACTGCTGGTGCCCGAGCCGAATCTAGAACAATTTTGCGTGGTTCTGGTCTGGAAAAATCACTCCTGTCCTTCTAAAACCTGAACAACCCATTCTGGCAAGACTAACTACATAGCCTAGCAACCACTCAGAACAACTTGGCAAACACGATGTGCACTAAAACCACTCAGATCACTGTAGCAACCACAAAGCAACATTATAAAACTAAGGCTACACGATATATTGTTTTAACATCGCTATTGCGATGTGCGTATCTGCGATAGTCACATCACAGGATGTGCAATGTCAAGTATAGGGATCGGAGTTGATCCGTACAGACCAGCCACCGCGGTTCAAAACACACATGATTCTTGGAATAATTAACCATCATAGAGCGAAGGTTGATCATTTTCACAGGTTTTAGGTCCTGTCAGTTTACACATTCAAGTAATTTTTTAGACCATCTGAGTGTAAGAAGACGTGGAAGAGACCTAAATTCGGAACAGGACGGACAGCACGCGAACACAGAATTCCGTTCTCTTTCGTGTCTATTTGTGCTTGAACGGACATATATAAGTCAAAATGCCCGTCTATCCTTGTAAACACAGTCATTTATATCTTACATCAACGTAAACATTTAAGAAAGAAAATGGATGCGTATCATTATATTGGATCTGTACGTTCGGACTTAAAGTGACCGCAGCATAATATTCCTGCTGATGTCTGTTAATCAAACAACAACAATACAAAGAGAAAATCCCTTTTTGTAGCTTTAACGAAGATTAAATATATTAAATGGATATAGTGAAGAAAAAATATGGCAATGATTCCATTCACAAACAACCAGAGTCTCGACTGTGAAGATGGGAAAAAAAACGTAAAAATCTCTCACAGTCAAGCGTGACTTTAGAGTAAATAAACATGGCGGACGATGGGCAAGAAGAAATGGCAATAATAGTGTTTGGATTGCTTTTTACTGAAAATTCACGAAAAAAAAAAAAAAAACGGTTTGGATGAACTCGTGTTATGCGTTTGTCTCTGTTTGGGTGTAATTTCGCTCCCCGTGACATTCTACAGATTTTGTGTGCATTTGTCCTCAGGGGTTCCCCCCCCCATGCAACAGGATTCCTATTGGATATTTACGATTCGAGATCGGTGCGACCCTGACGTTTTTCTGAGCAGATTCAGTCACTCTTAACACATCTCACACCACAGGAAAATCTGATAAGATAATCTGTAGAACCATAAAGATAATCGGGACTTTACCTAGGATTGTTGGAAGGGGAGAATTTGGCTCTAAATCGGCCTGATTATCTTGTAGTGTGTGGGTGCTTTTAGCTGGGAAAATTCCTTAAAATGAGCACAAAGGAACTACAAGTTTTAAATAATTGAAGCAGTTTTGTTTGACACCCACAACTGTGATTTGATGTATTGTATGTACACATAATGGCCTGAGTGGGCGGTTCTTGGCCAGAATAAGCAGCAATGTGTTAAGATGGTCAAACTCCACCAATCCCAGTTCAGGACAGATTGATAAGGCAGTGCAGTGCTGGAATATTGCAGAACTCCAATGGTCCTCGATCATAATGCAATTTCTGCCGCCACACTGAGCAATTGACTACGCCACATCTCGCCTGAGGAGAACGATCAGGAAATGGCTTTAATGCTCCTGTTTTCAGGGTTTCCGCAGACACATTTTCTAAAATCTATTTCTTGTTTCCCGAGAGATACAGATGTGATGAAACCGCCATTATGGTGCCAACGGACAGTATTTTAATCCATTTATCAGTTTAAAAAGAAACAAAGGCCAAAAGAACAGTTTGGAAAACATCAGACGCCGATGAACAACGTCTATCTTTGTTTCTAAGTTTTCGACAGCTTTAGTGTTTCACAAACAGCAAGAACGCCATTTGTGTCAGCGAGTTCCTGTTTTATGGGTGTACAGACTTGTATTAAACATGTTTGTCTGCTGTGTTACGTCAGTAAGGGTTATCTAGAAGTCAAAGTGTGAAAACTCAGGCAAATTCCCTGCGATAATGTTTAGAAGATCAAATTCCACCAAATAATAATGACAGATTATTCTTCTGAACTGATTCTTTTGAGTGATTTATTCAGACTTATTCACAAATTGAAGTACATGCTTTGATTAAAAACTGATGTTTATTGCTGTTTTTGTTTATTATATTGATTATGGACTATATTTCTATCTATGTGGAAAATATATATTATATAGAATATAACGGTTGCAATCAAAGCTCACGAATTTTGGTCGATACCGATAACCAGTCATTCTTTAGATTTGAAAGCCGCTTACCTATATATTGGCCGATAAATCTAAATCCAAATTTTTATATAATTTTTGAGTGCCTGATTATAAAAACAAAAGTCTCACTATTAAAAGTCATGTCCCAAGCACACAATTATAATGTTCTCATTATAATTTTATGTTGTCTATATGACAGACTTGTGTTGCACATGTTGCACTCAACTGTATTTTCCTTTTTGAAGTGATTCCAATCATATTTCAAGCAATTCAAAACCATCATGGCATCTGAAGTGTCTCAGCTGAAGGAAATAATACATTATTTATCGGCTTTAATGTATCAGCCAAATTTTTTTATTGGGCAGATAACGACAACATTAAAAATGAACATATATCGGCCAGTATTTGTACATATTTGTACATTTTTTGCATAAAATTAAATGAAAAATAAACATTTTATTCATGTGCTCATATTAAATTATATTGTTTTGTATTAATTCTATTATTATTGTTATTTTTTTTTTCTCATTATCTTGATTTCTCAAAAATTTTAAGCAATTTGGTGCCGTTAGTGTCGCAAAAAATGTAATTCCTTGCCTTTAACATATATATTGCACTACCAGTTCATTGAAACAAATCACCCAAATGAGCCATTTCATTAAAATTAATTGGACTCTGCATATAAAATTGCATTTTACTAGTTATACAAGAGAAACACATTGGACTGGCTGCATGGCAATTCATCAGCGTTTTATGAAGGTTATACTAACGCTGTACTGCAATAGTTCTTCTATTGATGCCTTTGGGGATTTATGACGTCAAAGGAGGTGATTTTTTTGACCCTTATGACCCCTGAGACACATACACTCACGTGAGTCACGCTTCAAGCGATCTAGGGCATAAGTTCTTCTGCCTAATATAGAAACGGTGTCAAATTTAAACCTGAAACACTGACTATTCTTCCTTGTCGCTCTCTATCTTACTTCTCTAGTTTTTATGGTTCATTTCTGCTCTTCTCTAGACAAATTTTTAATCGCGCTCTCATGCATCTCAAACGACCTGCTAAGGTGTGTAAGTGTGTGTCTGCGTGCACTTTATTCATTGTATTCCAATCTTTTTCAGGCTGGTCCAGTAAGTGTCTGCCCTAGATACCCAGCTAGATCCCTCTAAAATGCAATGAAACAGGAATTTTAGATACAGTGGCCCTAAAATGAGTTTGGACATTTTTATAAATGCTTGAATGTCATTGCAAAATATCAAACCAAGTGGCATTTATTTAAAAGAAATTCAATTCAGTTTCTGCCACTGATTGACTTTTAATTTTATCAGTACAATTGAAATTTGACTCGCTGAGTGTGGATATTTTTGCCGGCCCTTTGAACTGTAATATTGGTGATTTATTGTCTGATCGTACACAAATTCATCTTCATCTTCTGTGGCTGACAGCCACTTCGGATGAATCTGAGAATACGCCTCAGTTGCATTAATAATTAATCAAAGAAATGCTTGTGTAAGTGTGCTGTGTGTCTGTGAATTGTGGTAAAAACATCACTAGAATGATATTATGAAGACTTGTGGCTTGAAAATAAATATGTATTTTAGCTAGATATAACTAAAAGTACCAAAAATACCATGGTTTAATCATGTTTTTATGGCATGTACCATAATAAAACCATGTTTTTGGTCATGCGTTGTGGTATATTGAACATATTTATCAAATTACCATTATATTATCATCTAATACCATAATTTTTCCATGGTAAAAACAGTGTATTTTCTGTAAGAGGTCTAAAAAAAGCATCCAGTGTTTCTTGTTCATGTCCATCATCATGCTGCAGGGAGGGAAGTGAGCCAATCCAAACACGGATACAGCACTTCCCTTCAGCTGAATCGCACAGGATGCAGGAAGTCATCTGACGAGGTCATATCCTGTCACTGATGTAACCTTAGGTGTAGTTTATTTCCGCTAGGAAAACTACGAGGAAGTATCAGAAAAGGATTTGTCAGTGTAAAGTTGTATTTCACAAGGATTTGATGTTGACAAGGATTGAACTTAGATTCAAGCTACGTTAACTACACTACAAGCTAACAAAAGTAGCTCAAGATTTAGAAATTTGTCTTGGGAAAGGTACTTTACATTATGATTAGCTTAGCAAGTTACATTTTCAAACTGCTGTTAAGCTACCAATTAAAAACTAGTTAACTACACTACAAGCTATCTAACAAGATTTATAAACCACTTTTGGGAAGCTACTGAAAATTATTCGTTTAGCTTAGCAAGCTACAGTTTATCTAAGACAATTAGCTAACAAAACATATCTATACATTGAAGCTGATCTTACACAAAATAATAAGGATCTTAATTAGGGTGCCATGGCAGGATTACATTTAAACACATACATTTACACTAAATACAATAACATAGTGGATTAATAACATAGTGGATTAACATTAAGTTTTGCTTAATTTTGCTTTCCGCACAGGAAATGCATCAGTGAATCATTCATTTGATGATTTGCCACTACATATCCACAATGTTGCTTCACATAACTGGTTATCTAAAAAAAATATCTTATAATTGGTTGTGATTATATCATGTTGTGCAGCAGTTTCGCGCTCTGTGGAAGAAAGTCTGGTTTTAATCGCAAACCACAAAATCCCAGCGTACATTTAATGTGGTTTATTAGAGATTGATATGTCAGCCAGGCTAGTAAATGGGTTTTGCGCTAACCTCAAGATAACCTGCCAATAGCCTCAAAATGGCCAAATGTCATCCGATTAATCGCCTTTCTGATATATCCATCACTAATAACCCATCACAAAAATGTTGTGGTTTGTTTACTTCTTTGTGATTAAAAACAGGCTTTTCTCCCCGAATGAAATAATACAACGTAGAAATCATACTTACTTTTTTTCTCAGCTAGGGATATAAATGTGTGTATGTGTGTGTGTGTTCCCTACACGACCCCACCAGACGGAAAAACATGAGCAGAACTCATACCAGGTTGTCAAGGAAACAAACTTGTCACATCTTCATTACTTTTAATTGTTTTTCTTCTTGATGGGTTGTACGTGTTATGATTTAATGTTTTACTAATCAAAACCAGCAGGCACAATTACAACAGAAAGCTGTTTTATTCTGGGTTTTGCAGTCCAGTTGGACTCTTTCGTGTATTTCTCTGTGTGTGTGTGTGTGTGTGTGTGTGTGTGTGTGTGTGTGTGTGTGTGTGTGTGTGTGTGTGTGTGTGTGCGCATTTGTTGGGCTCCACCTCGTCTTGCCAATATTTTGACCTGAAACTTTTGGCCTTATTCGTTTTGATGAAGTCATGGAGTTACACCCCGTCTTTACACACATGTGTTGGCTCTTTTTTTACGATATTTCAGATTGTTGCTCTGCATCTTTTCCGCAGGTTTCTGAGAAAATCCACTTTAAAACATCAATTTTTTTTGCAAAACCCCAGAAATTTACTCTTCACTTGTAGGGCAGAAACATCACGTAGAAACATCAAGAAATGTAGGCCACATCTCCTAAAATATCAATATATGTGTACAAAATTCAGCATTCAAACTCTCACAACAAGAAACATGGATGGCAGTTTAACTCATTAGGTTTTACCTATTTTTGACGAAGAAATTGGCAACCTCAGATGTATTAACTAGAGATTGACTGATGTTTTTGACTGATAAATTTTAAGTATCCGATATTGCAATATTCAGAACGTCTTGGTTACGTATGTAACCTTTGTTCCCTGAAGGAGGGAACGGAGACGTAGTTGACATGTCGACTGATTGGGATCACGTTTAGGGAGCCTGTCATCTCCGAGTATTGATAAAATGAGCCAATACAGATTGGCGTGCGAGATTTGCATCTCACACTCCACCCCGCGGCGCGGGTATAAATACGGAAGTGGATGCACGCACCATTTGTTTTTCGCTGAGGAGCCGATCGGAACCCGGAGTCAGCGGTGGTCCAGCAATAGTGGCGATGGGACTACATCTCCGTTCCCTCCTTCAGTGAACGGTGACGTTCCCTTTCAGTCGCTCACGTTTTACGTAGTCGACGTGTCAACTGATTGGGATCCCAATTAAAACGCCACTAGTGCTGCCACCTTCCAGTGCCTAGACAAAAGCCTCCTGATCCCCCCGCATTATTGAGGTGGAGATGGTACAAGGCTTAGGCCAGGGAACTCACTGCTGTTCCAAAAGACCCACTCAGTCAGACTTGGATAACACTGGGAAAGCGTACCCTTTCAGAGGAAAGGAATACGCTGCGGAAGCCACATCCTGCTCGTAGGGAGGTAACATGTGGAGAACACACATATGGACTGGCAGTTTTACTGAGCAGTACAACATATGGAATGTCACTGGGGTGGCTCCAGCCTATAACAGGGGGCAGACTCACCGGTCAGTGACGGCAGAGTGGGCTCTGTCAAGAGAAGACACGGGCCCGCCGCAGGGAGCCATCTGGGTCCCATTTGTTGTGATCCCTACGGTGATCCCATCAAATGGGACCCAGCCTAACACAGGTTCCACGAGTGTTAGGCCTGGCATAAAGAGGAACTCTACTGGAGCAAGAATGGCGCACGTATCCAGTCCATAGGAGGGGAATAGCGCAGCAAGCCGACACTTCGAACCGGACTTACAGTGAAAACTGGCTTCATGTGAAGGGAGCCCAGGGGAAGCAACTGGCTCGACACATAGGCTATTTTTCTAGCGAATGTGTTTGGTGTCGCCCAGCCCGCAGCTCTAAAAACATCTGTCAGCGAGGGACTCTGTGTCAACACCCAGGAAGGAGCCATAACCTCAAAGAGCGGGAGGGACAGAGAAAAGCAAGGGCTGGGTCTGTCTCCTCCGGGGCAGCGCTTGCAGGCTCACCACCTGGTCCCGTTTAAGGGAGAGGTAGGAACCTAGGGCACATATCCAGGCCGGGGTCTCAGGATACCGTGAGAGTTGGGGGTAACATTAACGGTACAGTAACCATCTGAAGAGCTCGTCCCCCCATCCCTGGGTGGCCTATCTCAGGGACGCTTAGTCTTACGCTTGCCACCTGGTCCCTTGCGCCTGAGACAGGATGGGCGGCTTGCCTGCAGCTGGCTCCACGCTGAGGCCTGGAATGGAGGCTGCTGCTGAGGCCCAGCGGGAGCTGAAGCAGCGGCAGGGGGACGCCCTCGGCGACAAGCAGGCAGATGAGGTGCCACCGGCGGCGGGGTGGAGGCAGCAGCGGGCTGCCGGGGCAGGGTGTGCCGGATGGCCTCCGTCTGCACTTGGGCGGCAGAAAACTGTTGGGCGCAGTTCTCCTCCGCGTCGTCGAACAGCCCAACCTGGGAAATTGGGGAGTCCAGAAACCGAACAATGTCCGCATCCGTCATATCAACCAGGTTGAGCCAGCGATGGCACTCCTGGACCACTAAAGTGGACATCGGCAGACCGACCACACACGCCATAACGCTCGTGCCCCGGAGAGCAAGTTCAGTTGCAGTGCGGAGCTCACCTACAAGCGAACGGTCTGGGCTACCCTCGTTTTATCAATACTCGAAGATGACAGGCTCCCTAAGCGTGATCCCAATCAGTCGACACGTCGACTATGTCGAACGTGAGCGACTGAAAGGGAACATATTTTTTAAATATCGTTTTGTTTATGCTTTTTTGACACAATAATATATGATAATTTTACTACAACAATAAAAATGTGCACTGTGAATATTACAAACTTATGTAATATTACAGGATAATGCACTCAGAAGAGGAGTGATATCTACAGTAGATTTAGCCGAGTGTGAAGAGAGAGTTCTTACATATGCAAGAGGTTCTGCTATCTCACAAGGTAATAACTTTAGCATTAGTGAGTCCGTTTCAAACCTAACATTAATTTTCCTGAAAAGACCAGGAATGTTGATTACTTCTGGATACATCTAAAGGAAATGAATGTTTTCCTTTGTTTTAGGGGAGGTGGAGTAGCCGAATCCTTGACAAAATTTTCCAACACCTCATAAAGCATGAGCTATATGTATGTATGTGTGTGAGTGCTGAAATGATTCACAGCACCATGGAAACACAACTCACGGCTTCCTGCAGCACATATGGAGACGATAAGGTTGCCTGTGATCTCATATCAAAAACACTGGTAGGACTCTGAAGTTCAATCTGCTCTCTAGAGGACACATTCATCTCAGGAACTTCTTAAAGGTATAGATCACCCCTCGCCCTCATGTCTCTCCAAACCTCTGTGACTGTCTTTCTTCTATTGAACGCATAGAAAGAATTTTTGACGAACGCTGTTGTTCATGCTGCTCTTTTCTATACAACAAAAGCATATTGTGACAGTCAAACTTGAAAAAAATCCCCCAAAATGACCATAAAAGTAGTCATGGCGTTTAGTGTTATTGACGTCAACCCTGACCGCAAATTATTTGATTTGACTTGTTAAATTAGTATTTAAATTATTTATTTCACATATTATATGATATACTGATGAATAATTTAGTTATATAAATTATTTCCTATCGTTCATATTGTGGTGATTTCAGGAAAACTTCAGGGAAATTAAATTCTTGTACTATATGTGATGCATTCCACTTGATTGTTCCAAGAATTTTATACTTAAAGACAAATAATAAACTCAAAATAAATTGCAATTACTTTTTAAATAAAAGTCACAGGTCGTATTAGGCACAATTAATCAATTCATGTTATTTTAATACAATTAATTATATAAAATGTTTATTTTATTTATTTAATCACATATAAAGCATCAAATTAAATGTAATAATTATTCACATTTAAATGTTTTTTTTTAATAATAATAAAATGTAATGGTTAATTATATCCGTTTATATTATATTAATCATTTATTGTACATAAAACAAAATAAATGTATTCAAATATTTATTTAATTAATTATTTGCATATATAAATCTGGATGTAATAATCCTTAGTGGGCTGTCTTTTTTAAATATTAAAACATAATATTATATTGAATATTTGTACTTATAAAACAAAATAAATTTTATAGTCTTGCATGTGCTGCCTTTTAAATATTTATTTATATCAAATATTTATTTAATAATTTATTGATATTTGTACATATATAAAAAAAATAGTAATATTTAATGGTATTTTTTTCCAAGTGTTTTTCTTGTTCTTGTTTCAGCTTTTATTTTGAAGTAATTTCATGGCTTTTATTTTGAAGGGTCTGCATCTTTGTCACCACATCTTTGTTTTTGAATTCTTGTTTGCTTATTAGTTTTTTTTTTTTTTGGATTGACATCACTGATATTTCCAATGATATTGATGCCATTGACTGCCACCAGCCAATCAGTGTTGCCATATTTTTCCCCAGGGAAACTAGTCACATGGCATTTACCGCTCAAGTGATTGGCTCAAAATAAGTTTTGGTCAGATTTTGTTGGTTTTTGTTTCTCATTTTCTTACTAAAATTCACTAAATACTTGCTTTTGTAACAACTTTTATGTTAACAAGTCACTGGGTGGGGAAAAATAATATTAACCAATAATGTAACATTGGGGGGTTGATGGCTATAGTGGTTTGACACTTTAGGGGTTTTATCCTCATTCTGAGCACTTCTTGGACATGATGGACAGAACGAGGAGAGAACGACAGAGCGCGAGGAGAGGTTTTTGGCTTATGATTTTCCATAAGCCTTTCACTGTCACTGCTGCATTATACAATCCAACCCACAAGCCTCGGCTCAGCACTGCTGACAAGCACCTCAGCTTTAGAAGATGAAAGAAAGAAATATTGCAATTCTCTCTACCATCCCCCCCCCCCCCCCCAATCCTATCCTTCCCCCCCATCTGTATCATAAAAGCATTCAGGCGATATTAACATGCTGATGTGACTCTGCATAATCCGCGTGTCAGCAATTGCCTTATTCACAGCGCAAAGAAAACAAGTATGTGCCGTATTGGTTAAATGGCAAACAACTGCATCAGTGTGGGAATAAAACTGACAGTGCTGGCAAGAAGATAGTTTGAGTTATTGTGGTGTCATCAATTATGAACCTGGATTACTTTTTTTTAGCATGTTTACATTTGTTTTTCTGATCTCATTTTAATTGTATTGGAGACAACATGAAACGCGTTTAACTTTTATAATGCAAAGTATTTTCGAGCAGGAAAATAATTGTCTATGAAATAATGTGGGCGGGACTTGATTTTTATAAACTGGATTTGATTGGATCGTGAAAAGCAGGCTACAATTTTTATTCGATAATATTTTTTATTATTGGGCATTGCCTCCGAAAAAAAAAAATGTTTTAGATGTGGATGTGATCACATTTTCATGAAAGTTGATGAAAATAAACTTTTTTCTTTATAAAAATGTGCACTGAGGAATTTAGCAGAAGTGATGAGTATTAAAAAAGTAAATAGACGGGACTTGAATGGATTTGATTGGTTTATGAAAATAATAATATTATCCAATGTTACTCCAATGTTATTATTGGATAATATAAATTTTCCCCCAAGGCATTATTAGTTACGTAAGTAGAAAAAAATGTATAATGGTGAAAGATATTAAATCTTTATAAATATAGCAACATGCTAAGACAAGCTAAAAACATGATAAAATATGCTAGAAGTTGCTTAGCAACCATCCAAAAACCCATAGCAACCACCTAGCAACACAACTTCATTGCAACCAACAACTACACTTAAGCAACAGCATAGCAACACCCTAGCAACCACCCAGACCACCTTGGAAACTGTCTAGCGACCATCCTGAACACCCTAGCAATTGCATAGCAAAGCTCTAACAACCACATTGCAACCACCCAGAACACCCTAGCAAATGCCTAGCGTCCACATTACAACACGCTAGCAACCACCCCAAATACCCTAGCAACCACATAGCAACATCCTGGCAACCAGCCAGATCCATGTCTGTCTGTCTGTATTATAGTGTACACTGAGTCAAGCACAATAAAACCATGGACATTTATTCAAGTATATGGGTACATTTTAATATTCTATTATCTTTAAGTTCTAGAATACACAGAAATGTACGAATGCACTGTATGTAAATGGCATGTTTTGCCTGTGGCTGTGTACGCAACAATTACTGAGCTCTCGACTTGTTAGCCAATAGGATATCAGGATTCCTCCGAATTCCTCAGCTCCTGGCCAATGAGACTCCAGTGTCTCATCATAAACCCGCCCAAAGTCACTGCAGCATTGGCTCAGGGGCGTCACATATTCTTTGTCATGTTTACTCAGAGTGACAGAATCATCTATAGAAAACCAATCTGGAAGCAACCCGCAGCCACTGGAGTGGAACTGGATTGAGTTAAGAGATGACATTTTCTTCAAAATATCACATTTATGACATATCTGGGTCTTTACAGTCACAACTTTATGCCCTGGAAAAAAGTGAACTCCCTATTGTGTGACATCTCTGAACATCAGTAGCGTTGAGGGCTGACCTTCTTTCTTTGAGAACTCCATTCGATATGTGATTTGTGCTAAATTATGTGGGGAAATCTCACCCAAACTGTCAGGAGCATGTTTGGATCATATTTCACCCCAAAATCAAAAGAGATTATGTTTTGAAATTATAATGAAATATATTTAGGACCATTTTCATCTCCCATGTAGAAAGAAATCCACTTTTACTGAAGCAAGAAGGGCATTTTATGTAAATTTATGGACATAGCGTGAATAATATAACATAAACATCTAATGAAAAGGTGTATATCCTTATAGAATTCCGTTGGGAGAAAGATAGAGGATGTATTTTTATCCTACAGTGTGCCCTGATAGGGTCTATTTATAGCATGGTAGTTATGATTATGAAAATGAGATTATGATGATGATTTTTCATGGTTGTATGATGCATCCTTAGGTGCAAAAATGTTCCTCAAAATTGCCTTTTATATGTACATTTAAATATATAAGTAAATAAATAAATAAATATATACACATACACTGTATAAGTACCATATTGATGTATTGATTATCAGATGATATATCAATTTCAGTATTGTCAGTATTGTATGCTTATTTCCCATATTTTTACATTATATTTCATTTGCTGTCATCTAATGACACAAATAATTTAATAATGATGTTAAATGCAATCTAGCAAATATCAGTGAATATCTATTTTTCATACATTATGTTCTAATGCCTGAAATCACTTGTAGCATTACAAATAATTTATTTCAGTTTTATTTTAATGTATTATTTATATAGTAATTACATAGTTTATATGTTAATAAAGATAAATAAAAATACAAAATAATGTTTTAGACTAATAACAATATATATTATTTATATACATTTATTTATTTATTATTTATAACAATATATATAATAATAATAATAATATATATTGTATATATATTTAGATAAAATAGTGTAGAATTCCCCCCCCCCCCCCACACACACACAAAAATGCAATTATTATTATTTTTATAATGAAGACCAGTGTTGGTGAAAATTACTTTTAAAAGTAACGCATTACAATAATGTTACTCCTAAAAAGTAACTAATTACGTTACTTAGTAACTTTTTATGCTCATTAACATGTTATAACATGTTGATGTTTGCTGGTCTGACATTTACTAATAATGAAAGCGCACAAGGCTTTAGTTACGATAGAAATAAATATCATTGCCCTGCCTAAAAATGTACCACAATCATAAACATTTCTGACTGGATTAGATTTCTCAGAAGATGCCGTTAGCTGAAAAACAGGTTATTCCCTTCAGTTTTTTCAGGGAAAAAAAACTTTTGATCCAGACAGGCTTTAGATCACCTGTAAACACAATTTACCTGATTTCCTCTGGGGGAAAAAAAGTCCTGAATAGGTCAGGTCAGAAGACTTGATTGCAAACATATGCTTTACGTCATGTTTTTGCTCTCCTGCATGTTGTAGAGAGGTTGTGTTTGGACCGTTGCCCTCGATGGAGGTGTAATCATTCACTGTACAGTGCAGGAGTCAGCTTCACTAGAACCAGATGGAGAAACCCTGTCTGTGTTTACCTGGATCAGCCAGACACAGTTATAACCGTCCCTGAACAACATGTCAAATCTGACCTCAGGTCTGTTCTCCATCCAGACCTTCAATGAGGCCGGAGGAGCTGAGGTATGCGCGCACACACATACAGATGTATATACACACGTTGTAAAGCGGATCCGGTTACATACACATTTCTCTGAGGTTTGGCTTTCGGCCAGATGTCTGCGGAACTGCATGTGATTAACTATGAGGAAAGGGAAAGAGAGAGAGATATTTATGTCTCCAAACCAGCTGTTAAGCCTCTCGCGAGTTGTTTTCTTTTCAATGTAAAACGACCCCCTCAGCGCAAAGCCTCAACAATATCCACCCTGCTGTGCTTTAAGATTGCCATATATACGCACCTACAGGGTTGTTTTATATATATATATATATATATATATATATATATATATACGCACACACACACACAGTCGAAAGTTTTGGATCGGTAAGATTTTTAAAGTCTCTTCTGCTCACCAAGCCTGCATTTATTTGATTAAAAATACCAAAAAAAAAAAAAAACAGTAATATTGTGAAATATTATTACAATTCAAAACAGCTGTTTTTTATGTGAATATATAGTAAAGTGTAATTTATTCCTGTGATCAAAGCTGTATTTTCAGCATCATTACTCCAGTCTTTAGTGTCACATGATCCTTCAGAAATCATTCTAATATGATGATTTGATGCTCAAGAAACATTTCTCATTATTATCAATGTTGAAAACAGTTATTTACATGTTTATTTCAGGAGTATGTGATGAATAGAAAGTTCAAAAGAACCGCATTTATCTGAAATTGAAAGCTTTTGTAACATTAAACACTACTGTTCAAAAGTTTGGGGTCAGTAAGAATTTTTATCAAAAGTTTTTTAAGAATTTTGATAAATTGATCAAAAGTTACAGACAATTATTATGTTACAAAAGATTCTATTTCAAATGAATGCTGTTCTTTTGAACTTTCTATTCCTGAAAGAATCCTGAAATATCCTGAAATAAACATGTAAATAACAGTTTTCAACATTCATAATAATAATGAATGTTTTTTGAGCATCAAATCCGCATATTAGAATGATTTCTGAAGGATCATGTGACACTGAAGACTGGAGTAATGATGCTGAAAATTCAGCTTTGATCACAGGAATAAATCACATTTTAAAATATGTTCAAATAGCAAACAGTCATTTTAAATTGCCATAATATTTAACAATATTACAGGGGTTTTTTTTGTGTGTATTTTTAATCAAATAAATGCAGCCTTGGTGAGCAGAAGAGACTTATTTCAAAAACATTAAAAATCGTTCCGATCCAAAACTTTTGACTGGTAGTGTATATATATGGGCCTTGTAGCTTGTAGACCAGCCTAACCCAGTTTGGAGACCAGCAAACCACTTTAGACTGGTTTAGTTTTTTTTTTTTTCAGCAGGGTTGGCACTCATACTTTAGTCTGGTTTCTGTGAGTATTTGAGGTTTATTCATAAACGGTTCATCAAGTAAACTGTTCTCACGTGGCACTTTACCAGTTTTAGTGGGTCTCTTTATCTACCTGTGTGGCCAGAATAACTACGTGTAAGTCTCTGTGTTTTACAGACGCTGCATGTGACCGTTAACAGTCAGTCTGGATCAAAGTACACTTTTGATAGTTAGAGGATTTTTACTTTAATGTGGTTCATTGCGGCATTTTGGCCCTCTGTGCCAACTGGGAAATGTTTCATACTGTCTGGGTCAATGTAGGTGTGTGGGTCACCAATATCAAACATAATCTTGAAGATTTTTATTTTATTTTATTTAGGGAAACTAGACACTATACACTACAATTACATGACTCTCTATAATTTAAAAAAATAACAATTTCACTCATCAACCAAAAGTTTCACTGGTAACACTAGTAGCCTATAAAAAGTATATATATTAAATTGTATAATGCGACAACATAAAATGGCATGCAATCAACACATGTAACCTCTGTCTTTCATTAAAAATGATTGAAACATTTTTTAATAAGAATAACATGCATCTTTTCTGCCTGTTGTTTACTTCCTAGAAAGTTTTTTTGTTATTTGAAAATATTTGAATCATTATATCATGTTTTATGTTTTTTTCCCATATTCCCTTTTAGATTTGCAGGAATATTTTGCAACTGCAGAGAGACTCACTCACAAACACACATTCTAGGTCTTGAGGGGCAGCTTATTTCTTAAGCTCTTCCGGAAGAAAGTTTGTAGCTTATTTGTGCAAGGCTCCTGTCATACACTGTTGTGTGTGTATGTGTGTGTGTGTGTGTGTGTGTGTGTATGTGTGCGTGTGTGCGTGCGTGTGTGTGTGTGTGTGTGTGTGTATACATGCAAAAGTGTGCATGTACGCAGTGTTCTTAATCACCTTGTCAAAAGCCCGCAGGCCTGCATGCTGTGACTCCATCATGGGGTCTTTATTACTTTAGTTTGTATATACGTGTGTGTCTGTTTGTACACATGTCGTTGAGTGAACGACACTCCCGCAGGGACTGAAAAAGGAGTGCAAAAAAGGGGGTGGGCGGTGTGGAAGGAAACTATAGAATTCCTAATCAAGTGATTCATTTTATTATTATTTTTGTGCTGTGTTCCAGATTTTCTGTACATTTGGAAATGGACGTTTTCTTTGTATTGCTTTTACACAACATTTCAGTAAAAAATAACTTAAAACTGAAACGCACCCCTGTTCTTTATCGACCTGGGACGTCATTCACTACCTCCCCTTTATTCGCTTTTTAAAATTAGACATCAACCTTCTTAGAATTCCTCAATCTATTCATTATCAACAATATAACAAGAAAAAAATATATAAAAGAATGTCTATTTACTAATTAAGGTTTTGTAAAAGATGTAAAGTGTCTCTAGTGACCCGAGGTATGTAATGGTGTACTTTTTCTGCGCAACAATAATTGAATCTCTGATGACTCATAAGTGCGATTCACCTTTATTCCACAAGGTGCCAATGTCTGATACACAATGATGACGTGATGTTTATCGCGAATATAATCCAGATGCTGAATGTACTGGTGAAATGAGCTCTGACGATGATAATGGTAAAATCATCTGCTCCATTTGAACCCTTCCAATGTCCAAAGGATAACGAAATATGCTTTATTTTATTCTTTTGTAATTCTGAAAATATGAGGAGAGTTTTATACGATTGAGGCCAAGCGTGCTGCACAAGCCCTGAAAAGTGAAGCCAAAGCGTCTCGATCGCCCCCAGGTCACTGGTCCTAGTATAGGTCATAAACCCCGCCCTCTCCATGTTATTTAATGGGATGTGAGACAAACTAAACAATTAAATTACACTTCAAATATCTTTTTTCCAAAGATGGTTTCTGTCATTTGCTGTAGTTTTTATCACGCTGATGTAAGTTCAAGTGTTTGTTTTTAAAATATGTTTGTTTTTAGTTAGATGCTATATGTCCTTGCGATTGATTCTGCGAGAGTGAGGGCGGGGCCTTGATTTCGCGGCTTTACTTCCTGCTCACTACTGCACAGACTCAGGTCCCGAGATCACTACTGCGCAGACTCAGGTCCTAAGATCACTACTGCGCAGACTCAGGTCCTAAGATTACTACTCCGCAGACTCAGGTCCTAAGATCACTACTGCGCAGACTCAGGTCCTAAGATTACTACTACGCAGACTCAGGTCCTAAGATCACTACTGCGCAGACTCAGGTCCTAAGATCACTACTGCGCAGACTCAAGTCCTAAGATTACTACTGCGCAGACTCAAGTCCTAAGATTACTACTGCGCAGACTCAGGTCCTAAGATCACTACTGCGCAGACTCAGGTCCTAAGATCACTACTGTGCAGACTCAGGTCCTAAGATCACTACTGCGCAGACTCAGGTCCTAAGATCACTACTGCGCAGACTCAGGTCCTAAGATCACTACTGCGCAGACTCAGGTCCTAAGATCACTACTGCGCAGACTCAGGTCCTAAGATCACTACTGCGCAGACTCAGGTCCTAAGATCACTACTGCGCAGACTCAGGTCCTAAGATCACTACTGCGCAGGTCCTAAGATCACTACTGCGCAGACTCAGGTCCTAAGATTACTACTCCGCAGACTCAGGTCCTAAGATCACTACTGCGCAGACTCAGGTCCTAAGATTACTACTACGCAGACTCAGGTCCTAAGATCACTACTGCGCAGACTCAGGTCCTAAGATCACTACTGCGCAGACTCAAGTCCTAAGATTACTACTGCGCAGACTCAAGTCCTAAGATTACTACTGCGCAGACTCAGGTCCTAAGATCACTACTGCGCAGACTCAGGTCCTAAGATCACTACTGTGCAGACTCAGGTCCTAAGATCACTACTGCGCAGACTCAGGTCCTAAGATCACTACTGCGCAGACTCAGGTCCTAAGATCACTACTGCGCAGACTCAGGTCCTAAGATCACTACTGCGCAGACTCAGGTCCTAAGATCACTACTGCGCAGACTCAGGTCCTAAGATCACTACTGCGCAGACTCAGGTCCTAAGATCACTACTGCGCAGACTCAAGTCCTAAGATTACTACTTCGCTGACTCAGGTCCTAAGATTACTACTGTGCATATGCAGGTCCCAAGATCACTACTGCGCAGACTCAGGTCCTAAGATCACTACTGCGCAGACTCAGGTCCTAAGATTACTACTGCGCAGACTCAGGTCCTAAGATCACTACTGCGCAGACTCAGGTCCTAAGATCACTACTGCGCAGACTCAGGTCCTAAGATCACTACTGCGCAGGTCCTAAGATCACTACTGCGCAGACTCAGGTCCTAAGATCACTACTGCGCAGACTCAAGTCCTAAGATTACTACTTCGCTGACTCAGGTCCTAAGTTACTACTGTGCATATGCAGGTCCCAAGATCACTACTGCGCAGACTCAGGTCCTAAGATCACTACTGCGCAGACTCAAGTCCTAAGATTACTACTTCGCTGACTCAGGTCCTAAGATTACTACTGCGCAGACTCAGGTCCTAAGATCACTACTGCGCAGACTCAGGTCCTAAGATCACTACTGCACAGACTCAGGTCCTAAGATCACTACTGCGCAGACTCAAGTCCTAAGATCACTACTGCGCAGTCTCAAGTCCTAAGATCACTACTGCGCAGACTCAGGTCCTAAGATCACTACTGCGCAGACTCAGGTCCTAAGATCACTACTGCGCAGACTCAGGTCCTAAGACCACTACTGCGCAGACTCAAATCCTAAGATCACTACTGCGCAGTCCTAAGATCACTACTGCGCAGACGCAGGTCCCGAGATCACTCCTGCGCAGACGCAGGTCCCGAGATCACTCCTGCGCAGACTCAGGTCCCGAGATGTCAGCACCATATCGGGACACTGACGGCTTCACTATTCACTAATGGAAGAGAGTGAAGGGGCGTCGTCCATCTTTTTTACAGTCTATGATTGAGGCAGTTAGAGATCCATTCATGTCAGATATAGGCTAGCCTAGATCCGGGTCGCTAAAGACCCGAATATGTTATGATTGTCGGTTATTTAAGGGTTAAGAAATGTTTTAAATGTTACTTGTTTCATTTCAGTCAAAGTAAAGCTAACAGCCCTGTAACACCTAGCAACAGGGTGTTTCGGAACAAATCATTAAAATTCAATGACTCATTTATAAAGATGGTCTTTTTTCCTTAATTTCTGAATGCATCTGTGTTTTTGAATGAATCGGTTGATAAATTCATAAAAACATGCTTATTTAGTTCCAGAATAAATCTGTTTTTGAACAAATTACTGCGGTTTAATTAATTATTCAGTGACCTTATAACTAAAAAAAACACACCGTGTTCGAACGAATCGTGTTAACGAGTCATTCAAGACAGCCACTTGTCGCTATATAGTGCCATAACGAATTTGCAGAATGAATAAATGAGGCATTTATATAGCGTTTTCATATGTTCATCCAAAGCGCTATACAATCATATCAGGGGATCTCTCCTCAACCACCACCAGTGTGCAGCATCCACTTGGATGATGCGATGGCAGTCACAGTACAACGGCTATAGGTGGAGAGGAGAGAGAGTGATAGAGCCAATTCAATGGATGGAATTTGGAATTAGAATTGGAATTAGAGTTAGCGGTTACACCCTATACTCTTTAGGAGAAGTGCCATGGGATTTTTAATGGCCACAGAGAGTCAGAACCTCGGTTTAACTTCACTATACGGTGTCTGCTTCACTATACTGGGGCTTTAGGACCCACACTGCAACCAGGGTGAGCGCCCCCTGTTGGCCTTACTAACACCTCTTCCAATTTTACAAATCAAAGATGCCGAACTGAGCCAGAACTCTCTCCATCAAATGACAGTGAAACTCAGGTAATTACACATAATTTATAATCCTGATATCTGCCTAAATGTTTTTGACCCTCAGCATCCATGAAATCATGTTGATTACTTGTAATATGTGGTATTAAGTGTGTTTTGACCGATGACTGTCTTTATGGTGCCATATTAGATTTGAGAGCTACATGGAGAAATATAGCTTATGTTTCTGTATTTTAGTCACACAGTGAAATATGGTAAATTTCTGGAGTTTTTGTGTCATTTTGGAGCTTCATAGCCTCAGTCCGTATTCACTTTCGTATGGATACTTTCACAAGTTTTCCTTTTGTGTTCCACAGAAGAAAGAAAGTCGAGTTTGGAACGACATGAGGGTGAGTAAATGATGACAGAATGTAAATTTTAGGATGATTATCCTAATCCTAAACCTATAATGTCGATCCAAGAAACCCCATTTGAACTAGTCTGGAAATTTGAAATGATCGTGTGTCAGATTGAGCGTCTGACACCAGCTGCAGAGGACACACTGTGAAACTCAGGAGATGACACACACAGATCACCTCTAAAAATACCCCTCACTCAGGAAACGGCACAAACTTGCACGCCAGGGAGCATTCGTGGCTAGATTCGCTGCCGCATTTGTTTATCGTTCATAGCCATATCCTTCTGCTGCGATCCTTTAAAATGCAGATTATAAATATTTAAATATAAATGTCACTGTTTGTTGTAACGTAAAATTTGATTAGACCTGCTCTGCAACGTCTGAGTGCGTTGTTTTGAGATTTTCAGATAAGCTGTTTACCTAGGCCTACTTTTGTTTAGCTCGCATGTTTGTTTTGAACAAACAAATTAGCGTACTTGGTTGATACGGTCGAGCAAAATGTACAAAATTGGAATGTGTAGCAAATGAGTCATATGATTTACCCTCATAATAAACAACAAGGTTTTCCTCAAAGTGTGGCATTCCTGTTGTTTTGCAGCTAGCCTACCCTCAGAAAATAAAAGCGTTTTAAATTGTAAACTTTTTTTTTCTGCTCTCTCATTGGTGTATTTTATTTTTAAATAACATGAAGAATTTTGGTAATATATCTGTTTGATTGTTGTCAAAAAATATAGGCCTATACACATACACACACCCACACAAGAAAATTGATAATTAAGATCAAAATTTGTTGCAAAGAAAAGTTTTTTTTTTTCATCTGAGATCTAAGCCTGAATCTGAGACATTAGTAAATAAACTAAACTTGCATAGTTAAACTAAACCGTTTTTGTGTACGTAAATAGTATACTGCACATCTACCATCAATAACACAGAGAAAAGGAGAAATTGTGGGAGAAAATACAGATGGCGGCATGAAAGGATGATTGTGAAAGGCGGTAAATTTCTGAAAGAATGTAAGAGAGACAGAAATAGGGCTGTTATGATGTTCCCCTTTCAAAATGACAGTGGGGAAAATGAGTAGAAGACAGATTTGTTGCTGTTTACGAAAGCATTAAAGCGTCAATCTTTCCACACTGATCTTTGTCTAAACCCAGACTGACTCTATAGTATATTCTTTTAGCCATTCACAGGATTCAATAATGCTGATAAACACATCTATTTGTCTATATTTCTTTTCTTTTTTTCTGTCTAAAGACTCTTATTTGGTGTAAAATAGGAACTAGGCACCATTCAAACCCATTTATTCATGTATAAGGGGTGGAAGTCGTCTGAGCTGTACTGTAGAAGCCAATCACTAATGTTGAGTCATGTGACTCCTGGCACACATTCAGGTTCATCTAAATTTAAATTGAATGTGTTATGACATTGAGATATTATAGATCATTGTGTGTGTGTGTGTGTGTGTGTGTGTGTGTGTGTGTGTGTGTGTGTGTGTGTGTGTGTGTGTGTGTGTGCGCGCGCGTGCGTGCGTGCGTGTGTGTGTGTGTGTGTAATATATGTTTTTAAATTGCTGTAACTAATCAAAATAAGTTAAGCAATTATCAACTTGGTTATGCAAAATTAAATAATATTTTTAAGTCAGTTTAATGTATTTTAAGTTGATTGTACTTAATTTAAGGCAGCACATTTTTTTTTACATTGAAAAAACTGTATAATTTTTAAAGAACTATGTGGGATTAATTGTTGCCCACACACACACACATATACATTTTTTTTTTTCTTTTATTCTATTTTATTTGGCTTTACATTGCTTATTTTACTACATTAATTTTCTCCCGTTGTAATATTTCATGTCTCCAATGCTCCGGTCTGCATTGATTCAGGTGTGCACTGGTATTGTTCTGTATTGTACTCATAAATAAGTAAACTTCCACTCTATAAATAAGTAAAGGAAGTATTATATAAGAGTTTTAAGTGAAGGTGGTAATTCTTGAGGTGTGATCTTGCTGTCATGGTCTTCACCCGCTAATGTTCTGTGAGGCCTTGGGCCTTTGAAAGGACCCGGTGAAAATGATGTACTGTCTGCAATTAGCATGGCTACCCAATTAAATGTGCAGCCATTCAGATGATGTGTGTGTGTGTGTGTGTGTGTGTGTGTGTGTGTGTGTGTGTGTGTGTGTGTGTGTGTGTGTGTGTGTGTGTGTGTGTGTGTGAGTGTGTGTGTGTGTGTGCGTGTGTGCGTGTGTGCGTGTGTGTGTGTGTGTGTGTTCACGGATGTAGTTGGCTCTGGAGGATATGAACACACAGGGAAGATTCTTTATGCCCACGGCCAATTTGTCACTTTAATTGCACTGCTGCCTTTGCAGTTGATTATCTGCCAATAGAAACACACGTACTCACACACACACACACACACAAATGTGTATATAAGCAAGCATTCACGTGAATGCACAAATGTAATGGTTAAGAAGCCACATGACTTCTGACAGACAGAGAATCTGCAGTGAAGTATCCTGCTAATAACTTCATCAAATTAATACAAATTTCTGCAAATTTTAGGAGCATATGTGCGTAATTAGCGACTCCCAAGCAAATTCAGATCATTAGTCATTTTCTAAATTGATATATCATCATCGTCATCCGTGTCCATGTTGGATAAAACTTCCCCTGGACTCGAATAAATTCCGTTTTTCCAGACAAGGCTATTATAGCCGCGGGGTTAAACAGGCCTGCGGTGATCTGCATTTACATGTAATTAGCAGCGCTGTTAAGAGTTCGGTAATGTCAGACATCATCAGCGTCTGTGCCTCTTTCTGCGGCCATTTGGGGTTTGTGACACTAGAACGTGTGGGACGGTGCCAGTTTGCCAGAGGTGTATTCTGAGTGTGTCAGCTGTCAGAATACATAAATATGCTGAAAGGTTTGTCTAGAAATAAAGAAAGCAGTCTTTCGTAATTCGCAGTCAGTTTGCGAAGAAAACGTTAAGAACTGATTTACCTTTTTTTTTTGTTGTTGTTAAAAACCTAAACGGCAAGATAGTTGACGTTTCAAAACAATAAATAATGCAACATTTGGCACAATCTATATTAAAGCAGTAAGCCATGAACATTTTTTGCGCTATGGTAATTTTATCTCAGGTAGGCTAAGGTATGAATGCAAAGTGGAGCTTTTATAAAATGATGACAACAGTAATATGATAAAAAAAGGTTAATATGTTCGATAAATAATACATTTTGAATAATAATTATCAGAATAGACAATTACTTTTTTAATTAAGCATTTTAATATAGTTGATTAGCATAACAGTTAGCTAGTTACGGTTTAGCATAGCAAGTTCTATCTGAAATAGCTAGCTTTTTTTCTGAATTCACCAGAATATGAAAATCATTTTATAAAATTTAATTTCTTATACATGGACAATTGGTGACTAATTTAGGCTATCTAGCAGGCTAGCATTGTACCGACAATAACAAACATTAAACTACACCCTAGACGTTAGCATAATATTTTTGGTTGTTGCCAAGGTGTTGATACAGCTCTAGATACAATTCAGTACCTCTTTCTATGAGATTTTTATGGTCTCTGCTTCTGCCAGATGTAAATATTGATATATTTCACACAATTGTTAAACTTTGATGTATATTTGACATATTTAGCGCTAAACGAGATGGGTTTGTTTAAACCCATACATGAGCAATGGTACAAGTGATGTTAGTCTAATTTTCTCATTATAATTAATTGCTTACTCCGCCTATGTTAACAAACCTAACAAGAACAAATGTTATGTGATGAATACAGCTTGTGTTTTGAAGCTCTGATATGAAATGCAAACGTAGCTACTACCTCGCCGCTGTCGCAGTGATGAGCAGAGATTGTGTGAATTGAAACGCTCTGAAAGCGCCACAGGAGATGTGAAAACACTTTACATGCCATGATATGTCATTACCGGCCACTGCTGATATAATGACGCCATTTTCTAAACGTGCAATTTTCACGATTATTCCTTGTCAAACTAGCAAGGAATACAGTGAGGAATGCGAAGAAAAGGCCTCCGTGTGTTTGCGCGTAAATGTAGAAGTGGCAATAGCCTCTGTGGGCATGCTGTGTGTAATCAAGCACAAATAGACGCAGGCGGTGAGCGCACTGACACAACACACACTCCTCACACCCGCACGATGCTGTACAAGCGAGTTTGTCACTAATCTGACTCCTGTTGTCAGACAAATCGTCCTTCGTTTTCCCTGGTGTCAGACATCTCAGACTGTCTCGTGGTTCTGTCCCATCTGACCTGTTTTTTTCCTGTTTGGTGGTAACACTTACAAACACGCTTACAAAAATATGGTCTAAGAACGTTTTGCTAATGGTCATTAATACATTATTTCTGAATGTTCAAAACTTAAAGTTTTTTTTAAATGATTTAAAACGTTTTTTTTTTTTTTTTGTATAAAAAAAAAATCCCATAATTCAATCACCCTCAAGCCATCCTTGGTGAATATGACTTTCTTTTTTCAGCCAAACACAATGGGATTTATATAAAAAAAAATGTCCCGGCTCTTCCCAGCTTTATAATGGGAGTGAATGGTGCAGCCTGCCATAGATTTTGAAGCCCAAATAAGTACATCCATCCATCATAAAAGTAATCCATAGGGCTCCATGGGGTTAATAAAGTCCTTCTGAAGCGAAGCGTTGAGTTTTTGTAAGAAAAATATCCATATTTATAACTTTATAAACTAGAATCACTGGCTTCCGGTAATGGCCGTATGCGAGTCTAGTTCCGGCGGAAGAGTGACCTCTGACCTGACGTATGACTTATTGACGAACGTGTAAGCGCAGAGGATAGAGCAACACCGGTCACGAATTAGACGTCTAAAACGACAATTTTTAAAGAGAAATGTCGGAGGAGCTTGAGTTTGTTGACCAGCTCTTGTTTGAACCGCGTCTATTCTCACCTAAGCTTACGCTACTCCTAAATCCCACGTAATGCGTCGGGTCAGAGGTCACTCTCCAGACAAAATATTTTATTGGCTCAAAAACTGCCCAGAAGTAGGGTTGCCAACCGTTCCGTATAATACGGAATCATCCCGTATTTGACACATAAAAGTCTTGTTCCGTATTGAACTGATACGGAACGCACTTTGTTCCGTATTTTTGAGAATCAATTCAGTGCAAATCCATGACAGACACATTGCTTCTAATATATGTCAGACAGACTATGAACGAAGACATTTGTAGGCTATGATAAGAAAAAAAACCCGACAGTGCGGTAGATACTAATTTCTCCCCCTGTTTGTCTATGATCAGCCGCGTAGCGTTTTTAACATCTTGGAACATCATCAGAGAATGCCCTTTTAATTGGTCGTTAGTCATTGTGAGTCACGTATCGTAGCAACGATGACGACAAGTGACAACAGCGGGAAATGTAAAAATGACTACCTCCGAGCAGCCGGCGAAAATAAAGTTAACTGTAATGGAAGTATAATTATATAAAGATATTTGCACTACACTTCCTTAAAATGTTGTCTAATTAAATTAAAAATATTATTTTTTGCACTGGAAAGAACATTCTAGAAGTCTAATTGAATAAGTACACACAAGGCTACAGAAAACTGTTGTGTTTATTTTTCTTCAAATGCAGTCTAAGCCGATGAGTTGTGAATGTTATATGTTGTATTTGTTTAAATAAAAAATAAAACGTATTATAAACTAAAGAAATCCATGGTTCATTGTTGCCAAAATTATCATGATAGCCTTTATATATCTATATGGTTCAGTCTTGTATATTGATTAGGCCTACTTTGCTATTTTATAAATATATAGGCCTAGGCTTAATAAGTTGTATTATAATATGCTATAATGTATGATAGCATACAATATTCACCAGAAGTCATCATTTCAGGGGTTATTTTTCAAAATTTTCTTCCGTGGGGGCATGTCAACCCCAACCCAACCACCGAAGCCCCCCACCCCGTTCATTATTTCCATTTCAGAAAGTTGGCAACCCTACCCATAAGTAAAGCTAGCATTATTTCAAATAGCATGGTGTGTTATGCTAGCTGAGGAAATCCCATTGAGATTAATTGGAATGCTAACAGGCAGCTTTCTTCAATGCTAAGTAATAGCTTCCTCCTTAAGTTAGTGTGTAGTGTAGCTAAATAAGGTGGATTAACTAGTTTAGTTTCCCAAGCAGTTTATGAGCTGCAGTTTCAGTTGTCTATGTACTGTGTGCTGTAAACAACAAAGAAGCTTGCTAGGTTTTGGAACAGAGCTTATGTGTTAGCACAACACAGAATCTCACACTTACCTGCACCCCACCGTGACAAACTCACTGCCATCGTGATATCGCACCTCAGCGGTGGCGGAAATGTGCATGCATTTCCGTGTGTGTGTGTGTGTGTGTGTTGTGTTTGGAGATCATTTCTGGCGTATCTCACTTTTGGGTCCTGTTCTGAACCCACCACAGTACAGATGAAAAACATTCTCTGATTTTAATCAAACAACATGTTTTTAATGACCGGCGTCCCAAAGCACCATTTCACCATTTTAAATCTGCTGCCAAAACAGTCATTATGGCATTAATGGTGAATCAATAGAGCGCAGGCTGGATTCCAGAAATCTTGAATCGATTCCAAAGCGGACAGCCGTTCCTTGTGGACCTCAGAGAACTTTAGACCTGTAATATAAGAAAACTTCATTATCTGAGAGTGAAATGCAGTTTAAATTTCTCTCCGTACAGCTGACAACTGAATAAAAATAGAAATATATAAAGTGGCATTGGCAATTTATGAAGGTATACAGCTAGGGAATATAAAGATACAATGAATTCTGCAGTGAAAGAACTCTTATAAAAATGTATTGTGGCGGTAAAATGCAGTGATATATCAGCTGCTAATTTTTAAAACTTTTATGGCCTTTTTTATGGCCTTCCTGAATAGTACTTTGTAATCCATGTTACTCTCAAGAATACCATGGTAAATGTCATATAACACTATTATATTTTTTTTTCGGTAGTTTTAACAGATAATTATTAACAAAATGTGTTTATTTATTTTAATTATGTCCAAAAACTGTAAAATATTTTTTCAATAATTTCTTTTTATTTCCAAATCAAAAGTACCACAGTCAAATATTAATAATAATAATAATTATTATTATTATTATTATTATTATTAACAAACTCTTGACAAATATACCAAATTTTCAAATAAATTTCTTTCATTCAGCTTGGTTTCTTTCCTTCCAATTTTTTTTTACTTATTAATATTTATTAAATATTAGTTTTATTATTAGTAGTAGTAGTATTTATTTATCTAAACAATCTACAGAAAAATATGCCACAGTTTTTCTTTCTTTCTTTCTTTTTCCACAAAACATTATTTTTCTTGTTTTCACTTTTTCATTTTTTTCAGAAAAAATTGACAGTCTCAAGGTTGTGAATGTTAGATAAGGTCAAACTAATCATAACAGAGGTTGTTTACATAATAACATTTTTAAAGATACAGAAGCAAAAAACAGACCGTTCAGATCTAAGAGTCAGAGAGAGGGTGGAAAATGGTCTTGTGAAATTAAATTATGACATTTTATAGTGCCAGAAACCTTGACTAACGTTATAAGTGGACTTAAATGGTGTGGAATATGGCCCTTTAAATGCATCCGCATGACCCCTTAAGGTCTCAAGACATAAAAGGGGGGTTGTTAAAACTAAAGACGGCCATTGTGACCTCAAATGGAGATGGAACGATCTCGAGAGAGAGAGAGAAAGAGAGAGAGAGAGAGAGAGAGAGAGAGAAGCTTGCAACATGTTTGCACGGCACACAGAAAAGTGTGGTGCAATAATTAGTCCTGACAGTGATGGATGCGACAGCTCAAAGCTCATGGGGTTTTGTGCAAAGGCAAACACACATATAAGCGCATGTTGGACATGGCTTTTCTATTCCTAAAAGAAGCCAGGCTGGCAGATTTGTAATCAAAATATATATGGATGGGGTTTTTTTTCACCTAAAAATGCGGTAGTGATGTTGAATATCGATTGTTTCATTCCCAAAGCTGTGTTACTGACGACATATATCAGACTTTAATGATATCAAAGCACTCTTTCCTTGTAGTTTGCTTTGTTTTCTGAATAAATGCCATACGCTGGAGCAGATTAAATTAACAGAGGGAAATTTATATTTCTGCAGAGTGTCTAGCATCCGTAAGTGTGCGTGCAAGAGAGGACCGCTTTGTTTTTCGGTGATAAGTTATTTTTTCTATATGAAATAGCTGCCGGCTATCGAGTACTGGTTTATAAACACCCTTTGAAATGCTACTCATTTCTGAGGGTGACTAAATTCTGACAGTCATTCACCTCGTGCTATGGAAATTCGGTCACTGAGTCACATGAGCATTTAGGATTTTGTTATGCAGTACTTGAAGATGCCTTATAAAAATCGAAATTGTAGGTTGCAGCCAAAGGAGAGATAATTTACCATGTTTTACGCAGCTATCTTCATAAACATTAGCTAAACTGGTTTTATTATCATGCAACAAAATAAAACATTATTTTTCAAAGTTGCAAATTCAGATTACTTGGATTACTTTTTACAATAAAAGTTACATTAGATTGGATTACTTTTTACAAAAACATACCTTTACTTTCCAGTTCTTTGTAATTGTTTGTGAAATTTACTCGCAATTTCTGAGTGGAAATTGTTTCAAAGTAAACCCTAAACCAAAATGTTTTTCAATGTGTGGCGTAAAAGTTAAGGTTATTGTTTTTCCACTATTTCCATTGCGTAACATTACGATAAACCATTTTTTTGTCTGTTTTACAGAAAACTAAGGCTGTACATTTTAAAGCGCCATTTAGGGATATCAACGCTTTTAAAATAAGCATTGGTAAGTCAATTTCATTTTAGTGAATAATTTTGTTCAGATAGAATTAGTTAAAAAAAGATTCTAGCTATTAATTTGAGTCATTGCATCTTTTTTGGTAGCAAAATATTAAGTTAAATGCTACTGTTGTTTTCGACTATAGTTTTATTAGTTGTGTTTATCTGTTCAAGTTGTGCCAATATACTGTTTTGATTATAAAAAAATATTATCATCCGATATTTAATGTTAAAGATATTAGGCTACTTCTTAAATAGCTTCAATATAATAAACTACTTTTTGATATTAGCTTGTAGTTTAACTTACTTGGTAACACTTTACGGTTCCATTAGTTAACATTAGTTAATGCATTAACTAACATTAACAATGAGCAATACATTTTATTTTGTTTATTTGTAAAAATACAACTGTTCATTGTAGTTCATGTTAGCTCTTCCATTAAATAATATTAATTGAAAGAACTTTTGATTTTAATAATGTATTAGTAAATGTTAAAATGAAAAAAAAAACGATGTTTAATAAGTTTAGTTTAGAAATATTTTCAATGTTAGTTTATGTTATATGAAACCTTATTGTAAAGTGTTATGTAAAATGTAGCTTGACTGCAGGTGAAAAAAACTGTAGCATCAAATATCATATTTTGTTTTATAGTAGCTGTAATTACATTGATCTAACCATGATTTTACTATTGTTAACTATAAAAAGTTGCTACATTAAGTACAATCAACTTGGATGTTTAAGTCATTTTAACTTACATTAAACTGACTTGAAAAAATGAGTTGAATCTTGTATAACTGATCAAAAGTTGATAATTCTTACCTTATTTTGAGTTAAAGCAATGTAAAAACATGTTCAACTTAATTTTGTATAGGCTATGGTATAGATTTTAATAATTCTCATCTACAAAGTTTTATGCTGTTATTTCCATGTCCTGCGTATTTTATCAACTAATTTTAAGAAACTTGTTTCCAGTATAGGCTAAATTCAGATTAGCATTCATCTATAGGCTATAAAATTAAACTGCTTAAAGGCTTTTAAATCTAGGCTATATTGATTTCAAGTTGGTAAGGAATAGATATAGCCTAGCAAGCCTACTATAAGAAAGGAAGATGAAATCTGTTTGTAAGCATTTATTGTCGTTAAATAGCACTTATGACAGTAGGCTTATCTGTACCTGTAAGATTAAAGCATTGTGTCACGGTTTTCCTCAGGCAGGGCTTTGCTTTGGCGTGTTTGTTTGCGGAGATCTGAAACGGGATTAACTTAATTTAATCCTTCATTGAAACCTCCACCTTCCAAACCCTCAAATTAAGCAGCACAGAAACCGGAAAAGCTGGTTGCAGATCAGGCCACATCGTCAAACACTTAGTCACGCGTGAGTGATTTCAGCCTAGCATGTGTTTCGGTAGCAGGAAGAGATATCCTATCAACATTCAACACCAAAGAATTAATTTATTTTTCCACATCCTTTTTTACGAGGTCATTTGGTTTCTATTGTATAGACTATAGAATGAATAATTTGATAGCCAGACGACATATGACAAGCCTGACTTCAATATCTGTGGAACATTTAAATTCAGAGATGTGTTAGCCATAAGATAATTTCCATTTGACTCCATTAATTCACGGACTGCTGCACAAACCCCTGCTGTCATAACGGCTGTTGTACATCAAAACATATCGCGGTACTGAACAAGACTACGTATTTTTAATGAAACTAATTTAAATGAGTCATTTATCAGGGCAGAAACACAGCTGTTCACCTCTCCGAGCCCTGAAATCTTCATCAGAGATCTAAATTAAAAAAGCGCGTATTATTTCGAGAATGGACAGTTGGAGGTTGCTGAGATCTAAGAATAGCCTTTTTATTGCTTGCAGAAAGGTAATTAATTGTGTAGCAGCAGAAATACTAACTTGTTTTCTGCCCTAGAATTTATTACGAGTAAAATATCTCTGAAGTATATTCCCAATAATATTTACCTTTTTTTTGCACACCAGGGTGACTAGGAACATGAAAGTGTCTAGCTATGACTTCTTGTTTCACAGGAGTTTAAATATGAGGAAACACAAAGGCCAAATTCCCTTAATCATCCATCACAATGAGTAAAACCAAAGAATACAGTTCTGATGTGCATCAAAAGATTGTTGAGCATCACAAAATAGAAAGTGGCTGTAAGAAAATAGCTCAAGAATTGAAAATCCCCATTTTGACCATCAGGGCAATAATTAAGAAGTTCCAATCAACTAAAGATGTTACGAATCTGCCAGGAAGAGGACGTGTGTCTATATTGTCTTAATGCACGGTGAGGAGGAAAGTTTGAGTGGCCAAAGACTCTCCAAGGATCACAGATGGAGAATTGCAGAGATTATTTGAGTCTTGAGGGTCAGAAAGCCTAAAAACATATATCAAACAACCCCTACATCACCACATGTTGTTTGGGAGGGTTTCAAGAAAAATACTCCTCACTCATCCAAAAAAAAAAAAACTCCAGTATGTCAGACATGACTTTCAAAAAGGAATTTCAAAAGGGACCGGATTCTATGTTCAGATAAAAAAAAAAAAAAAAAAAGGCTTTTTGGCAGCAAACCCACCAGATGTGTTTGGTGAAAACAGGGATAAAAAGTACCCCATGCCTGCGATTAAATATATTGCTGGATCTTACATGGGACTTCTTGTTCAGATACATGGTATTATGGATTCTAGCAAATACCAACAGATAAAAAATCGAAACCTGACTGCCACTGCTGGAAATCTTATAATGGACATCGGTCCAAAACAAACATCAAAATCAATACAAAATGGGTAACTGAGCACAAAATGACGCTTCTGCCATGACCATCCCAGTCCCCTTAACTGAACCCTATAGAAAATAAGTGGGCTGAACTGAAGAGAAGAAGCACCAACATGAACTTGTGAATCTGAAGGATCTGGAGAGATTCTGTATGGAGGAATGGTCTCTGATCTCTTGTCTGTTGTTCTCCAAACTCATCAGGCATTATAGAAAACTCAGAGCTGTTATCTTGGAAAAAGGAGGTTGCAAAAAGTATTTATTAAAGAGGGCAAATAATTGTGGCCAGCGTGTTTTGGAGAAAAGCATTTAATTTCATAATGTGATTCCCCCCCCCCACACACACACACTTTCAATTCTTTTACTTAAATGAAAAGTTATATTTTTTGCGAATTTTTTTAATGAAAGATCAAAAGGATAAACAATGCAGATGTATTTTTTACAGCCATTTTTGATCATATTTACCAAGGGTGCCATTAATTCTGACCACAACTGTATGTAATATTAAAATATAAAATATTAATGTATTCATATAATTATATTGATATTAATTATATCACTATTAATTTAATATATCAGTATTATTGTTATATGTATTTATATATTGCTATGTGTATAGATAGATAGATATTCTATTAATCATAATTATTTATGAATAACTTATACATTTATGGATACTATATATATATATATATATATATATATATATATATATATATATATATAATTAATACAATTAATATTAGAAATGTATTAATTAATATTATTAAATATTTTATTTTTATTAAATAAATAATATAAATTAAAATATGAGTGTGTATTGCTATGATGTTTAAGGCATACAGCAGAATATATGGTTAAGCACAAATTTCAATCTTATTATCGTTCTATTTAATAGTTAAATTCCAGTCACACACTTTGTCTTTGTTCTGTTTTTTAGCTCCTGTATTTCACGGATGACATCACCTCAGGGTGTGTTTCTCTTCTGTGAGGATGGACCTGCGGGTTTGATCTCCCTGGATCAGCCACATACTGTTTGACATCATGTGACACCTGCTGAACCACTGACACACTGAAACAGACAGGTGTGTGTGTGTGTGTGTGTGTGTGAGTGTGTTTCTGTAGCGTTCAGGGACGTGACCCATAAACCTCCCTATACCTGCTTTTGTGTGTGTGTGTGTGTGTGTGTTCATGTTTATATTACATTGCGGGGACCAAATGCCCCCACAAGTATAGTAAAACCTGAAATCACCTACATTGTGGGGACCAGCCAGCGGTCCCCATGAGGAAAACAGCGTATAAATCATACTAAGTAATGTTTTTTGAAAATGTAAAAATGCAGAAAGTTGTGTGTGATGGGTAGGTTTAGGGATAGGGGACAGAATATACAGTTTGTACAGTATAAAAACCATTACGCCTATGGAGAGTCCCCACAAAGATGTGTGCGCCTGTTTGTGTGTGTGTGTTTTAAACCTTGAAGGTCAGGCTCAGGTGCATGCCCTGCAGATCAACTCTCACTTGTATTTGATCTTTTTATATTTGCTTTGGTTTTTGGGTAAAAAAAAAAAAGGAATGTGTGCAAATAGATGTAAAGCCCTGCACGTTTGCAGACACAATAAAATAAATAACATCAGACAGCAAACAAAACAAAAACACTGGCTTTCAGGTCAGATTCCTCTTTAAAGTGCGTTTCAAATGATTCAACATAAACACTCTTTGTTCTTGGTTTCATTTGAGTACAGGTTGTATAATGGGTAACCAATGCAAACTAACTAATGCAACTGTTTTCTCTTACAAATTAATACTTTGAGGTTGCTTTGATACCGTACTATGGAACAGAATGATACCATATTATACCCATAGAATACAATACATGGTCTAAAAAACATAATACTATGATATAATCGACCATTACATTTTTGATATATTGTATTGTATTTTACATGATGAATAATGTGGTACATTGGTATCAGATATTAGATACAGTAATATTAGATCTAGACCACGGTACTCTTAAGGTACATTTTCAAAAAACAACATAGAATAGAATAAACATTCTGACGTTACAAGTAAAATGGATGACTGATTTTATTAAATGACTGATAAAATAGTGAATTGATGGTATATAAATGATGCTACTGTAAGGCCGTCTAAATCGATTCCAATGGCGGTATTCGAATTAGCGGTGAAGGTCTCTGCGTGTTACTGTCTTTTCTCACGGCAAAGTTTTTTTGGTTAAATGCAATACATTTTCTCATATGTATTAACTCGTTATTTCATCTGACTCCATAAATGAAAAAGGTTTTAATGATATCTGTGCATCATTAAATGTGAGCGAATGTTTTACTATTCTTTTAAACTCTTGAATGAAAATAATGTCAAAGTCAATTAGAATAATCAAATATCACAATTTAATATGTCAGGTAAATGTATCATTACAATTTCATAATCAATTCAAAGATAATCAATGCTCTAGAACAAAGAGGAAAAATGTTTACCCGACAAAGACATACATGAATGCTGAGTCTCGGCGTCCCTCAGCATTCACGGGCTGATCTGAGATACAGAAAGGCCACGAGCTCTCGCTGCGTTTCATTATATACCCAGACCTCATTTCAAATCTAAGCATGATCCACAGTGGACATTTACCTGTAAGTCACCATTTGCTAGCAGTGGAAAATTAGCATTCAGTCAAATGGTCAGAAGGTGTTAACTCAAAGACACACCCTCCAGTGTGGAAGATATTTCTAAACTTCCTAAGAACTTTATTATCTTTTGGTTTACTTCTTTGGGAATGAGACATTTGTACCAGTCGCACCGAGACATTTCAAATAATACCAAACATGTATGATAATCATTCACATTAAACCATTTAGATTCTTGTGTGAGTTTGGGAGATCTCTGCCAGGATGAAGAATGGGGGAGAGAAATGTAGATTAGGATGAGGGAGGTGAGACCTTCGTCTCAATAGTGCATGAGGGGGAGTTCAAATGTTAATTTCCTTTGTTTTCTCAGAGAGTGGACCTTCTAGTTCCCTTTCGAGAGGTCTCTCCTATTGCGTAAGTAGCTTACGCTATGGGAAAACTCCTTTTCTCGAGAATATTGAAGTCTTTATGTAAAACGCATTGCAGCTGCACAGCTGACAGCAATGAACGAAGGCAGCTCGGTCATTGGCTGTGCTGCGGCAACTTGCTCGAACCAATGACGGGGCGACTCTGAATGCGCGACCAATGAGCGCGCGTCAGAGCCCGCCAAGATGGCCGTGGCCAAGAGCTATATATTGGGCGCCCCCTCATGAGAGTTCTTTAGATTTAATCTCCTTCAGCGAACACCTTCTTCGCTGGATCCTCCGGATTATTGAAGCTTTGCCGCCGTCGAAAAGCATACCAGCGGGATTGCTACGAGGACGTCGGCACCTTCAGCCGCCTTCGAACGCCATCCTACTGAGCCATCCGGCGTGCTACACACGCAAGTATTTTTACATCTGTTCGCCCCGCGACACTTGTAAAAGAGCAATTTTCGGAGGCGTTGTTTCAAATGCCTTCCTGCGCGTCGTGCAGAGACCTTTTCCCGGACGGGGATCGTCACATAATCTGCGCTCGCTGCCTGGGCCGGGACCACGCAGAAGCTGCTTTGACCAAGGGCGGATGCCCGGAATGTGTTGCCTGGGTCTCTCCACACTACAGGCTCGCCCCCATCGCCGCCACCCCTCTGTTTGAGCCGCGCACTAAGAAAAAGCGCCACTCACAGAGGCTTCCTGAATCTGAGCTCAGTGACGTCACGCCGAGCCAGTCTCCGCGTGCTTCAACGCCACTCTTGCCTTCGCCACCGCCGGTTCAGTTCACCCAGCCGGACCCACACCCCTCTAGCAGAGCGGTGGGCCTTGCGACGGGGGAATGGATGACAGCTTGTCCATCGACGCTGCATCGGACGACTGGCCGGGCTCCACTCTCGACCCCGCCCCGTCGACGCTAGCTAGCACTAGCGGGGGCTCCACCATGGATACCGAGATTATCCATGTCCTCTCTAAGGCCGTGGAAGACCTCGGGCTCGATTGGTCTTCTCCCGAAGAACCAACCCGGAGCCGACTGGATGAGTGGTTTCTGCAGGGGCGCCAGCAGGCCCCTCGGCAAAGGCCTTCTCCCTTCTTCCCGGAAGTTCACGACGAACTCACCAAGTCGTGGAAAGCCCCCCACTCGGCGCGCCTAAAGCCTTCTTTTTCTTCTTCGCTTTCCTCTGTGGACGGCGCGAAGGAAAGAGGCTATGAGGGAACGCCGCCCCTCGAGGAGGCCGTGGCCAATCATCTCTGCCCGCCCTCTACCACCGGATGGAAAGCCAAAGCTTCCCACCCCTCGAAGCCCTGCCGCACTACTTCTGGTCTCGCCGGTCGCACTTACGCCGCCGCCGGCCAAGCTGCATCAGCGCTTCACTCAATGGCGGTACTTCAAGTGTTCCAAGCCAAGCTTCTCCGCTCTATGGACGAGTCTGGCCCCGAACCCGAAGCCTTTAGGGACCTACGCAGCACAACTGATATAGCTCTGCGAGCCACGAAGGCCACCGCCCAGTCTATTGGCTGTGCCATGGCTAATTTGACTGTTCTCGAGCGCCATCTGTGGTTAACTCTGACGGAGATGAAGGACGCGGATAAGGTGCCATTTCTCGACGCGCCTATCTCCACCAGCGGGCTGTTTGGACCGGCGGTTAAGGGTTTCGCCGAACGCTTCACTGAGGCCCAGAACGCTTCACAAGCTATGCGTCATTTCCTGCCCAAGCGCTCCAGCTCATCGCAGAGCAGACAGAGACCGCCACAGCCGCAGCGGTCTAGTACAGCTCCCACCGCCTCTCAGCCCGCGCCTCAGGCTGACGCTCGACGCCGCTCGCGCTCTCACAACCGCAAGCCGCCTTCTGAGCGACGGGGTCCTCGGCCCAAGATTGTGCTGAACCCTGAGCCTCGAAAGCCATCCTAGCCACAGGAATGAGAAGAGAGAGTGCGTGTCTCGCAAAAGCCGGACCACTCTCTCTGCAAAAGGTCAAACATTACCCAGTCCCCTTACAGGCGGCTGGATATGTCCATACAGCAGTCAATGGGCCAGTCACAGAGCTCGCTCATCTGCATACAAACGCCGTTTTTACGGCGACGCACAAAACACAAAAAGAGTCTTTTTCTGCCTGTGTCACTAAGGGTTCACATGTCCACAAAGTGTGCATTCCCAGATACTGTCAAAACAGTGCCAAATTCATTCCCAGCTCAGGCTGCGCGCCCCATGAATGTAGATCACGTGCCTACGGTCATGTACGCACCACTACACACAAGCACTGTTCACACAGTTATAAATTCATCCCCAGTAAAAGCTGGAAACATTATAAAAGTGACGCGTGTGCCTACCACTGTTTATGCACCCCCACTTATAAACACTGTCCTTACAGTGTCAAACACAACCCCAGCTCAGGCTGCGAGTTTTACAGACACACCGCGCGCTGTTGTAATCACACACGCGCCCATTCACTCAGCTGCTCAGCGCGCGCCCACGCCTCTGAGAGCTACGAGCTCAGGCGATTCGCTGGCCGGGTCCCTACGTCACAGCGGCCCGCCCCTAGCCTGTATTCAGCCCATATCTGTACACGCAGCGGCATGGGAAAACATTCCAGATATGCCGAAATGGGTATTGAATATAGTAAAGCACGGATACTCGCTCCAGTTCGCTCGCAGACCACCACGTTTTACGACTGTGGTCGAGACGAAAGTGAGAAAGGAGTGTTCACATGTTCTACGCATCGAGGTGCGCAAACTAATAGAAAAGGGCGCTGTGGAAACTGTTTCCCCCTCTCTGAGCGAGGCAGGTTTTTACAGCCGCTATTTTCTCGTCCCGAAAAAGGATGGCGGTCTCTGCCCCATCCTAGATCTCAGACACCTGAACAAAGCACTAATGATTCGCTCGTTCAGAATGTTAACAACCAAGCATATCCTCGCGCAAGTACGCCCAGGAGATTGGTTTCTCTCAGTGGATCTGAAAGATTACTTTCACATTCCAATAGCGCCTCATCACAGGCCGTTTCTGAGATTCGCTTTCGAGGGACAGTCATACCAGTACACAGTACTTCCGTTCGGCCTGTCCCTGGCTCCCCGTACGTTCAGGAAATGTATAGATGCAGCACTTTCCCCCCTAAGGCGAAGGGGAGTGCGAATACTGAATTATCTCGACGATTGGCTGGTTCTAGCACAATCAGAAAGTCAGTTAATAACACACAGATCTTGGATTATCAGCCATTTAGAATGCCTGGGTCTAAGAATCAATTTTGCAAAAAGCATACTATCTCCCAGCCAGAGGATTTCTTTCCTGGGAATAGTTCTAGACTCGATGCAAATGACAGCGCGTCTCTCATCAGAGCGCGCGCTCACCATCCGGCGCCTTGCAACATCATTCAGGGCGCGCGCGCGCGCCCCCGTCAAGCGGTTTCAGAGGATGCTCGGTCTCATGGCCTCAGCATCGGCCGTACTCCAGCTAGGATTGTTGCATATGCGCCCTCTCCAACGCTGGCTCAAGAGCCGCGTCACTACTCACGCGTGGCGTTCGGGCCACTTTTTAATCAGAGCGAACCACGGCTGTATAAAAGCCCTGACGCACTGGAAAGCCGCCGACTGGTACCAGTCAGGCGTGAGTCTGGGTGTGAACACAAGGAGAAAGATGATAACGACAGATGCCTCCAAAATAGGTTGGGGGGCCCTTTACGAGGGCAGGCCTGTCTCCGGCTTTTGGTCAAACCCGGAGAAGCGCCTACACATAAACTGTCTGGAAATGAAAGCGGTCGCTTTGGCTCTCAGAGCCCTGCTCCCACATCTAAAAAACGAACACGTCCTGGTCCGAACGGACAACATGGCGGTAGTGTCGTACATAAATCGCCAGGGTGGACTCAGGTCGAGCTCCATGCATTCAATGGCCAGGAGACTCATTTTATGGTCCCAGCACAACTTGCGCTCGCTGAGAGCAGCGCATGTGCCAGGCGCCCTGAACCAGGGGGCAGACATGCTATCCAGAGACAAGATTCTCCCAGGAGAATGGGCTCTCAACCCGCTGACGATTCATTGGTTATGGAAAACCTTTGGCAAAGCGGAGATCGACCTCTTCGCCTCCAAGGAGAACGCGCACTGCTCTCTTTTCTTCACGAAAAGCACGGACGCGCTCGCCCAGAGTTGGCCGAGCCGCCCCTTATATGCCTTTCCCCCGATCGCGATGCTGCCACAGGTCATCAGTCGGGTCAGAGAGGAGAAAAACGCAGTGCTGCTGATAGCCCCACTCTGGAAGAACCAAACATGGTTTCCAGATCTGATGCAAATGCAATCTGCACCACAGCCGATTCCACTGAGGCCTGACCTCCTCAGTCAGGACAGCGGGATGATATTTCATCCCCGCCCCGATCTGTGGGCCCTTCATGCATGGCCCCTCAACGGGTTCCCAGGAACCTCACGAGCGGAGCACTAAAAACCATCGCTGAGGCGCGGGCGCCCTCCACGAGACGCTTATATGCCCAGAAATGGAAAGTGTTCAGTGACTGGTGTAATGCCAAGGGCCTGAACCCTGAAACATGCGAGATTACAAACGTACTTGCTTTTCTACAAGGGCTTCTGGAGGCGGGCCGCACCCCCTCCACGCTCAAAGTATATGTGGCGGCCATCACAGCGTCACACGACCCTTTAATGGAACGTCCATTGGGAAGAAACGACCTAATTATTCGTTTCCTAAGGGGCGCTAGGAGGATGAACCCTTCACGCCCCCCCCTCAGTGCCGATCTGGGACCTAGCTACTGTCCTAGACGCTCTTAAAGGGCCCCCGTTCGAACCACTCCGAACCGTGCACCTTAAACAGCTCTCGCTCAAGACTGCGCTCTTGCTGGCACTCGCCTCGGTCAAGAGAGTGGGCGACCTGCACGCGCTTTTGACAAGCGCTGCCTGCCTAGAATTCGGACCTAACGACTGCAGGGTCGTCCTTAGACCGAGACATGGGTATATTCCTAAAGTGCTCACCACTCCCTTCAGAGCACAGGTTATCTCCCTAACTGCGCTATCGTCTCCAGCAGACGAACACGACGCTAATCTACTCTGCCCCGTTAGGGCTCTCCGAGTGTATTTGGAGCATTCTGCCCTATTCAGACAGACAGAACAACTGTTTGTATGCTTTGGCGGCCGTACGAAAGGTTCCGCCGTTTCAAAGCAGAGAATCTCTCACTGGATAGTTGAAGCTATAGCGCTGGCTTATGAAGCTAAGGGACTTCAATGCCCCTGGGGAGTCAAAGCACACTCCACCAGGAGTGTGGCTTCTTCCTGAGCATGGTCGAGCAGGATACCGATCGAGGATATTTGTGCGGCGGCAGGCTGGGCCTCACCGTCCACATTTATCAGGTTCTACAACCTACAGGTCCCGACATTGCATTCCAATGTACTATCAGCATGATGCTAGTTGAACTACGAGTTCGTATCTAGATTATGTATGTGCTTGTGTCACACTGAGCGCCTTCTAGCCGCTCTGTATTTTTTCCCACATATAAAGCTCGCCTCTGCCGGCTAGTTGGATGATAACTTTGCTTTTCAGCTCAGGCACCTGCCTCTGGCTATCATAAGGCGAAGTCCAGCACGCACGGCGTTTTGCATGGTGTTCCCATAGCGTAAGCTACTTACGCAATAGGAGAGACCTCTCGAAAGGGAACGACTCGGTTACTAACGTAACCTCGGTTCCCTGAGAGGAGGGAACGAGTATTGCGTAAGCTGCCGTGCTTGTGCTTGGTTAGTTCGCTTCAGTCGTTTTAACCTAAAGAACTCTCATGACGGGGCGCCCAATATATAGCTCTTGGCCACGCCCATCTTGGCGGGCTCTGACGCGCGCGGGCGCGAAGCGCGCTCATTGGTCGCGCATTCAGAGTCGCCCCGTCATTGGTTCGAGCAAATTGCCGCAGCATAGCCAATGACCGAGCTGCCTCCGTTCATTGCTGTCAGCTGTGCAGCTGCAATGCGTTTTACATAAAGACTTCAATATTCTCGAGAAAAGGAGTTTTCCCATAGCGTAAGCTACTTACGCAATAGGAGAGACCTCTCGAAAGAGAACGACTCGGTTACTAACGTAACCTCGGTTCCCTGAGAGGAGGGAACGAGTATTGCGTAAGCTGCCGTGCTTGTGCTTGGTTAGTTCGCTTCAGTCGTTTTAACCTAAAGAACTCTCATGACGGGGCGCCCAATATATAGCTCTTGGCCACGCCCATCTTGGCGGGCTCTGACGCGCGCGGGCGCGAAGCGCGCTCATTGGTCGCGCATTTAGAGTCGCCCCGTCATTGGTTCGAGCAAGTTGCCGCAGCATAGCCAATGACCGAGCTGCCTCCGTTCATTGCTGTCAGCTGTGCAGCTGCAATGCGTTTTACATAAAGACTTCAATATTCTCGAGAAAAGGAGTTTTCCCATAGCGTAAGCTACTTACGCAATAGGAGAGACCTCCTCTCAGGGAACCGAGGTTACGTTAGTAACCGAGTCGTTTTTCCAGTCTTACACTACTATAGAAAAAAAAAAAATAGATATATATATATACAGGTCCTTCTCAAAAAATTAGCATATTGTGATAAAGTTCATTATTTTCCATAATGTAATGATAAAATTTAGATATATTTCATATATTTTAGATTCATTGCACACCAACTGAAATATTTCAGGTCTTTTATTGTTTTAATACTGATGATTTTGGCATACAGCTCATGAAAACCCAAAATTCCTATCTCAAAAAATTAGCATATCATGAAAAGGTTATCTAAACTAGCTATTAACCTAATCATCTGAATCAACTAATTAACTCTAAACACCTGCAAAAGATTCCTGAGGCTTTTAAAAACTCCCAGCCTGTTTCATTACTCAAAACCGCAATCATGGGTAAGACTGCCGACCTGACTGCAGTCCAGAAGGCCATCATTGACACCCTCAAGCAAGAGGGTAAGACACAGAAAGAAATTTCTGAACAAATAGGCTGTTCCCAGAGTGCTGTATCAAGGCACCTCAGTGGGAAGTCTGTGGGAAGGAAAAAGTGTGGCAAAAAACGCTGCACAACGAGAAGAGGTGACCGGACCCTGAGGAAGATTGTGGAGAAGGACCGATTCCAGACCTTGGGGGACCTGCGGAAGCAGTGGACTGAGTCTGGAGTAGATACATCCAGAGCCACCGTGCACAGGCGTGTGCAGGAAATGGGCTACAGGTGCCGCATTCCCCAGGTCAAGCCACTTTTGAACCAGAAACAGCGGCAGAAGCGCCTGACCTGGACTACAGAGAAGCAGCACTGGAGTACCCACAGTCAGTGATGGTCTGGGGTGCCATGTCAGCTGCTGGTGTTGGTCCACTGTGTTTTATCAAGGGCAGGGTCAATGCAGCTAGCTATCAGGAGATTTTGGAGCACTTCATGCTTCCATCTGCTGAAAAGCTTTATGGAGATGAAGATTTCATTTTTCAGCACGACCTGGCACCTGCTCACAGTGCCAAAACCACTGGTAAATGGTTTACTGACCATGGTATTACTGTGCTCAATTGGCCTGCCAACTCTCCTGACCTGAACCCCATAGAGAATCTGTGGGATATTGTGAAGAGAAAGTTGAGAGACGCAAGACCCAACACTCTGGATGAGCTTCAGGCCGCTATCGAAGCATCCTGGGCCTCCATAACACCTCAGCAGTGCCACAGGCTGATTGCCTCCATGCCACGCCGCAATTTCTTTCTGTGTCTTACCCTCTTGCTTGAGGGTGTCAATGATGGCCTTCTGGACAGCAGCCAGGTCGGCAGTCTTACCCATGATTGCAGTTTTGAGTAATGAAACAGGCTGGGAGTTTTTAAAAGCCTCAGGAATCTTTTATAGGTGTTTAGAGTTAATTAGTTGATTCAGATAATTAGGTTAATAGCTCGTTTAGAGAACCTTTTCATGATATGCTAATTTTTTGAGATAGGAATTTTGAGTTTTCATGAGCTGTATGCCAAAATCATCAGTATTAAAACAATAAAAGACTTGAAATATTTCAGTTGGTGTGCAATGAATCTAAAATATATGAAAGTTTATTTTTTATCATTACATTATGGAAAATAATTAACTTTATCACAATATGCTAATTTTTTGAGAAGGACCTGTATATATACATATATATAAGCTTTTTAAAGCAATACAAATATATACTATATGTATATACTGTATAAATTAATAATATATACATTCTACCATTTACACCATATTTATGTAACACTTTTGTAAACATATAACTTTTATATATACTTTCATACAAAGTATTGGGGGAAAAAAACAAAAAATTATTGGATATTTGTACTGCTTTTTACGTCTTTTTGGGCGTATACCATGATATTTTTGTAAGTATTTTGGAGTACACCATATAAATACCACAGTACATGAAATTCAGTACCTTGTATTGATCAAAGTACCATGGTTTTACCATCGGATACCATCATTGTAACATGGTCCTGCCAAAGATTGAGGATTGTGGAGATGCTGTTTCAGATACGTTGCCACTCCTGGTTTTGAAGGGCATCTTTTCAGTATTTTTGTGTTGACAGCGCAGTTTTTCATGATGTTAGCTGTTGGGACGGCTTTGATGCAGGAAGGGTGGGCTGTCGCTGGGAGTTTGGAGTGTGTTCGGTGACGAGGAACATAACGGAGTTATTTCTATAGACAGGACAGTGAGGAGAAGCCTGAGGAACGAACACGCAAACACAGACACATCTAGCGCTGCAGGGACATCCGTCCCCAGACGCTCCAAATGGACACAGTAAGGAAGAGGTCAAGTCTATATTTGGCAAGGTCATCAAAGAGCCTGGAGGTAAAACGAATGATGTTGAACTCATAGGGAGGAATAATGACACATTAATGATGTGATGAGCTGATGTTAGGAGAGGGTGAGGAAGTGAATGCTCTTTTAGAGGAGGAGAGGGACATCTCTCCATCCAATTTCACCTGTTCAGCTCTGATAGCTTCACTGGTGGGGAATAATGATGCAGAATACATTCATGACCACTACAAAAAACATCTCGTCAGTAATATTATATGAAAAAAATATTGTTGGTTAAATTATATTTATTTAACCAACAATATAATTATAATTATATATTATAATTATATAATTATAATTATATTTATATATTATTTTATTGGTTAAAATTATAAAGTTATATATGTTGTACTAATTTAAAGGTTATGAATTTATGCTTATTTCACAAAAAAAAAAAAATTTTCTAAAATACTGTAGGTTCTAAAATAGGCTCTAAAATATTTATATATATATAGTTTTAAAAAAACATTCTGCATTTTGGTATAAAACAATTGCTGAATTAAAAAAGTTCGCATTAAAGCAATATATTAATTAATATTATATATTATTTAATAACAATATTATATATTAATTTGTTGTACTAATTTTAAACCTAATGAATTTATGCCTAAAAGACAAAAAATGTTTTAATGTTTTTGAAAGACTTCTCTTTTAGAAGGCTGCATTTATTTGATGAAAAAATAGTAATATTGTGAAATGTTATTACAATTTAAAATAACTGTTTAATAAAAAAAAAATGTTCATCACTCTTTTTCATTTTATTTTTTTTATATTATATTCTTTTATTATATTTTTGTTTTATTTTTTTCCTTTATTAATTGTATGTAAACAACAATTCATGTTGGATCCTGATTGTTTTATACCAATTTTCTTTGTATTTAATTGATCTCATATTGCCATCTTAACTAGCATCAATGTAGTATAGTTTATAATTTTTTTATTATTATCATACTTTAAATTAAGAGTAGCAGTTTGATAGTATCTTGCCCACCATTAAAACCGCTTTCTCTCTCTCTCTCTCTCTCTGGCGCCCATCATCATCATCATCATCATCACGCTGTTCTGTTCAGGACACCTGTCCTTCACCCCTCTTGCTTTCTGTGCTCGGCTTTCTGGAAGTTTCCCTGATTTGCCGTGCCGTGCGGTTCATCGAACCCCTCTGAGGGTCTTTCACCTGTCTCCTAACAGCTCCCAGAATGCAACACAGCGCAGAACAACACAAGCCTGGCAATTAGAGAAATGGGAACTGGAGTGCTCTTCCGAGAGGGGAAATAATTGGATGTTAGAGCGCGTATGTGTGTATGACTTGATTTACTTTTCTCATAGCAATTACTGTCGTCTAATAAAATGCAGCAATTTCAGCATTATTGGAATGGTTACCTTTACGCCCCTGTAGTTTATTACAGACTTTCTTATTTGGACACAGCAGATGAATGAAAGTAAGCAGTCAGTGGCTCAAAATGGGATTTCTTTGCTAAGATAAACGTTCTTGCTGCTTTAACGCCATTTTCCGCGCTCTCCTTTTGTCAAACTTCCAATAGATGGTCACATTCCCATTGTGAGCACACCTGTTTCGTTTGCACAAACATGTGAGTCACCAAACAAAACTCAACGACACCTGTGCAAACAAACTCAACCTAATGTACATGTTTCTTTTTCCCCTCGTTCTTTTAGAAATCACACAGGCTCAAGGAAACGCACACACACACACACACACACACACACACACACACACACACACACAAACACACACACACACACACACACACACACACACACACACAGACACACACACACACAAAGACAAGGACAAAAGTCAGAGGATGTGGCAAACAAACATACAGCATGTTATAATATAGATGATTGAGCACACACTGCACGTTTACTCACACATTGTTTATCTATGCATGTTTATTGTTCAGGTTTATTTTCTAGGTGATATAATTAGTTTTGAAATGTAAACATACTGTGTTTTAAAAGGTATATTATACATTAAAAATATGATAAAAAATTTTAATAATAAATATAAAAATTTATTAGAAATTTTGACAAACCAATCGTAGTGTGTGTGTGTGTATATATATATATCAATATACATATATAATTTAATATTTAGTCATATTTTTAGTATATAAGTATCCAAATACAAATAAATAATAATACAAAATGTATGTATATATGTTTATGTGTATAAACTACGACTGGTTTGTGTTTGGAAACTTTCCACATTGCGTCTGGTTGCGACATGGTGTCAAGGTGACAAATGCAAACCAATATTTGTGTGAAATCGTCACACCATAAAGTGTTTTTTAAAACTTCCATTCGAATTTGACCTTGCAAATCCCTCTTCTAATTCCATGTTTATCAGTACTTGTTGATGGAGGGCAGCAGCTTCTGGATTTAGAAGAAAACCTTTATCGAGTCCCATCGCCTTTGAAACGGATGACATCGATCGCGTTGCCAGAAGATTGTGACCCCTCTTGCCCTGGAGGACGATCAATGGACCTGCGCTTCACGTCTCGAGCATCAGCAGAGGATTAAACAATCTCCCAGAACAACACAATTAACTCCGATTTACCTCACATCAATATTAGGTACACACTACAGAAAGCACATAACACTTGAGAAAACATTTACATTTCTGCATACTACATGCCAATATTAAAGGGGTCATGATGACAAGATTTTTATTTTTATTATTATTATTTCCGCTCCTTCTTCCGCTCTGGAAATCTATGGCAGCCAATAGAACCGTATGGTAAAAAGTTGTTAATTTGGTACACAGATAGAGGTCAGTCCAAACATTCACCACACTAAATTTGAGTTAGTCTCTAACTGAATCCCTCTAGCGCCACAACTCTCCAAAATGTCACCTACATTTATGCTAATAACTTTTGAAGGGCCCGTAAGGGCTAGAAACAAAATTCCATTTCCCTCTGATACATTAGCTCAAGACATTTCGATTGCAATTGGACATTTTCCCGACAAAGAAAATTTTCAGATCATTTTGGCAAAAAAGATAAACCCAACCATTCTCGAATAATGCGCAAACGAATTCGACGAAGAGCATGCCAAATTATATCTAGGCTATATTAGGCTATATCTCCGCAACGCTTTAATATATTGAAACCGAACTTGGTGCATGTCCTCCCAAGCATGACCTGAGGCTACATGCATTGTTTCGGCACAATTGATCAAATTGAAAGAGTTGCAATTTTGAACGCTAAATTTACAGCATGTAACATTTATAAAATAGCAAAAAAGTACCTTTACACCTTTATAGTATGCAGTATAATATAAAAAATAAATGCAAATAGCTTTGACAATTTATAACATTAAACTATTTACAATCTTGAACACCAGTTTTACAGCATTCAGTGTATACAGTATAATGTCGAAATAGTATTGACTTAATTAACATACTATGATGTAAACAATTTGCATAATTTAAGACTGAAAACGCACAAATAACAGCAAAGAGTGTATTTGTATGAGTTCGTCTTGATCTGTGAAGTGTGTAAAGGCTGGTGGGTTTAAACAAAAGGTAGAATTGAGTAAAACCGCAAACCGCTTTTGACAGATCAGAAAGAGAAACCCCTTTATTTTCCATCAGGATCAAATGAGTGGTCTTGAAAGACCAGCAGACTGTGTTTTATTAAGTAGGAGTCCAGTCTGGAGCCGTCCACATCAAAACGAGTTCTTTAAGTGGCCTTGCTTTTCACCAAAGCGTTATTCTCTCCTAATGGAGAACTGAAAGCAGCCGCGACCTCTGAGTTAACCTCCACCGAGTCGTAGATGCTCCCGGAATAGATATTTCACCTTTACCTCTTTGCAGATACACAGCACATAACCACTACACTACAGCTTCACAAACAACATGCATTTGATTGGCAACATGAATGTCAGCAGGTTTTGCTATTCTCATGGGGTTTGCTTAAGGATATCAAAACAGTATTGTGTGTTTGTGTGTACTTGTAGAAAAGGTTCCCACAGCTCAATTGGGGTGTTTTTTTTTTTTTTTGGTTACTAAACCGGTTTAGCATCCATACAAGGAAGCTACGCCAATGCATTTCTACCGTATAACACCCATGCGGTTTGGATCAGGCTTTTTAAATGAGTCTAGCTCCACTATCTACTCATTTATGCTGTTTAATCTGCATCCTTTGGGTGTAGGAGTACTACAATGAGCCTGATAAGGAAGTTCTTAAAGGGATATTTCACCCAGCAATGTACTGTATATGACTTTCTTTATTCAGATAAACACAAAGATTTTTAAGAAAATAATCAATCTCTTTGAGTCCACATAATGCAAGCATTAGCCGCTTTTAAAACCACACACAGCGAACGTGATGGTAATCCACACGACCCTAGTGGATGAATCAATGTCTTCTGAAGCAAAATGATAGATGTGTGAAAGAAAATAATAGCATTTTAAACTTTTTTAACTATAAACCACCGCTTCCGGCCAATAGTTAGACTATGCGCAGTTCAGCTTGACATTAACATAAGTGCGTTGTGAAGTTTACACGAGAAGTAACACGGAAGCACAGAGGACCCGCCATTTCTCACGCGAGCTTCACGACACACGTATGTTTATGCCAAGCTGAACTTAAGGGCCGCGACACAGACAGTTTTTTCCTTACACGCAGGCGCAGAACACACATGCTAGTAGACAGTCGCCTTTAGTACTTTTGGTGTGTTCGAGCGCAGCTTTTTGGTCTACACGAAGCTGACGCGAAGCGAAGACACAGTTGGCTTAAAGTTGCACAGAAGTGATAGTTTTTTTTTTCCTGCATCTCAAGTATGGGCTCAGTAGAAATAAATGTTAACTGAATTAAAATAGTATGAATTTCTTTTTTTCAGTTAGTTGCCAAGGCAACTTTTTCAACATTGCAGTTTAGCTTGAATTAGTAAAATAACTAAAGCTAAATGGCCTAAAACAAACAAATAAACATGAATAAAAACCATATAGACATTTAAAAATAATAAAAATGACAAAAACACAAAATTACATTAAAACTACAACTGAAATAAAATTGAAAACAGAAAATAGAAAAATAAAAACAAAATATTAACAAAAACTATAACAGTATATCAATGATACTAAAATAACACTGGCTTAAAAACAGGTTATTTCTTTAAATAAGACTCAAGGTACGATCGGTCACTCTTTTTTTTTTTTTCAAGGCGGGGTCAGAAAGAAAGGGTAAATTAAGGAACCGCTACTAATCTAAAGTGGCTGAGTGTGTTTGCGTCATTAGTATCAATGGAGCTGTACAGAGTGTCTTTCACCCTCAAGGCACATGTACAGCATGATAACACCAACCAGATCCATTTGTCAGATCAACTTCCCTGCAATTAGACGAGCTCGTGGCCCAGCCATATCAAATCAAATCACTCTGACGAATCTACTCTTTTTGTCCCCCAGGCTCGACTGACTCTCTTTCTCTGTAGTCGAGTTCAGACATGATGCCAGCTCTCAGACAGATTCATTAACTGCTTGGCTTCGTCGTGTTGAAGGCTTCAGTCAACATCGGATGTGATGTTAAACACAACATCTAGATGTGGCGTGACAGCAAACAGACTCCTGTTATGCTGCATTAAAAAGTGAATTCTCAATTCATATCTCAATTTAATGTGCAATTATAAGTCATCCAGATAAATTATTTTTTTGTGCATTTATTGTAATTCCATTTGGTGCCACTAGGGTTATTATCGTTAACTAAATCTAAAACCATAAAAAAATACTGTAGTATCGTAGTAGCATTGGCCACTGGGTGTTTGTGATAAATCCATTTTTGTTTTGAAAGGCTTGTATTTGTGAAAAGGTTAGTGTGTCGTGTTTGTTGCTGTGTGTTTGCTTGATGTTTATTCCAGGTGATACGAGTGAGTAGCAGAAACAGGTCAGTGATAATCAAATATTTCCCCTCATCTGGACAATAAAGGTCAATGCTCATACCTAGACATATCAGCCCCAGGACACCTACTGTACCACACTGTGTGTGTCTGCCTGCCTCTGTGTGTATGAGTGCGTGTTGCAATGATACACCATGACGAAATGCTTTTCAGTTCTATTTTTATATAATCCACATTATGAATTTTAATGCTTTCTGCAGTCAAATTCACCCAGTTATGTCAACATGTTGAAGTACCGTGAACCATCATCGTATGTCATCCAACGAGAGTGTATGTCATTATTAATACTTCTAGTGTAGTCATAGGTTTTGATTGACACAAGCATTTTTTTTTTGACAGTTTTGTCACAAAAGTAGCAATTTTCCAACCAGTTGTAGGGGTGTTCGGTTCCAGGTTTTTCAGTCGACTTCAACTCCCGACTCCCACAATAGAAATCGATTCCACTCTAATCCATTTACTTTACATCAAAACAGGGCCAAGAATACAAGATTGCAGTCATTATTACACACTAATTTTTTTCCCCTGACACAAAGCCTAAAATTCCCCTTATTAAAACAACACTCTTTTAGGGTGACTGTCCAATTTAGCGATGACATGACCTTGAAATGATGTGTAGTTGTTAGTGGTCGGATGAGCAGCAGCTGAGCATTCTCCGTCTTCATTAGTTCTGGCCATGGCCATATTCCAGGATGACAATGTCAAGATTCATCATATATATGTATCGGCTTTATATCAGCATCGGCCATCAAAAAAATTTTGGTCGACCACAAGTTGTTATCAACATTGTTACCTAGTTGTTGCCAATACTTCATTAGAGGTAAAAGTCATGAGAAACAGCTGTGGTTAAATATTATGTCAGAATTAAATAAGAAGGAAGATATTGGCTGCATCCGAAATCCCATATCTCCCTACTTATATAGTAGGCGAAAACCAGTATGTGACAAAAGAAACATGTCCGAATTCAAGAGTCAAACAGCTCAGTTGATACTTGGGGCAAGAAAAACAGAAAGAAAACTAAACTTACTTATATGAAAACCTTTCATGTTTTCTCTGTTTCAAACAATTGCAGATGCTGGTCGATGGAGCGTGAGAGAAAGACAACATCAAAACCATGTGTGTGTGTGCGTATATTCACCTGGTGTTGCTCTCGCTTGACTGACTCTGGAAATCGATGGACTTCAGGAGTTACAGAGTTACTGACTGCAGTACTACCAGTACACTCCAGTTCACTGACAGGACGTATTATTCCTGAACATCCACTGCAACAATGTTTACTTGTACTTTGTTCAAATCGTCAACAGAATTTACCAACGAAACACTTAATATATACTCTGGTTTTAATTGTTTGTACCCTTTCACATAATTTGCAACAAAAAAACTTAGAAAATCTTCTTTAACAATTTGTACTTTTTCAAATCGTCAGCACTATACAACAAATGCTTAATATCTACTATGACAATGTTTATTTGCACTTTGTTTGAACTGTCACCTCAGTTTAACAACAAAGCACTTAAACTACACTTTGTACTTTTTTCCATAATTTACAGTACAACAAAAAACTTTACAAATCTGCTTTAACATTGTAACAATAATTTGCAAACAAAACCCTAAATATAACAATACTATAACAATGTTGGTTTGTCATCAGTGGTGGCAAACAAAGCGCTAAATATCTGCTTTGACCATTTTTTAAACTTCATCTGACTTGGTGTAACAAAGATTGTTTGTACTTTGTTCAGTTATCGCAATTTGCAAACAAAACCCTAAATACCCACGATTTGCCTTAACCATTTTTTGTGCTTCGTCATGACTTGCTTTTTGTTTGTACGTTGTTCAGTTACCGCGCTTTGCGAACAAACCCTAAATAACCACTAAAACAATGTTTGTACTTCATCCGACTTGTCACCACAAGTAACAAACAAAACGCTAAATATCTGCTTTAACAATGTTTGTTTTGACTTCTCACCACAAGTTGCAAACAAAAAAAATTAATATCCGCTATAACAATGTTTGTTTGTGCTTCATTCGATTGTCACCACGGGTTGCAGACAAATCGCGAAATATCTGCTTTGACAATTTGTTTTGTACTTCGTCTGACTTGCTTTAACAATGTTTGTTTGCATTTTGCCTCACAATTTGGAAACAGAACACCAAATATACAGTTAAACATTTTTTTGGTCTTTGTTCGTCTTGTAACAACAATCTGCAAACAAACTAAATAGCCATTTTGTTTCACTTGTCAACCCAGTTCCCAAACAAAATGTTAAATACCCACTCAAACAACATTTGTTTGTACAGTGTTCAACTTGTCCCCACAACTGCATGTTTAGCTAAAGAAAAATAATTATGTGTGAATGTATTTGGAGGAAAAGTCAATCCAATCTGCTTTTATTATTGTATATGTGTACAGAGGTGTCGTGTGGCGGCCCCATTCTCCTTTATCTGTCAGGGTTCGAAACACACATGCCGTGCATAATGTGTGCTGATGGAGGCAGGTTAAGACCCCACAAACGTGTGTGTGTGTGTGTGTGTGCATGCTGCATGTTGAGAGGGGAGGTTAAAGGGGTAGAGTCTGGGAGTGTGTGAGAGTGTTTTGACAGTAGCACTGCCATCAGCTGCATACTGTATAGTGTGTCTGAGTTAGTGTTTCATCCTATTTCCCTCAGGTAAACAAGGCATGCCTCCTCTACCAAACACAAAGACTACATTAGACCCCTCACACAAACACAATATTATTTATCCATGATTTTCTGCTTTATGCTTTCGGTACTATTAAAATTATTCAGTAGTTCTTACTGTGTAAGATAATCTTACTGTGTGAACTATGTGTAATTTATTTCAAAAACACAAATCTTTTCAAAGCGGATAGTGTTTTTTTGCAAATTCTGTTGAGAATTCAAGCAAAGTACAAAGAAACGTTAAAGCAGGTACTTAGCATTTGTTTAACAAATAGTGGTAAAAATTCAAAAAAGTATAAACAATTGTTTTATAGCTGATATATAGCGTTTTGTTTTGTATTGCAAATTGTATTGGCAAGTTAAATAAAGAGCAAACAAAACTTGTTTAACTAAAGGAAATTATATGTTAACAGTCTTAGTCTTATATGTTAACAGTCTGTTAACTTATTACAAAAACACATATGTAGTACTAATATTGCACAAATATTGTCAAAACAGATATTTAATGTTTTTTGCAAATATTGTTGAGAAGTCAAGAAGTACAAACAAACATAAATATAGTGGTGAGAATAGTGGTAAACATAGTGGTAAGAATTTGCTAAATGTTATAAACTGTTTTTTAGTCGATATATGGCATTTTGATTGATTTCGAACGGAGAGCAAACTAAAATTGTTAAAGCTGATTTAGTATTTTGTTTGGCAAATTCTGGCACGATTCGAACAAGGTGCAAACAAATGTTAGATAAGATATTTAGCTTTTTGTTAGTGAACTGAGCTGGCAAAATTAACCAAGTAAATTGTGGTGAGATGCTGAACAAAGTACAAAGATTGTTAAAACGGATTTTTAGAAATTTGTTTGTTCGACTTCTCACCACAATTTACAAAATACAAACAAACATTCTTACAACATGTATTGTTTTGTTTGCAAATCACATTGATTATTCAAACAAAGAGCAAACAAAAACTGTTAAAGTGAATATTTGACATTATGTTTGCGAATTTTACTGGCACGTCGAACGAAGTATCATGACAGTTTATTTCTGATTCTCTTGTTCTGGCTAACCTTGTAAATGTCCACCTGTGAAAAACAATTTATTCTCTGCCTAGCTCTCTTTCATGTGTTAGTGTGACATAAAGTGACAGAATGCTTTAGTGTGACAATGATTTCAGCCTTACAAAATGTCACCGTTCTGCTCTCTTTCCTTCAACGTGTGTGTGTGTTTGTGTGTGTGTGTGTGTGTGTGTGTGTGTGTGGAAAGCGAGAGGTAGAGATCTGCTCGCGGCAATTCTGCTGCAATCACACACACACACACACACACACACACACACACACACACACACACATATATCATATGTACACACACAAACCTGCCAGCGCAAAGAAAAAGGTGTGATCAGAGCAGAAAGCGGGTGACAGCGGAATTATGCATTGTATGCATTGCATGAGTTTGTCATTTTTGGGTTTCTATAACTTAAATTTCCTCTCTCCAAAGGAGTTTTGGCTGCATTGGACAGGGTTAACAACAATATTTTATTAACACTTTGTAACCACTTTCAGAATTAGGGTTGCATAATCATATGCAAAATATTTCCTTTCAAAGTTCTCTCTCTCCTCCCTATACCTCCTCTCACACTGTACTGTATCTGTTCCTCACTGTTAAGAGTATTCAAATTAAATACCCGTTTCTTTTCTTCAGAATCAAAGCAGGGAAAGAACAAAACCCACCACACACAGATCAGAGGGCTGTGTTCCCCAGGACAGAGAGGGGTCTTCTGGGTACCGCTGAACTGACAACCCCTGGAGCAGCTACATGGCTCTTTGCACAAATTGAACTGACAGCAGCTTTTTCCACAGAACGTATAAAGTCCTGACTAGCAAAGAACTGTGTTATGTCCTAGGTATTTGGCAAGGCTGTTTATACTGAACAAACTCTCTTAATAATGGTGTTTACTCATACTAAAATACTCTGACAGAGTTTTCTGCACTACTATTCAGTGGCGACGCGACACTGCTTCTAAGGCCCCATCCACACTACTACGTACGTTTTAGTTTAGAAACGTAGACCTTTTGCTACGTTTGCACCTCCCGTCCAGACTAAAACGGCAAAAACGAAGACCTAAAACGGAGAAGTTTAGAAACGCTGCCGACCCCGTTTTGAGTTTTGAATCTCCGGAGGGCGTTTTAGTGAAGACGGGTCAAAACGCAGGACTTTAGAAACGATGACGCAGAGGCTCACGCTCGGCTCTCTGATTGGGTGTCATACAACGGAAGAAAACATACAACAACAGCCTGGACTACCAGTTACGTTAAGTGCAAGTAAATTCTGCATTTTACAATGCTATAACTGCCTACATGCGCCGGAGGCAAGCTATTCTTCGAGTGATCTGTAACAATTCCTGTGTGCAGTGGCGATATCGACCGTACATGGAGCGTCGGTTTTGGGTTAAGCCGGGAAGTTCCTGAGGAATGGTGCGAAAACTTTCGAATGTCCAGATCGGCACTTATCAACCTCAGCGAATTCTGAGATAGTCAATCTGTTTCCTGTTTACACCGGCACGCGCATGCCCAGTGTAGGTGACTGGTCACGTGATCCACGTTTTCAGTCGTTTTAATGTGGACGGAGATCAGTTCTAATACGCAGCTAAAATGCTGGTGTGGACGGAGATCGTATTCGTTTTAATTCTCCGTTTCTAAACTAAAACGCAGTAGTGTGGATGGGGCCTAAATCTACTGCGTGAAAAAGACAGCGTAACCATGTCGTTCGACTCCCAAACGAATCTGTCTTTTGAGTCGGTTTTGAGAATTGTGAAATCTTTATAATGAATCAAAACAAGCAGTTTACAACTTGCTGTTATGTTGGATTTATGGCTTGTAAGACTTAGGGTTCATTTACATGACAACGATGTACTAAAAATGGTGTTTAAATAAAAATTTTTCCTTCACGCTTTTCGCGTAAAGACGACTTGTCAAAACGGTCACGTTCACACGGATCCACGAAAATGACTAAAATCGCTGTATTATTCATGCCAGGCCAGTAGTTGGCGACGTGATTTTGTAAAGAAATACTCAGAGTCCGTGCCTATAGACTGAACACGTAATACACATGCGCATGACATCACTGTTCTAACAAATTCGCGTTTTTGTAGTTTGAGATGATAATGGTATCAGAGCATGCTCCCGTACCACCTCCTCTTCACCACCAGAGGGAGCCGTCTCCGGAATATTAACTTTACTCACCAAACTTCGATTCCCATCATGCCTCATACCTGGGACTGATTACTCTCACACCTGCACCTCATTCACACACACCCATATAAGCCTCATTCACACACTCATTCAGTGCGAAGTCTTGATCTGCCCCGGCCATCATTTCTGAGCGTTATTTTCCCGAGTTTGATTCCTGTGTTTGACCTTTGGATTGTTTATCGTTGCTGACCCTTCTCTGCCTGCCCTGACCCTGAACTGTTTACTGGACTCTGATTCTCTCTGCCTGCTTCGACCCTTTGCCTGTCTACCTGGTTTGTCTCAGCCTTGCCTTCTCTGTTCTGTTTGCCACTGTTTGACCCTGCCTGTTTTGACCATTCTAATAAACGCTGCAAATGGATCCTCCTGACTCCGCCTCTTCACAACAGAATCGTTTTCAAAAACTTGCACTTTTTTAAAAGTTTGCGTTTTCAGGCCCCAAAAACGACATATGACATTTGTCAGTATGAGTTTTGTCATTTATATTTTTCATAAAAATTTAATTTGATTTGATCTAAAAGACTACAACAAGATATTAAAAGTCAATGTGAACACTTTTTTTAAAGAAATGTTTAAAAAATGTTTATTAGAGAAATTATCTTTTATATTTGTTAATGGAACCGGAATAGTTAAGAGAAATTATCTTTTGTATTTGTTAATGGAACCGGAATAGTTAAGAGAAATTATCTTTTGTATTTGTTAATGGAACCGGAATAGTTAAATTCCTTACAATTCCATTAAAACTTTTGGCAGAATAACAAAAAATGTCATGAAATTTGACTCTGAATGAATCACTTTCGTGAACCAGTTCTTTTTAGTCAAGCAAAAACGTACAACATGTTGTAATAAGACTTAAATATCTCTTTGTTTTTTTTGTAAAAAATGCACAGTGAGTATGAGTTCTGTCATTATGAGTTTTGTCATATATTTTTCATAAAAATATTTTGTATATATTTATATTTTTTTATAAAAAATGAATAAAATGTTACCACATTTGTGTTTTAATATTTCTATTTGATCTAAAACAAACTTCAAAATTCATTGAAAAGTCGATGTAAACACTTTTTGCAAGAATTGTGTGCAAAAATGTTTAGTTTTTTTTTTGTTTGTTTTGTTTTTAATCGGAATAGTTGCAATTCCATGAAATGTTCTTGGCAGAATAACAAAAAATGTCTTTTAATCCAATGGGTTGTCTGATAATCCTATGATCTTTAAAAGAAGAATGTTTAAATTGAAATCTAGGGGCGGTTTACACGACACCGTTTTCAACTAAACACTTTTTATGCGTTCAGAATACGCAAGTTTTCAAGTTTTGAAATCGGGTTTCAAAGTGCAAGTGTTTGAAAACGATACCGTTATCACCTCCGTGTAAACAACAAAAACGCAAATTCGTGAAAACGGTGACATGCGCGCACGTATTACATGTTCAGTCTATAAGTGCGTAGTGTTTCTTTACAAAATGACATCGCCATCTACTGGCCTGGCAGCATAATACAGCGTTTTTAGTCGTTTTCGTGGATCCGTGTGAACGGGGATCATTTATCTATGGAAAAACGTTTCCATTTTTAGTACATCGTTGTTGTGTAAACATATCCTAAGAAGCATTCTAGTGGCCTTGCTAAGACAGACAGCTGCATATTTCGGCCCAGAGGTGACCAGATGGTAGAACGTAAACCCTCATCAGCTGTGAACCTTCAACCAGCTCTACCCACATCACACAAATATCTTCCAAATCTCCCCAAGAGTGCAAGAGTTTCTTGTCAAGGGTTAAACAAGTCAGGGTGTGGAAAGAGAATGAGGAATGTGGTTCTTTTTCTTTTCTACCTTTCATCGGTGAAGCACATGTTGCTGAGGGGAAAGATTATAGTAAAGACTCGTTTCCTGTCAGTCAGCTTTGGTTCAAAGACCCGCTGTGGTTAAACTTTTATTTGCATGGGGCGAATAGGAATTAAGATTGCGCCGTTTACCTGTAATGACATGGAAAGTTGGTTTTCAGCCTTGTGAACCCAACATTAGTCTTATGTTGAAAGTTCTCAAGCAGCTCCGCGGTACTTGTGAGCTTTGCCGCGACATGCAGTCAGTTCTCACAGCAAGCGACTATCGCGCTCCTCTGAGGGCTGCAAAAAATCAAATCAGGCGAGTTAATGAGGCTCCAACAGCCCCCTACCATCTCTCCTGAGAGAAAAAAAGAGGGAGGACGAGGCAGAGAAATGAAACGGCGCTGGAAAAGTGCTGATTCTTGGCACTGGGGCTCTCTGAGCTTGACAGCGCAGCAATAAAAAGCCCAGTTCTGACTTACTGCGTTTCTGCTACACTCCCCAGACCAGAAATACGAAGAGTTTGAAGTCAAAACTGTCAGAGTGACCTAAATACACGCTTTTGTCTGTGAGATCATTCCATTTGGAAATGAACATACTACAGACATGGCACACCCATTTTACTTCTATAATGTGACATATTTTTGCATGAAACTGGATATTTATGGTGGAGAATGTAGGCATTTAAAAGTTAGCCATCAGGATTGATTGGATTGTGATTATGTGGCCATTACAAACGAGAATGGACCAAAAACGACAAAGCCATCTGTTAACGCCTAATCTTTTTTTTTATTATTGCACACAGAAACAGCTAAATCCGTTATTCGTTTTATTTACAATGTCCTACAGCTTAAAAATGTCCTTCAGACTCTATAATAGAGTTTCTAGTGTGATGAGAAGTAAGATATAATCATATACAGTTTAATATCTGCTGCAGACAAATGCCAAGTAATTAAGATTCTGATCACGATTCAGATTTGAACTAGCGCTGCTCCCGTGTCGTGTGTTATGAGACTCGAGCACAGCAGGCGAAGGCTCTGAATTATATTATTTCAGTGATATTTTTGCTCTGGCCTTAATCTAGCCTTGGTATATCTTTTTTTAATCATTTCTTATTGTTGTTTTTTTTCTTTTTGTCAAAATTTTTTCCCCATGCTTGATAGAAGTTGTAATTTCTGATTCATTTTAATGAGTCAATTAATTTGTTTTAACGAATTATTCATTGATCATTGGACTCAAATGCGTTCCCAGAAGTCTCTGCATTATATTTTAAGTCATCTTGCTTGCAACCACTTTGCAACAAGCCTAAAACCACTCAAAACAACTTAGCAAACACATAGCAACACATCTAAAATTACTTGGAACACTTTAGCAACACGCACATTGTCGTAGGTTTTGCATGTGAAAATGGCCTTACATTTTCTTCAGAAAGAATAATTTAATACATAAATGAAAAAATCTTATATTGACACTGTTCTCATGCTCTTACGCCACACAGCCATCTTCTCAAGCAGTGAAAGAACATCGAGGAGCAATGAGGACCCTGAAAAAGTGCCGACAGACGAGACAGATTACTTCTGATATAAAATAAGTCTCAGCTTTCAATACCGTTTTGACAGATCGCTGTAGTGATAAGTGGCACGTGAACCGATCTGTTATTCTCTTTATTACTAGTTATAGCACTAAATAAACATGAATGAACATCAGAAGCTACACTGTAAAATAAAGTTGCTTCCTTGAATTTTTAAGTAGCCTACGATCAACTTATGTTTAAGTCATTTCAACTTAAATTACATTCAACTGACTTGAGTTGAAAATGAGTTGAATCTTGTATAAAATTTAATTATTCGATTAAATTCTTATAAAAAGTTTTTGGCAAGTTAAAGCAATGTAATCAATCTATGTTGTCAACCTATTGATCATATCATTTTTTACAGTGTATGTTGAAAGACACAGTACATTTAATGAATGTTAATATGTGAATAAAAGCCTAAATTCAATATGTTTATCATATTTAAGTGATTGAGTCTCTTCAGAAAATTTGGATTAAACCCCTCAAATCATATGGATTAGGCTAGTTTTATGATCTCTCTATGAACTTTTTGAAGCATCAAAGTGTCAGTTGCGTAGCTGTCAATGGAGGGAGAGAAACATCTCAGATTTCATTAAAAATAACTTAATTTGAGTTCCGAAGATGAACGAAATGACATGAGGGGTAGTAGAATTTTCCTTTTTGGGTGAACTATCCCTTCAAACGAATCGTACATCTGTAGTATATGTTTTCAATCCATACAGTAGTTTCTAGCGAATATAAATTCACAATACACGCAAAATGCTGTCGTGTGCTTTTGCATGTTGACCTTGCAGTGCAGGCTGTGCAGCAGAGAGAGAGATGGTCTGGTCACCCACCCGTCGCAAAGACCTGCTGACCTGTTCGTCCCCGCTTCCAGATGCCAGATGGTGGCTGCTAGTGATGCAGATGCAAGTGTGTGTATGTGTGCAGACAGAAAGCAAAAGCCTCTGGCCCAAACCTCACTCCATTTCAACTCTGTTCTGAGGACACGTCAGTCTTCAGGGAGACACGCTGCCCCCTTCAAACAGGCTTTTCTGCCCAGCTGACATATTCGCCCTGTCTAACCTTCCAATGCAGCGACATTCACCTTATATGACAGCCTTCGGTTCTTTTCTTTCTTTCTTTTTCTTTTTTGTCTATTTATCCCTTATTATTTTTATGCTGTTTTTGTCTCCAATTACTTGGTGCCATATTATAATTATATTTTTTGCCAGTTGCAGAATGACAAGCGTTTGCTTGTACTGACACCTAGAGGACGTTATCGGTCAACGCATGCTTAGTTGCAAATTAATTGTACAAACATAAACAACTCACATGAAAACAAATATACATAAATGAGAAGTGTATAAGGGAAAACAAAAAACTATTTATGCCAGGGGCAACACAATTACAAGTTAAAGTGATGAAATGCTAAATAGTTTTTCTGTTTAATATGATCTAAAGTATTGAAAAAAGTTAATTAATTTTCACAATTGCATTTTCTGTAATATATATTATTAGAATATATATTATAATAACAGTATTATAATTTTGTTTTGTGGTACTTTTACAATGTTTTGCTGTACTGTTTATTTAATTATTATAAAGCATATTATATTTATTCATATCATATTCATATATTTTCATTAGTACGTTTATAATTAAATGTGCTTAACATTATAGTGTTACAATATATATATGATTGTATTTATGTCTTTTGTTATTTTTTGTTGTTGCTGCTTTTGTACTATGCGGCGCTCCGTCATGACGTCATGACGCTCATCATGCGGACGTGATGATCAGCAGATCAGAACCTGGAAAAGCCAAACAGGGTGAGTGAGTGGAAAGCGTTGTCCTTTACCTTTTTTTACGCGGTAAAAAAATAACAACACATCACTATTAAACCTGTGTCATGTAGATCTGTAATAGCAGAAGAGCGTGTCGATGACAGTTTGACGCTAATGTCACGTGTTAGCTGTGCATTAATCGTGTTTGAAGTGAAAGTGAGCTGATCATACCAGTGTTGGTTTGAGGTGTTTACATGCTGATCTATGGTGAAAACAAAATAACAATTAACCTCTGCCATGACAGTCTGTACCATTGACTGTAAAAAAGGTCTGTACTCATATACATGTGCACGTGACAGAGTTTTACATTTAACCGCAATTTATGAAGAGCGTGTCATTAAAAGCAAGGAAAACAAGGATTATTACGGGTATTTTTATTGAGTAAAATGTTTAATACAATATGTCATATAGAAACATTCAAGTCTAAAATATTTGCTAGTTATTTTATTATACTTATTTAACCTTTTTAAAACAGTTATGTAATTAATATAAATTATGTAATTTTAGATAATACTTGTCTATGAGGAGCCACACGTTTCTTTTTACGTGTATAGATTCATTTATTGTTGTATTTTACATTACATATTATTGTATTTTTTTCATCATTACATATTTTAATATGAAGTAAGTTCAGTCTTTAAAATGAATGTTTGCTATATTTGTTTGGGTTAGCAGGTTGAAGTGAAGTGGAGCTGTGCACAGCATTATGGCGAGTGTGAGTATCACTCATCATCATACGATCATTCGATGAGTCTTGATGTGTGTGTGTGTAACGCTGTGTGTGTGTTGAATAATGCAGGTGCTGTGCAGGAGGGTGAGACAGGTCAGCCAGTCGTCTGTGGTTCACACACTGGTTCAGAGGATCGTAGCTGTCAGAGGGTTTTCAGCCGCTGGGTCGTCTGGATCAGATGAGCCCTATATAGCTGTACCGTCTCAAAACTCAGGTCATTATGAAGGTTTCTGTTACATGAACGTGATTTATATGCTTGTGGAGGGGGCATTATACAATATATATACGGCTTCTTGCTCTTGAAGAAATAATATGGTAATTTTGAGTAATTCGTAATTCTAAATAAATAAATTATATATATTTATTTATTGTTTATTTTTATGGTGTATAACAATACAAGTGTGATTACTTTGTTAGATATGTCTATATCTATGTTATTTATTTATAAATACTTTATTAATACATTTTACATGAATTGTTTAATATTATAGTGTATAACAATGTAAAATGTGATATCTTTATATATATATATGTATATATATATATGCATTTAATTCTAATAAATCTCTTTCTACATAATGTATATATATTTTATTAATATAAACAAAACTGTTGAAATTGTTTATATGTGGTACTTTATTTTTATATGCATTTCATATGTTATATGTGTTTGTGAATAATATTTAAACATTTAATTGTTTAATATTAATCTACAACAATGTACATATGAATATATATCTTTACGTTTATATGACTATATTTATGTATTTGAAATCTATTAAAATGTTTTTATTTTATTAATACATTTTTGCTTAACATAAAATTTAATGATAGGGTACCGGTAGATAGTTGTATATCTTGTTATTATATGTTTATGCATGTGTGTAAATTGATACATTTTATTATATTAATATATTTGTATTATTATATTTAACATTAAATGTTTGTTAATGGTCTTTCTGACAGGTCCTACAACAGTATGGCCTGATGAGACGATGGGTCCGTTCGGGCCTCAAGATCAAAGGTTCCAGTTGCCAGGCAACGTGGGTTTCGACTGTCACCTCAAAGGTACCGAGTTACAGATGAAAGTCCCGGTCCACCGGACGGTCCCGGATGTTTTAACCACCCCGTCTAACGCAGAGAGGCACGAGTTCATACTCGCACAGTTCGTCAATGAATATCAGGTAAAAATCAGTTTCAAGAAATCATGGGTAAAAATTCTTCAGTTTTGTTCTTTATTCTTACAATGACTGAGTTGATTTGTGATGCTTAGGGTAAAGAAGTTTCTCTCATGGCGCAGAGAGTCAGTAAAGCTGAACACTATTTCAGTCAGTCAAATGTGGAGTGTTCCATGCATTCCTGTCCAGAGCTGCTGAAGAAAGGTACGCACATATGAAATACTTGTAAAACATCTTTAAAGTTACTAGAACAGTTTTTTAATAACCAAATCCTTGTTTTGACAGAGTTAGAGCTGTTTTTCCCAGTGCTGCCTATGAGTCCCATCACTGTCGTCACGGTAACACAAAAGAACCAGAAGTTGGGAACAAAGGAACTGAACAGAGATCAGGAGGAACTACTGGATCATGTGAGTTTGACTGGAAAATTACATTTTATTATAAATTATATATAGACTTAAATTATATTAATTTCATTGTGATACATATTTTTTAATTGTACATTTATTTATATATTTTTATATTATACTTGTACATTTGACTGTTTATTAATATATTATTATTATATTAATATATTTAACATTTTTCAATATTATAGTGTATACATATAGCTTATTTTGTGTGCTGATGTTAATTGAAAATAATTTCTGTATTACAATGATAATCATCGATAAGAGTAAGAAATACAAAAAAATTACAAGAGTAAGATATTGAAGATTAAAAGTGCTTGATTGTCCTAAATTTAATAGATATTTTATATCTATTGATATAAATATATAATACAACATTTTGGGGTAGGTAAGATTTTTAAAAATGTTTTTGAAAGAAGTCTCTTCTGCTCACCAAGGATGAAATTATTGCATCAAAAATACATTCAAAACTGTAATATAGTGAAATATTACAGACATTCTTTTATTTCTTTTCTATTTTAATGTTAAAATATAATTTATTCCAGTGATGCAAAGCTGAATTTTCAACATCGTTAATCGAGTCTTCAGTGTCACATGATCCATCAGAAATCATTATAATATGTTGATTTGATCCTCAAGCAGCATTTATTATTATTATCATTGTGGAAAACAGTTGTGCTGCTTCATATATTTGTGGAAATGGTGATGCATTTTATCTGGCTTCTATGATGAATAGAAAGTTAAAAAGAACAGCATTAATTTGAAACAAATCTTCTTTACTGTCACATTTGATTAATGCCCCCCAAATATATTGCATTTTGTTTTGATGTAGAATATGACCTTGATGTGGTTATGAGAAATGTTCCCATTTCATCAGTAAACTGTGAATTATTCCTTGTGGTGAGTCTAAAATGTATGTTAAGACGGCTGACACGTGACGTCTTGTTGCAGTTTGTCAGCGGTGCTAAAGAAATCTGCTTCATGCTGTGGAGAGGAGGATACTGGGCCGATTTCATCAATCCCTTGTCAGGGAAAGCTGTAAGTACCTTTATCTCTGTCGAAACAGATGCTCGGAACTCAGGGTACATTTACACGACAACGATGTACTAAAAAACAGAACGTTTTTCCTTTGCGTCTTTCATGTACAGGCGACAACATTGTCACGGATATTCACACGGATCCTAAATGACTAAAACGCTGCACTATTCATGCCAGGCCAGTAGATGACAATGTCACTTTGTAAAGAAACACTGAACATGTAGTTTGCATGACGTCACCGTTTTCATGAATTCACGTTTTTGTGGTTTACGTGGAAATAACGGTATCGTTTTTGCCCTGAAAGGTATTTACAAGTTCAGAAAAGCATGTATTTTTCTCGTTGCAGTTTTTTGGCGATCAGACGGCGGACTCCGTTCTCCAGCAGGATGTTCAGCGTCACGCCGGCTTTCACATCGAGGACCTGGCGTCTTGTACGGTCATACGTCACGTATCAAAGGAGACGCCCACTTTTGTGTTGACACTAATCACTAACGCGCCTTCCAACAGTCTGATCATGGAGAAACTTCAAGGACACTCCAGCTCTTCAGAGGAAGGGGACTGATGGACGTTTTCTGCACAGTATTTCTACCCCAAAAAAATTGAAGTTTCTTAAAATGAAAGAGATTTTTAAAGATGTTACAAAAACCGTGCTGTTGTGAGATGATTCAGAGAAAACAGCAAAAATGCTAATTTATTTATAAAATATGAGCAAAAAGTAGTTAATTAATACACAGCAAAACATTTAAATTCAGTTCTGAAACCACATGGTGCTTTACAACACATCAGCCTTTAGTCACGCCGCTGACTTGAGAGTGCGTACGGTCGGTAAAACATCATCTAGAGTCAAGACGTCTGAAAAAGAGAGGGAACTGGAACTCAACTAGTGCCACAACACAATGATAATGTCTGTCTTGTGATGTTTTTAGGAGAACATGAGATCTGTGCTTTCATGGTTGAAGCTCAGATACACTAGAATACAGATGTACTGTATGTACTTTTCATTTGAGTTTGATGACTCTTGTTGAACATGAATAAAGCTTTGTCTCACCCAGAGTTTGCAGAAGTTCCAGTATAAATGAGTGGAAAACCGGAAAGAATTCCTCATGTTCCTTCAGCTTGACTATTATACTGTGAAATACAAATGTCACTGAAAACAACTGCTGTCTGTTATTCACTTGCAGTTTCTAAACGAAGAAATGAGCCTTCCTGTATTTTGTGTAAATCGTTCCTGAAACCATTCTCATGGGAAAATTGATATTAAACTGACATAAAAAAAATTACAAACATTAAGCAATCATGCTTTCTCGAACTCAACACTATAAAGTTCAATTCAGTACTGCTTTTTGCAGTACTACCATAACAATACTGGTTATCCTAAAATAATGAGCTATACTTACTTCATATACTTATTAAACATTAAAAATTATAAATTGTTGTATTATGAAAACATGAAACAAGTATATTTATGAACTTAAATACTGTAAAAACATTTTCTTTGTTAGTTCATGATACCTAATGCATAAACTAATGTAAACAAATCGAAATATTATTTAGATGGTTGACGCATGAAATCAAATGAGAAAATGTATGCCTTCTATTTATTTTTATAATGATTTATAAAAATATCAATATTAAACATTGAATGTCAGTTTGAACAAGAAGTTGCATAATGCATAAAAGCATCTGCTTGATGTAATGTAAGAAGTTTGTAACACTTAACAATAGTTCAATTCGCCAACATTAGTGAATGTATTAAAAAATATTGAACAAAACTGGTTAATTACTTTAAATATTACATTTTTAACCCTAAAAAATATTTTGTTCATTGTTAGTTCATGATACCTAATGCATTAAATAATGTAAACAAATAGAATATTTGTTGATGCATGGAATTAAATGCGAAAATGTATATTTAATAATTTAAAAAAAAAAATATATAAACCATTCTTACATAAAGTGTTACCTGCCACAGTTTTACACACGTTTGTTCTGCATTGAGCACAATCAAAAATTCAAACAAAACATGGACATACCTGTCAATGTCGCTGCTTTCCAGAAGGCTGTGGAGCTCCTGACTTGCTACATTTCCTGACTGGGACACAATTGCGGCTACTTTGTTGACAACCTCGCTAGGGGGCGCTCTGTCATCTATCACAAGATATGACAACATTAATTCAGAGAGGAAGAGGAAGCTCACACATGTCATGTAGATATGCTCAGATATCTCAATACCCAATTCCAGAACATCTCTGAGGTTCCTCATGGCATTGTTCATCTCGCCCAGCTTGGTGTAGACCTCATTCATGCGAGGATAGATTCCTGTCAGCGACGGGGCGTCAAAGAGTTTCTGGAAGTGGGCGACCATGGACTCCAGGGTGTGTCTGGTGGGACTCCGCAGAACCTGAGGAATGGCGAGAATATCATCAGCTGATGGATTATTGAGAATGCTAAGGGGAGAGTTGAGTTTAGGAGAAGAACCTTGTCTTCTGATGCCGTCTCATCGAGAAGCGTGTCGACGATAAGCATCAAGTCTTCCACCCGGACGGAATCTGAAGATGTGGTAATGCTGCTCTCGGGCTGCCATGGCAACAATCTCTTCTCCAGTCTGATGAGGGCACGACGAAGATCCTAGTAAACCAAAACAATCACATTCAAACCCAATGATTTCCTTCTGCAATTAAGGTGAGGTCACATTAGCAATATTTCAGTGTGATCTGGGCTTCATACATCGCTACACTGTTGACAGTCAACAATGCATCTTTTTTAGGGATGCACCGATATGAAACTTTTGGCCGATACAGATAACCGATAATTATTTATATTTAAAAGCCAATAACCGATATATTGGCCGATAAATCTAAATCCAAATTTTTTAATAATTTTGAGAGCTTGATTACAAAAACAAAAGTCTCACCATTAAATATCATGTCCCAAGCACAAAGTTACAATGTTCTCATTATAATTTTATGTAGCCTATGACTTTGTTGCACTGTATTTTCCTTTTTTAAGTAATTCCAATCATATTTCAAGCAATTCAAAACCATCATGGTGAACAGTGCACATCTGAAGCGTCTCAGCTGAAAGAAATTATAATAAACTGAAATGACTGGATTTTGCATGTGAAGAGTCGTCGAACGGTAAATTTGACCACACTTTTAGTTAAATAAAAATTTCTGCAAAGTTATGTGGCCACAATATATACTGTCAATAGTGTGTAGCAATGTATGTAGTCACTTTCAAACCAAGTAACTTTCTGCTGGTTAACGGGGTGATTCCACGTAAATCTTTTACTCTCAAGTGAAGTCCCCAATCATATAGATTCCTATTGAAATCAATGAATATTTGCCAGTGAAAATTTGTAGAACAACGGTAATTTCCACCACACCATTAATTACATTTCTGGATTTTTATTTATATTTGTTTTGGAAAAAGGTACATTGTATACTGTCAATAGTATAACGATGTACGAAGTCACTGTCAAACCAAGCAGCTTTCAGGTAGTCAACACGTCAAATCCTCATAACAAACTTGTACCCGTTGCAAAATCTGAGTAGGGAAATCTTTCACCCTCAAGCGAGGATTGAGTGGATTCCTATTGAAATGACTGAATTTCACCTATGAAAATTCGCAGAACAAAGGTAAATGTGACCACACCTTTAGCTAAATTCATTGCCTAAGGCCTGGGACACACTGGCTGCGTGGCGTGTCCGTTTTTATTTCGGCTCCCATGTTAACAGGTTAGAGCTTGCACACTGCCTGCGTGACACGCGCGTCTCAGGCCCGGCATGAGCCGCGCGGAAAACGCGTGCATGCTAGAAATAGAACCGACGCCTATTTTTCACGCGACACGCAAGCGTGCTGGAAGCGTTTCCAGGCAAAATAGAATAGGAAAAGATGTTTATGTTATTTTGTACACGAATACATTTTAATAAATTACATTTTTGACAAATTTAGATATAAATATAGGCCTAATTAAAAAATAAATAAATAAATAGGCCTAATTATCAATTTTCAAATATTGCACCTGTCAATACAGAATGACATATTCTGTAGTCTATTTTGCTGTCAATACTGCTGTGCTGACAGTGTCTTTATCAGTAGGCCTTAGGCCTGGGACACACTGGCTGCGTGGCGTAAGCGTGGCGTTTCTGTTGCGTGTCAGCTGCGTGGCGGCTGCGTCGCGTTTTCTGTGTCTTTGCACATGAGAAGCGTGTCTGACGCGGCGCTGCTGACATGCATCACCCTTGTTCGACATATGGGAGATAGTTGTGCAAGCCCTATACTTCGTGTTAAGGATAAATATAAAGCCTACTGATTAAGACACTGTCAGCACAGCAGTATTGACAGCAAAATAGACTACAGAATATGTTGCATGGAAACGTTTCCAACACGCTTGCGTGTCGCGTGAAAAATAGGCGTCGGTTCTATTTCTAGCATGCACGCGTTTTCCGCGGGGCCCATGCCGCGCCTGAGACGCGCGTGTCACGCAGGCAGTGTGCAAGCTCTAACCTGTTAACATGGGAGCCGAAATAAAAACGGACAAGCCACGCAGCTGAGACGCGCACGCCACGCAGCCAGTGTGTCTCCGGCCTAAAAGTTAACCAGATTTTGCTCACTGCTAGAGAGGTTAATTGTTGGCTCCAAACATCCAGGGTGGAAACAATCAGCTCAAACTCCGCCTCCCGGCCGAGCTCTAGGTTAGATTGAACACGCTGCCTCAGCAAACCCAACGGAGCCCTCGGATTGGTCAGGACAGTGGTGATGTCATGTAGGATCTGCCAGGTAAATCAGATCACAATGTCAGAAAGGCATCATTCGGAATGGAATAGTAGTGCACTGCATTCTATTTTAAAATAGTATGTTAAATAGCATGCGTTAAGCAAAAAACATCGTCACATGACCTAAATTTACAGTACACCAGAGTTCATTCAGCTAGTTGCGTAATTTTTGCATACAAATATCTTATATTTCGTCAGTCTGATCAAATAATGAGTCAAAAACGTATTTGAAAACAGAATATTGTGTTGTTGGATACATAATATTGCACACTGAGCTCAGTTGTATAAAGGTGCGGTATAAAGGCAAATTTTCACATTTATACATAAAACCATATTCTATGCATACAGCATTCAGTATACCAAAGATTAGTATCACAGTATGCCATATCGAACTGTGATAAATATAAGCAAATTCAGATACGAATCAGTTTTTAAGTTTACCTTCTCCAGTTTGGTGGCAGATTCAGCCTGTTTGCATCGAACTTTCACCGCAGAAATGAGATGATTGACATTTTGCACACCGAGTTCTGTACAAACATCCTGAAAAACAACCAAAAACATATAAACCTCTAAAATCTGATTCAAAGCAGTGTTATTGTAGCAGTATTATTGTATTATTAAGAAACTATTATAGTTTTTATACATTTAAAAAAACAAACATTTTTTTCATATTTTCTGTTTTCCTTTGAACTAAAAAGTTTTTGAAATTTTGTAATGTTTTTGTAATTTTTATTTTTTTAATGTCTATCATTTTTTTTTTAGTTATAGTTATTTTAGTACAAGTAAAACTAAATGAAAATGAGAAAAGCTTATATTTTAATTCAGTTAACATTTATTTTATTTTAAGAAACACATTTTTTATGGGTTTAGTTAACTATAAAACCCTGCTTTGCTGATTTAGTTGTGCATCTACTCATTTAAATAATAAAAAAATATATTTTTTGTTTCATCTTTAATAATAATAATAATAATAATTTAAAAATATATATACAAATTATTTTTGAGTTTTTGGAAAAATATAATCAATAAAAAAAATTTTTTAATTTAAATAATAAATATACAAATAAAACGCATAAATATTTGAACAGTAAATACAAATCTTCACACACCGTAAGGAGTCTCTTGCAGTTGGATGCGTCCAGGTGCTGGATGCTGGTGTTATCCGTGTTTGGCGTCTCAGCCGAGTCCTGTGTTTTGAGTGCTTGAGATGACCTGTTCAATAAGTCATTCATTAGCTTGATTCATTAGAAGAACAGTGTTCGCTCACTGCAGATCTTACCTGATGTTGCTCTGCTGAATCATTCGGTCCAAGCGTCTCAACTGCTTTTTGCAGGTCTTGAGTTCTGTTATGGTGGGTCTAAAATATGTAACATTAAAAATGTCACCAAAAAAACCAATTGCAACAGTCAGGTTCTGAAAGTGAAAACTAAATTTTTAAAAGCTCCAAAAATGTGATATCAACCTGGACTCCAGATCTTCTTTTAACCGCTGGATTTGGGTCCTGAGTTCTTCTCGCTGGGCTTTGGTCTCCTTCAGCTGCTCCTGGTAGGACTGCAGTCGAACAGAACCATGTTTACATGTCAAGACGGTGAACAGAAATCAAACTTTTATCATTAATCATACCTTTAAAAGCGTTTTATAGTTGGAGGAATAGTCAATGGCATCTTTCTCCACTGTGGATCTGTTCTTCTGGGAGTTTGAGGAGTCCTTCTTCTCTCCTGAGCTGCTTTTATACAGTCTGCAGGAAAACATGACACTGATGTTTTGAGGAGCTTTCATCAATAATTGAAATTAAAATATTTCATATGCTTACATTAGTTCATTACGTAGCTGTTGTATTTGGGACTCGTACACATCAATGACGTCCAAAATCCTTTAAAGAAAAAAAAAAACAGTGTCAGCTTCTGCAAGCCCAGAAACAAATGATTTATTCTCTTGCAATTACTGTTGATTTTTTTTTTAAATACTTAAAAAAAAAATACAATTTATTAATTATTTTGGAAAATGTAAAATTGTTTTGTAAAAATAAAAATAAGGTCATCAAAAAAATTCTAATGTAAATAATACAATTATTATTTAAATAATAATTATAAAAATAATCAATTTAAAAAAATATTGACAATTTCTATGTTGTTTGAACAATGACATTTTCTTAGTTGCATCTCAGAGCAAAAGCCATGGTCCGCAGAGAGCTTCCAAAGCATCAGAGGGATCTCATTGTTGAAAGATATCAGTCAGGAGAAGGGTACAAAAGAATTTCCAAAGCATTAGATATACCATGGAACACAGTGAAGACAGTCATCATCAAGTGGAGAAAATATGCCACAACATAGACATTACTTAAGAACTGGACTTCCCTCCAAAATTGATGAAAAGACGAGAAGAAAACTGGTCAAGGGAGGCTTCCAAGAGGCCTACTGCAACATTAAAGAAACTGCAGCAATTTCTGGCAAGTACTGGCTGAGTACTACATGTGACGACAATCTACCAAAGCACGTGGTAAAATGTGTTATGGTCTGATGAAACCAAGGTTGAACTTTTTGGTCATAATTCCAAACGGTATGTTTGACGCTAAAACAACACTTCACATCATACCCACAGTGAAGCATGGTGGTGGCAGCATCATGCTTTGGGGCTGTTTTTCTTCAGCTGGAACCGGGGCATTAGTCAGGGTGGAGGGAATTATGAACAGTTCCAAATACCAGGCAATTTTGGCACCAAACCTTCAGTAATAAGGTTACTGACAACGACAACGGCACCGACCCAAAGCACACATCCAAATCCACAAAAGCATGGCTTCACCAGAAGATGATTAACGTTTTGGAATGGCCCAGCCAGAGCCCAGACCTGAATCCAGTTGAACATCTGTGGGGGAATCTGAAGAGGGCACAGGAGATGTCCTCGCAATCTGACAAAGTTGGAGTGCTTTTGTAAAGAAGAGTTGGCAAATATTGCTACATCAAGATGTGCCATGCTAATAGACTCCTACCCAAAAAGACTGAGTGCTGTAATAAGTCAAAAGGTGCTTCAACAAAGTATTAGTTTAAGGGTGTGCACACTTATGCAACCAGGTTATTGTGAATTATTTTATTTTTTTTCCCCTCAAAGATTTCAGTTTGTTTTTCAATTGAATTGTTCTCGTTATAGGTCACATTAAAGGTGGAAAAAGTTCTGACACGATTTATCTTTGTCTCATTCTTTTATATCACAAGAACCTGGCATTTTAACAGGGGTGTGTAGACTTTTTATATCCACTGTGTGTGTGTATATATATATATATATATATATATATATATAATAGAAATGTCTATAACATTTTTAAGATTAATTTATTAATTTCCATGACATTAACACACAGCCGATCCCATGATCCTCTTTGGCACTCACTGCTGGTCGGTGGTGGAGTTGTGTCGGGCTGATCTGCGGTGGATCTGTTGGAAAGCCTGGTTCTGGCGGGTCACACGTCTCTCCTCATCCCGCACAACGTACTGGAGCTTCTTCTGCAGATGAGACACTTGCTCCTTCTCCTGAGAAAGCCTCTGCTCCAGAGACTGACGGCGCTTCTGCACGGACACACAAACACACAAAACAACAGCTTTTAATGGCCAATACTGATAACTAGAAAGCAGATAATTTAAAGGTGCAGTAAGCAAACGCTGTTAAAAGTGGATCAGACTGACCACCAAAACACACGTTGTGTGTCCACTCATGATGGGGGAGGAGAGAGAGTGAGAAAGTGAGATTTGAAGAACAACTGTTAAAAAAAAGCATTATTTTGCTTCGCTTCAGCCTTGATAAAGAGACATCCACTCTTGCATTGTGTGTTTGTGCATTTTGGGGGAGGAGCAATGAAGTGAGGGGTGAGTTTATTTGGGTTGATTTCAAATATCAACAGTTTCTTATAAATCGCTTACTGCACCTTTAATGCATGAATACCTCAGCATCTCTCTTTTCCTGTTGCAGCTGTTGAAACTGGCCGTGCTGTTGGGCCGCTTTACCGATGTACGAGTCCTCTAGGTCTTGAACTTTGACCTTCACCCCATCCAGGATGCCCTCCAGCTCGGCAACCCTCTGAGACTGCTGGGCGGCTTGCGTCTGATGCTGCTGCACTTCCTCTCTGAAAATGACGAAAGCATCTTGGCATCTGCTAGTTTTTGCACTTCCAGTTGGCATAGATCAGCTGTGTTGTGGAATGAGCAGGGAACACGTCTGTCCTGTCAGCTGATCTCATATCCCTACACTCATCTCGGATTATATCACATTACAGCAGGTGGTCAGCACCACTATCGTTTACATTATTGAGCATGTGCTTGTCCAGGAGCCTCCCTGGAGAAACAACATGTGCTAAACAACTCAAATATTAAAGAGTCATTTGAATATCTATGATGAAATGCCAATCAAGAAAGGAGTGAAAAACATGTGTATGTAAAGTAATACTTCGTGTTGGGGTCACATTTCACCCCAAAATTATATTTTGCATAAAGAAAACAAAGTCTACTTTTAAGAGACCTAGGATTTTTTATTGTGACATTTTCATAAAAAATAAGCACATATTTCTTTGAAAATATCATCACCGCAATGAATAATAAAAAAACTGTAATATAGTAATGAAATTCTTGTTGGTATATATATTTTTTTTATTAAAATCAACATAATTTAAAGTCAGTACAACATATTTAACCATGATGGATAAAAACTTTTTTTGGGCATTACGGTAATGAGAATTGTCATAAAAATAACGTTGCAGTGCAAGCATTTGTAATGGCTCCAAAAATATGCTTGATTTTCTTAAAGCTGCAGTCCGTAGTTTTTCCTCTGTCACCATCTCTGTTCGAAATTTGCAATTGCAGTTATTCACGGAATTGTCAATTTTACGTGGGTTGTGCCTCGGCACGGCACAGCGCAGATGAATCCAATGTTTTGAGGAGAATGTGCGGCTGTCAGTCACCGCGCCGGTGTGGATACTGTCATTCAGAATCACAGATTCTATTTTTTGGAAGTATGACCAACATAAGAATTGTCACCGGAAAATGTAATCTGAACAAGTAACATACATCCACTTTTGTTCTGACCAACTAAGGGAAAAAAAGCATTGCAGTAAATCACGCTGATTAAATCTAACAATCGCTTATCATATCACGTCAAATCGTGCAAATTATACTTTGTTCTCAAATTGTTAATGTTAACAACATCAGCATTGCATGACTACTACATGTAACGCCCTTCCGATATTTATCCTTGTTTTTGCATGGGCCCGATTGCAGTCTTTTTTTTTCTGTAGCCACTCCTTTCGGAATGCAGCTTTAATGCAAAATATAATTTATTATTTAATTCACTTGGTTTAGAGGTGAAACGTGATCAGGGATAAACCAGGGTTAAATTACTTTTTTTAAATTAAAATACACAAAAAAAAAGTATTTAATACATGTTTAATCATTACAAATAAATTATACTTTTTAGATTTTTTTTCATGTTGTAACTTTTTAATTATTAATTATTTTTCGGTTATGGTCAAACAAAATGACTGTTGATATTGTATACTCTTTTGTCTGATATTAATAATGAAAAGTAGACATTAATTTAATGGCATTACAGTAATGTGAATTGGGGGTAAATGTGTTTACTTGTTATAGAAAAAAAAAAAAAAAAGTTAAACCAGCTTCACTTTCTTTATGCAAAATATAATTTTGTACTTTTTCATTTTAAGGTGAAAAATGACCCGGATATGGTAACAGGTATTGTGAAATTCACTACTAAACATACGTAATTTGTGTCATAACCCAATATATAAACATAATAAAGACTCTACTATAATAGAGCATATTAATTATGCATCTGTGAATGCTGGACTCACTTTAATTGGCTGTTGGACTGAATGAGCTCTTGAATTAGACCTTGTCTCCTTTCAGAATCCGACAGCATAGTCTTCAACATCATGCGGAAGTTAGAAGCAGACTTGCGCTCTAACAAAACCAAATCTAGACAACAAACAAACATCATCACAGAAATGTTGGTCAATACTGATAATTAATAATTATTTATTTGGTCAGTAGCCGGAAAGATAATTGATATTATACATCTACACTGTTTTTGTTTGTTGTCGTTTTTTAAATAATCTAATAAATTAAATTAAAACCCTGTTTACTGCTAACTAAAAAAACACTACTATTAGTCTTTTATCAGCACAAAAATATCTTGAATTTTGTAATTTTCTTCAAAAGAAATCAAGCATCTAAACACTATAATTTACATAGCCCTGATTTTATCTGGACGAATTTGCTGAGAGTCATTTATAACAATTATATAAAACAATTATATGACAAATTGACCAATATATAGTATATATAGTCAGCAATATACTGTGCTTCTCTAAAACCAATTAACAACTGTAAAACAGCTAAATATTAAATAGACATATTCAATCGCTAAAAATAGTAAAATGTCCAATTTTGTCCAAATAAATATTATTGAATTATTGAGCTAAAAAAATCTAATTAATATGTAATATATTTAAATATAATTTAAATACATAAATATTAATATATCACACAAAAACATCAGTGATATTTCTTTAAACATTACCTGCAAGGTTCTTGTTCTCTGTTGGATCTGCAAAGTTGACAGGTTTGAACCCATGATGCTGCAGCAACCTGTTCACAGCGTCCCACTCTCTCTGCTCCTGCTGCAAGAGCATTGCAACATGTTACACTCGCATGCATTATTACATGTGACCTCATGTCATAAACTAATGCATGCTGAAAAATCCGAAATAACTCAATTCTGCTACCTGAAACTGGCTGTATGTCCACAAAAACACATATGTTTTGTCCCTGGACTGCAATGCTGCAGGCAAAGCTTTTCTATCCATCTTTATCTATGCCAATCACACATGAACTATGAGCTACAACACTATTTTAAGCATCTTCTCGTCTTCCACCTTTCCTCCGACCTGATCAGCACTGCAATCCCCCTCTATCCATCCACAGCAGGTGGAGGGAACCGACACAGATCGGATTACTATCCCTCCTATCAGAAAGAACAATAAGAAACACCCCGACATGATGGAAAGAGAGACTGCTCACCTGCTCCATCCTGAGCTGAAACCCTGTAAGAAAACAGATGCATGTTTAGTTTGCAATGCACCTTGATGGAACTGCATTTACACACATGCATTGATTAAAGTGACATTTTGTTTGTCAATTTGTGTAAGATATGGTATTAAACGCTAAAACTTCAGAGAATACAATGGTATTATCATGGTATTTGTGAACTAAAACTAGTGTTCAAATACATACCAACAAAAAATAAACTGCAACCATACTACAGTATTCTTGGAAGTAAAGAAAGTTAGTCATATTCTTAAAAAAAGTATATTATTTCAATACCATGGCAAAATATGATACTGCAATGCCCAAAACATGGTATTACCATGGTAAACACAAAATAAGCAGTATAGAAACACTGCAGGAAAAACAGTGTCTACAAATACGGCTTGAATTACATTTAAGTAAAACATTTCCACCAACATTAATTTAAACAATACCTTAAAACACTGATGATTAATTACTAACCTATTACGCCTTCAATTTATCATTTTATAAACGGACCAGCTCTCTGTTTATTGTTTTTAACCGGTTTCAAATAACAGCGGAAACTGACGAACGAAACACTTCCCGTATTTAGACCAATAGGAGGACAGAATGACTAAACCACGCCCATTACGTAGTTTGGGCCTCAGTACTGACGTTTCCCTCTTAAATACTGGCTTGTAGCTACTCGTGTCCACTAGATGGCTGCAGAACCATTAAAAAGCGATTTAAAATAAGGTAGGTAGGTATTATTTTATATTATGGAAATACATCGTACATTATTTAATTATAATATTTCTGTTTGTTAATAATTTAATAATATTTTAAAAAGCAGTTGGAATGTATAGGGGGAAATGCCTTGTTTGATAATAGTAACTATCAAAATTGACATAAAATGCAAACATGACCTGTTCCATAATCAATTTTAACAGACAGCATTTATTGAGCGTCTAATCTCCGTGCAATTCTATATTGACGGATTCTGTGGCATTTCGTGTCGCTCTTCTTGTAGTGTGCAGCCATGGTTTGGAAAGGGCAAACTCACCTCCGGATGAAGGTCAGCATGCAAATCTCACCACTATCTGAAAAAGAAAGGAAGAGAGAGAGAGAGAGAGAGAGAGAGAGAGAGAGAGAGAGAGAGAGAGAGAGAGAGAGAGAGAGAGAGAGAGAGAGAGAGAAGGAGATGGGGGGGGTGCTTTCAAACAGCAGCATCATCATCATATGTAGGAAAATTACTAGACGAATATGTTCACATCTGTAAATTAGCATACATTTGTAATAACATAATTTCGTATAATTATTTATTCACGCACACTATCAGTGCTTGCAAATAAAACTTTAATTTAGCAGCAACGTTTCGGTCTTTCGACCTTCATCAGGCATATATAAATTTACAAACTCTTCCTATTTAAAATATGCACATGACCAATCAACAAAGTTACATCTGTAACCACTTAAGCCCATTGATAATCTATAATTGACAACACGTCATCACACAGTTACACCCCGTAATTGTACTCGGTTGCAAACATACTTGAAAACAATATATAAAATAAATAAATAAATAAATAAATAAACATTATAACATCACATTGAATAATGCTTCATCATTCATATCATACCACTAGGACAGTGTTCCTCATTGCGCGGCTCGCCAAGCTTTCATTTGTGGCTCGCATGGCGGTAAATAATACAGTGAAATTATCAAGCAGTCACTACAGATATTTCATAAAAACATTAAAAACGAAGTAGGACTATAACATAACCAGTTAAAAACTCAAAGTGTCAGCTCTATTTTCAAATAATTTCGATCGGATTGAAAGGGGGATGTTTATCGAGAGAACATGTAAACACTTGATCGATTGAAAACCGAAACTGAAAGGACGCCGTATGTCGCGCTGAACGAGCTGTTCTTCTGATGAAAGTGTCGTATAAACGAGTGTCCCGTCGTTCTATAATTCTCCTTTCACTCAGTATCTGTGAAGTGAAGCAGGACAACCGCCCACCAGTCTTTGTTTCAGATTCTCATCCACAGACGATTGATTTTGGGCATTTTTACTGCGTGAAATATAGCCTACAAACAGCACGGCATAACGGTTCATCATAGTCTCCAAATTATGACCAGAATTTGATAAATAATAAGTCTGCTGTTTAAAACAAATAAAGAACCAATGTAGGATAATTGTTATTACGCAACAACAGCGGGAAACTTTGTATATTTGTGCAGTGTGCGAATGTCAAAAAACCTATTCCGATTTGAATCTTTTGACTTATAAACGTGCACATCACCCCGATCATGCATCATATCACGATGTTAAGCATTCATGTAAACTACAATACATTCAGATTAATTAATAAGAATGAATTCAGACCGATTGAAACAAAAGTTGTGCATGTGAACATATCCAGTCTCTGCGGAGTTGCCAGTTATGGCAGTATTTCCAGCTCTTAACGCCGCATGTGCTTTTGGATGATTAGATACATGATGGGCTAATAATGTAGAAAAAAATAACTTAATGTCATTCTGGGATGAATATATTCTGGAAATCCTGCTTTTTTTTGCCATTAAGGGAAATCATCTTGTCTCAGTTACAAATTTGACTGGTAAATCATTAAAAAAAAGGTATTTATTGCATTGCATATTGTATGTTCAGGGGTGACAGATTAATAAACAGACATGGTATTTATGACTGGATGTAACTTTTTATACTTTCCTGTAAAAATGGCTCTCCTACTGACTTTGTCCTATCAGTGCGGCTCTCATGAAAAAAATAGTGAAGACCACTGCACTAGGAGATCAAGTCTGAAGTGTGAAAATCCTAAAGAGTTCACGTCTCAACAGGAGCAATTCAATGTCACCCCCTCTAGGTGGCACATTCACTTTTTCAATACCACAAAAGCGTAGAGAAAATGAGCTGCAAGTCAACTGGATAATTTACATCTTTTCTTCTGATAGAGCTCTTATGTTCACTAATTCTTTGTTTTAATTGCCGTGACGTTTTCCCCACATAACCTAACCCACATGGACAACGGATCAAGTAAACAACATAAGTCGAGACACAAGTAATCACAGATTTGATAGTATATTTTTTGCCGGTTCTTGGATGACAGAAAAAAGAAGTTTTACATGTATTATTGCATTGAGCACAATTACCACAACGATAATTGCCATTCTGTATTGGACTCAGCAAACTTTGAGATGGACGAGGACTAACACTTTGAAAACGAGCATGTACCAAACGATCTTTTAGATTTCTAGCGCGTTTATAAACAATCAAGGGAGGATGTTGAAAAATTTCGCTCAACTCCGGGTCAGAAGACAACAGATGCCAATGTTTTTTAAAAAATGATTTTATCGTGTAAGAATTTGGTGAATGAGTCGTAATACAAGTGAAAGAATACTTTATTGCTTTTTTCAAGCTTGGTCTTCCTTTCCTACGCACCTAGGCCTATCACCTACAGGTGTGCGATGGCTTGTGTTTAAAGGTTGTATAATTATTTATTAAAATGTTTAAACCAAATAAGAAATTCAGGTAAGATGGGTCACATGTGTTACAAATGTTAAAATTAGACGAACTATTAGACCTTAAAATTAGACGAATTCAAGACGAACACGAGCAATGATATTCCCGCCTTGGAGGATGCGTCATTGATGAAGAAGACAAATTAGGTGAGTAAAATACCTGAGTAAAAGACTGGTTCTGAATAAGACTTATTGGATTATACGCGATATAAAATTATACGCGATTGAAAATATGATTTTTGTCAACATGAAAAACGTAACTGTTACGTACCATATCACAATCCATTAGGCGAAAACTGCCTTTCCTGAGGGGAAATATGCCTTTGCCCCTGAAAATGTGAAAATGACCAGGGTAATACACTATTGTCAAAAGTTCCAAAGTTATTACAATTATTATCGCTAGTGTAAAATCATAATGAATTAATATCAGGTCACCTTCAAACAGTGGATGGCAGAGATCCTATAGCAGCCTATTGTAGGCCTATTGAAATTAATTTATTCAATCTTTTTCTGTGCTATACGAAAATTAACCATGGTTTTATTGTAGCCTAAGTAGTAAAAAGTAGTAAAAGTGTAGTAGGCTAACCATGTTTTTTTTGGCGGATTGATTACCATTTGTATGACCAGAGCTTTACTAAAATACCATGGAACTGGTTAGTGTAGCAAAACAACGGTAAATTTGTGGTTACCATGGTTTAACTAGGCTATAGTAACCATGTTTGTTTTTTGTAGTAAAACCATGGTAAATTTCACGTTGGATTCTACGTTCTTAGAAAGAAGCACATTTCTTCATCCTGACATGTTGAGCAGATAGATTATGTTTTCAGCAGCAGGTGAAAGATTCATGATGCTCCATTAACTGAATTTGTATTTGTATTGGTAAGATGGTGTCTGTTGTTCTCCGGTCTGTTGACATTAAAAGGCCCGGAAGGTTCATTTAGTAGTTTAATGGCGGCGGAATAAACGAACTGTGACAAATGAATCGAGGTACAGAGGTTTCTGGATTAAAGTCTCTGGCAAATCAATGTTATCACAACAGTGTAGGCCAACTCATTTAAAATTGATTTGGTCTAGAGCTTGACTAAGGCCAGCTTAAACTTAATTATTGTTATCGACTTATAAATTAAAGTTATTATAAATTTAACTGTTTATAGATTTTAAAATACAAATTGAACCAATATATTTAACTTTGCGTCCTTTGTCTGACATTTCGGTCATAAGTAGGCTACTTGAGTCAATTTTCTTTGAGGTATAATGCTTTCATCAAAAACCCCCTGACATTTTTTTTCACACTTCAAATCATCTTATCTCACTTCGGCAATTTGAAGCAACCAAAACAACCGACATGTTGTGCTCGCATACAATGCCTTGAAATTACGCTCAACAAAAACTGTTTAAGTGGAGTGAATCGCACCACTATGACTCCAACGACAAGGGCAGAAAGAGCACAGCTTTTCTCTTTTTACACACTTCACCTCCTGAAAGGCAATTTGGAGATAAAGGTTGAAGCTGGAAGCCATGAAAGGCGTCTAACGCTAATCCTGCCTCACCTCGAGTCTGATCGAACTCTGAAAATCATCCGCAAATCTCTTGTTTCTTCCTTAAACCGTAAATACATCCACAGAGTTCACACAAACGGAGGGCAGCTTTCTTCTTCTCGCACTGGAAGTTGTTTGAAACTAAAGATAATGGCGGCAGATGGTGGAAGTTTTTAAAGTTTTGATGGCCGATAAGGTTACTTTATTTTGTTTGTTCAGGTTTCTGTGAAGCGCAGAGATGAGGCAAATCCGTGCCGGGATTATCTCCCCACTTTCTCACCTTGGACAGGTGTGGAGAGCTGATACGGCCCAAACCCACATGCTCCCGATGCATCTTGGGTAGAAGTGGGACAGCTGTGAGAGGGAAGCCACAGGTTTGTATGGATTATCAGAAACCAATCTCTACCTTCATACAAAGGGCAGAGGAAAAAAATAATCGCTTGAGAATATCTCTCCTGTCTGAACTTTAGTTTGTTTTGGATGCACATACTGTAGTATATGGGAAAATATTGTTCATACTTCCTTGTTAAACAAATGCAAAACTATCTTTGAAGTGAAATTATTTGCGGACACTGTAAAAAATGAATTGGTGCTTAAAATTATTTTCCAAATTTAGTCAAAATGACATAATATGACAGCAGCCTACAAAATTCTGGCTGGATTAATCAGTGACACGAACAAATCAAAAAGACACAAATAAATATACCAATGATATAAATTCAGCTATAAATTCTATAGGTTAAACAGACATGTAGATACAAAGTGTATTATTTGATACAATATTGGAAAATCATTGGTTAAAATTAGTTGTAAGCCTGTAAAAACACACTTGTAACAGGATACAAACATGCTTTTAGGACTCAAAGCTGATAAATGTTAATGTAAAAAGAGAAAACACTCCAGAATTTGAATTAAAGGAGTCACGGATAAAAGCACTTTAGACGAAAGTGCCATTGTTCAAAGCCCAATCCGGCACAACAAGCCTGCGAGCTCAGATAAACACAATTTCACTCTAGTCACTGCGATTACCACACCGCTAATCGCTTCATTTTGCCTGTCGCTATTGCGGGTAAACAAAAGGTCATAATTTAGTGGAATTAGAATTCAAGAAACGAATCCACTTGAAACTCGTTTGTTCTTAAGAACGCAGAACACTGATAATGCTTTTTAATCCCTAATTAAATTGTTTGGGTATTTAAAAACTTTCAAAAGTCGGTACAATTGCACACAATGCTATTTCTTGGAAATTAAACACAACTTTCAGGATTATAAGAAAAACCTTTCTCAGAGTCCATTATGTTTGGTGATATTTGGGAAACATGAGACAAAAGATTGACGAACCGAAGTAAACCACGAAGATTGTGACAGTTTTATTTTCGTACAGTACAGCCTGTCCTTTTATTCTTTTCTTCTCATGTGAAAACTCATGCAGCGTTTGAGTCTTTGCTTGGATGCAGCACTTAAAGCAACTTCTGATTCCGGCCCGGCAGAACCAGTTCAAACCGAATCCATGCGGGATTCTAGTTCAGACAACAAAGAGCAACCTGAATCGCAGAACACTGTGGCATCATGGGAATTTTCCAGGACAAGTTCTTGTATTGACATAACTAGGTTGAGTTCTAGAGTTTATAATAATTTTAGATCTCCTGCTGAGCAGAGACAAACAAAATCCAACAAAAACAATAAAGGCCCGCTCCCAAATGTTGCTCTCAGTCTTCTGAGAAGCAATGCAGCATAGACTGTTGGGTAGAAACCCGCTGTGAAGTTCACACCAGCGCTTTGCAAAAGTGTGCACTGCGGCTTCAAAACACTTTTCTGAATCATAAACGGTCTTGTGTACTTCATGAACACATGCAAACAAGAACACAAATCCACACAGAATGGCCATTTGGGGAAAGACAAAAAGTAACCGATATGAAATCCAAAGCAGTTTTCTGGAATCTGTAACACTGTAATTTAGTATTTACATAATTACAAACATTAAAAAACATCTGATAATCAAATCCCTGTACCACTTTTTTTTGTTTTGTTTTGTAAAGACAAATCTTCCTCAATCTGATTGATCAAATTTCTGATGATACAGTGATTGGTGTCATTTAGTTAATAAAATAGCTTTGCATTCTTAACATTAAATGAGAAATTGGGTGACAAAATAATTCATTTAAACAGAAAACTAAATTGTTAAAATTTACAGTTAAGCGGAAACATAGTTTTAGACAAAAACATACACATAGAAATACATTTAAAAATAAAATAACAATGTTCAGCACTCTAAAAGATGCTGGGTTATTTGATTTTACCGAAATTCTGAGTTGAGCCTGTTGGGTAATTTTGTTAGATTATTTTTAGCTACGCATGGACTGGTTAATCAGATATTGGCCTATATATAATTATCTGAGTTATTGAACATCGCCTGATTATTTAAACAGCCAATTTATGTTCTATCAATCAAAAGGGAAGCGGGTAGTCGCAAAACGCATCCCTAGCTTGGTAATTAAAAGCACTTAATTTACCTAATCGGAGTTTGACTTATTTCATAAAGCACCTTAAGTTAGCTAAATGTGGAAAAGATACTATAGAGAATACAATTATTAATTTGTATTCTGAGTTATGTACTGAATATCAGAGTGTTTAAAAAGGTGGCAATACCACCAAACTATAGATATCAGATGTTGTTCTTATTTATCCGACATCGGTGAATACATATTGTATTGCGCAATGTTCACAATTTTGTGTATTTTTGTGCAAACAAGCTGCTGGGTTATGGCAACCATAATATTGATTGGTTTGTGTGATCAATCTTTTTTGTGGGGAACATCCTTTAAGGTTTTTGAGACAGAAGGGGCTTTCGCACAGGAGGTACCTTTTTATAGTTCCTAGAACTATTGGCGGAAGTACCCACTTTTTGGCGTGTTCACACCACAGGAACTGGGAAGGATTTTAGTTCTAGGAACGTCTTTATGGGGAACTATACTTCAGAGTAGGGTCTAACCCAGCACAATAGGAACTACCAGTGACGTAAGTGTACGCTGATTGGCTGAATGCATGCAAAACACCTACACCCGCCATTTAAAAAAAAGCAGTGTACACACACAGATTATAGCCTATATCTTTACTCCACGAAGTAACTCTACAAACATGGAAAACAGTGATAGATGTACCTCTCAACCTTTATGCTGAGAAAACCCAACGTGACTTTGAGGGGACCAAGAGTGAAACATGATTATGTATTTCTGCTGAGCTAGTGACATTGGGCATCAACCACAAGACAAATGCTAAAACTTTTCAAATATACTGTCTACTTTCTTTGTATCGCATGACGACAAATGTGTTTTAGACCATGCGATTTTGAGTGCAACCTGGACGCAACACTGAGTGGTGGGATATTTTGCTAATAAAATTATTGTGCCAGAAGAATAGTGTGAGAACTTTATTATGTCTGCTCTCTCTGTATCATTTTGTGAACCTTTAGTTCAGCAGTACGGTGATTTAAGCATTTTCAGACATTTCAATGTGGATGAGCAACATTTGAAAAACGCTAGTGTGGACAGGGAACATTTTGAAATGAAAACTTAGTTTTCAAATATATCCAGATTAATGTAGACGTAGCCATAATCAATAGGGTTAACTGTGTGGGTTTGTGTAGCGCAACATGTTGTCCACCTCTTACCCAGCGCCAAGTTTCCAGTTGGGTTCTTTTTAAGCCAGACATTTTTTGAGTGAACATATACATGTTATTATAGATAAAAGAAAATGAGCGACTTGCAATAATAACAGAAGCAAAAAAGTCAACTGTGGAGGTTAGATTAAAACCTTGCATTCCATGTAAATGTACAAAAGATCTTTTGCAGACAATCCCTTTCTCTCGGTTTATCTTAAGGGGTGAGGGAAAACTGGTCTTGTTCGATGGGCTTTTCAACCCACGCTCCCAGTCCCGCTTTGTTGAAAGCTTTGAAGAGAGTTTGTTTAGCTGCGTGATACTCCACTGCCGCTTGTTTTGCCTCGTGGTAGGAGCCCGGACGAGATCCTCGGATCCGCAGAGTCTCACTGAGCTGAGAGAGGTAAATGGATATTGCCATTTTAATATACCAAGTTACCATATTATGTAAAAATTAATCCTTGGTTGTTTTGATTTATCCATTATTATCCACCTTTAAAGAAATGCTTTACCTTGGCATGCAGACAGACCCAGCGACTGTAGAGGACATATTTGCAGAGGTGAGACTGTCTTCCAAGGTCATCTTTCCCCGTGGTAGCGTTAATGATCTCCAACCCCTGATCTCCGACCGTCCAGTTGACGCTGAAGTTGGGAGCTTTCCCAGGTTGCCTTGCTTCTGTGTTACTAATACCTGCAGATGAGAGAAGAAACAAATGTGGTTGGGCAAAGAGCTGAAAAACTGATAAAATCAACCATTTATTCATTCGAGATGATTTACCACTAAGAAGGGGTCTGTTAAGGGTGAACGACTGGGGCAGATCTTCCATGTCTGCGATGCGCTGGTACATGGCTCTGGAAAGATGGTCGGCATGGTACAGACTTCCCAAAATTAAACTGGAAAAATAGATGGGTTCTGAAAAGTAACTCAGAAGAGATCCCTGCACTCCTATCACGTTCCATCTACAAAGGCAGAAAGAAAACCCGGAAATGTTATTGAAAATACAGGTGTGCATCTGGTGAACCTTGTTCATTGATGATGGAAGGAAACGTTAAAGTTTTCATATGTAAGCGGTTCAAAATGAGTCACCCCCTGTGGACATACAGCATGATACTTATGTTGCAGAACAAGTCACAAAGGAAAGAACCAACATCCTTATTTCAAGAAAATGCACTAGCACAGAAACACATTTACAGCAACCATTGAAATGATCGGAAAAATAACACCTGGGGTCTATAATCTCAATCACTGTAATTTCTTCAAGGCCTTTAAAACAAGTTTTTTCCAAAGGTGACGCATGAGATCCGAGCTCTCGAAAAGCCTAGCTCACAGCTGGATGATAACGACCGCGTTTAACTGGAGTGGAATTCTTGGCATCCAACATGAGGCATGCGGATGTGTTCGCGGCAGCAGGCTTCCCTCAGCAGGATGGCTATTTTTTGGAGGCCATAATCAGAGTCCTAATCAGGGTCCAAATGCCCCTGCTCCAGGGAGCCCCCGCTCTAGAGAGAGCTGAAGTGATTGGGGTTTCAGAGCCAAGAAGACAGCCAATCAGCTGCTTTCTGAGTGCCGCTGGATGCATGCGACAGAATGCTAACGAGATGGCCTCATTAAAGGTTGGTAGTGGGTGGGGGGGTAACAGGAAAAGAGTGAGACTGTCATAGGAAGAGTTCGACATTGAGTGGATCAAGGATAGGTGTCGACACAAAAGTGGGCCACCTGATGTCAGCAGCTTTTTTCTCTCTCAATACGAATCATCAACTGAAGTTTCAGCCGTGTTTTACATAGATAAAATTGTCCAAACTGCATACTTAAAAGATAGAAATCAAAAAGAAACGGTTTTAGCTTAAAACATGAAAAGGACAAATTCAAATAGATTTCCAAAATAAATTAAACCCCCACTGAAGTTCATAACTATTGCAAAGACAAACTTTTAATTTGCATAATTATAATATTTGCAATATATATATATATATATATATATATATATATATATATTTAAATATATATACACATTTATTTTTCAATCATTATTTGTCACCATATGGAATTGAAATAGGTTGCAAATGTTGGTTTCATGTTTTTTACGGAATATTGCAGTATTTATTATAAATTATTTATATGTGCACAATCATCAAACCACAACCATCCAGTCAATTCCCCATGGACAAAATCAAGCCCCGTCCTACATTTTTTTCTTGTTTGAGAAGACGTTTCATTCGGATATAGGTCACAATAAGGAAGAAAAATCACCACTTCCGTTTTATGCTGACTTAGAGTAAATTAATTTGAGAGAGGCAATTAAGAACACATATTTTGTATGAAAACGATGTTAATGGTTCGCAGTTCTACTTAATTTCTCTATTGATGGCACCATACCTTGCAATCTTGTCACTACATGACATAGTTAGCAGTCGCTCTCCTTGCAAGACTCCATCCCAGGTCTGAATGGTGTTACTCGTACGGACGGGTATCGTACCTTCTCCAGACTCAATCTTGGTTCGCAGTTGTCCACGGGCCTTGCGGTTTGGATGCCGATCCCCCTGGTCTACAAAGAAAGAGAATAGAGTTTAGTTTACTACTTTTTTTAAAAAGCCCGTCCTTATTTTAGTGCAACAACAAAATGTGCGAATCCATCCATCCGTCATAAAAAATTACATACCTTCGGCAGCAGCCTCATGAGGGGAGAAAATCCGGGCGTCTCCACAGGGCGACGTGCTGATATACAGATGGAACTGAATATCGTTTTTTAGCCGGTAGCCATGTTCACTGCACCATCTGAATATGGATTTCTCATGTTCTTCAGTGCTGTCACTACAGAGAAAACGCACACACACACACACACACACACACACACACACACACACACACACACACACTTGTGTGATCTATGATGTCAACAGAGGTTATTAAAAGGGCTTTGAAATGTTTATAAATGAAAATAGGTCCTTGGCCTGACACCCATCTCATCAAATCTGTCATTTATTATTTCACAGTGATTAAAAGGTCATGTCTAATTGATTACACACATAGAATAAATTTGCATATCCACAGGCTAGTGTGAATGATGTTAATTCTTAATGATTACAAAATAAATCATTATTAGACAGTTTGCAAGCACCCAAAAATTATATTATTTCACATTTTTTATAAATATTTATCATTTAAATATTTATATATAATTTATAATTTTATATACACATTAAATTAACATTAAACTGACAGCCGTTACATAAATATATATATAAAAGCATGCAAATATATATCTTAAAAAATGCAAAATGCATTAATTTTATAAATAAAATATAAGTGTGTGTTTATACAGTATATATATATTAAGAGATATATAAATTTGCAAATTTATATATCTCTATATATATATATACACTGTATATAAACACTTATATTTTATTTATTTATAAAACATTCATTCAATAAAAATACATTATTGCATTTTTTGAGACGTAAGAGATGGATGTGTGTGTGCGCGGGTCACCTGAGGAAGTATTCCAGCTGACTGTACAGGTATCTGAGGAGGGAACGGCGTGCGATGATCTCAGCATGGCAGTCGTTAAGAGCTAGTCCTCGATCACTCATGTACTCTCCGTTTATACACTTGGTTCCCGTGGTGACACAAATCACCTGAGCATCCTTCACATCCGTACCTGATAAAATGGTCGACGGGAATTAGCCAAAGAGAACATGTTTCTAGATCAACGTTCCTATCAGAAGTGTGCATTGTGCTTACCAGTTGTCATGACAACACCTGAAAGGACTTTCCGCCGTGCATGTGGAGATGTGAAGTTGTCTGTCAGCTCGCTGAACTTTTCCACAACTAAACGAGAGACTGCGTCTGCAAGGACCTGTGGAACCCACAACCGTAACTGTACAAACATCTCTATCAAAACGTACAACGCATTTGTGTAAATTCCAAATTCAAAACAATACATGAAGTTGTTACTTTTAAACGGAGCACGTTCCATTTGAAAATGGCTGACAAAATGCGTCTTTAATATTCGATCTCAAAAGAAATGAATTGCTTGACTGACAGACTTTTACTGAAAGATCTCTTTAGACAGAAAGGTGAGAGTGATGCGTTTTCTTGTTTGAGAAGTGCTCCTGTATCTGATTTTAATTAAGATTCTGTTTATTCTCTTCGGTTGTTATCAAGGGGAAATGGGAGGGATTATGAACAGGATTAGCTAATGTGCAAATAATGCTGTGTACACTGGCACACCGATTAAAGGTTTAATGCTTGACTTCATCTGAAATCCAACTGAAACGTTCATGTGTAGATTCTGATTTAATTAAAATTGTTAAATGAAGACTGGCAGAAGCTTTATAAAGGACAAATGATGGTTAAGCAAAGCTACCGAAGCATAGCATTTAATCGCATTAAAATTGCTTTTTCAATATCAAGCTTGATAAAATGCAAGACAGAGGTCCAATGTATGTGGTCTTATAGAAATTAACTGAATTCATTTTTGGCGTAGTCAGTTATGTGCATTGTAGTCTTAGCCCATTATATGAGGTAGTTTTGACAGGTCATTTTGACATGGTTACCATTTAAAAAAATCGTAGACATTAAATGAAAAAGTTATTTCAGAAGAGTGACGACTGTATTTAACTGCTGTGTGTTGGTAATGTCAAAGGGGAAAGTACTGTAAATGACAACCCCTAAAACCTAAAAATGACAACCCCTAAAAAATTGGGGTACACAGTTCTCACCTGAGGCAGGTGTAGCTGAAGTCCCTCTCTGGGGATTGGTTGTCGAGATGGCGTCTGGTCCAGTTGCATGTTAAAGAGACCTGACAATGCCGCTTGGGCTGCCCTCGATTTCGCCAGTTTTTTATTCCGGCCGGAACCTTGGAACATCTGCGTATCCACAGTAACTGCCATTATGAAGTTCTTGGCATGGCTTTCACCGCTCTCAGCCACGAACTCATACTTCAGTCCCGGCCGAAGCTCATTTAGGATCATCACAGCATTCTTGCCACTGCCTGTAGGGGGAGTTGTGAGTGCGGGGGGTAGTGGGAGAGGAGGATGTAACCTGTTGTTGTTTTTCAGAGTCACATAGAGAGGGTATTTGTTTAGAGAGCAGAGAGACCCATTGCTGCCGAGACTCAGGTAGAAGGGTTCGTCTGGCTGTGCGGGCGTCTCAAAACCATTAAAAAGCATGTCCGGGAAATCAGCTTGATCTGAGGTGAAGTCTGCGTTAACGGTCAGCGTGCGACCCATCGCGAGATGAGCTTCGGATGCATTGGGGAACTGAACAAAAGAACGCAGCGCTTTTTCGGCTGCATTCAGTTTGGCTTTCTTCTTTGTTGGGCCGGAGCCCTCAAACAATTGTCCGTTAACCTCGACAGTCATAACGAACACGGGTGCATGAACAGGCCCCGTCTGCGACAGAAGTTTATACTGCAGTCCCGGTTTGATTTCATTCAGTTGCATGAGAGCATTTTTCGGCAAGACCGGCCCTTGCGGTTTCCTGCGCTTCTTGGGGCGGAATTTGGAGTGTCCGTGGCCTTTATTGCCCTCTTCCAGTGGGCGTTTTCTGCTCAATCCCCGAGCGCTCCCATTGGCTACGTGAGGCCCCTCCCCCAGAGCTTCCTTGGAGGAGAGGTTGTCCAGGTTGCGATTTTCTTTAACGTCCATGCTACACGAACCTGTGATGTCCAGAGAGAGTAACTTACAATGCCTTCGGTGCAGGACCTTGTAAATGTAAAATTTAGAGATTCTTTCATCTTTCTTTGTAACTGGATGGAAATGATACAATCGTAAAAGTCAATCTAAAAAATTTAACATTAACACAATATTAATATGGTTTTAAAAAATATTAATATTGCTTTTTTAACTACAGATGGAGAGCTAACTACCTTGTTAATATGACAATAAATACATTTGTAGATCATACTTAAAGCACACTAAAAATATTTACACAATTTCCAAAAGAAAATGTGATAAATATCTATACAATATGTCATAGGAAAGAAGCAAAACTACCAAAACAAGTAACATCAAACCAACCAGTTGCCAAAGCTGATGGAAATGAGGGTAAATTCTCATTTATAACATCCTGCAGTAAAAGCACAAGTTACTCAATTTGGTGCTCAGGAAAAATAAATGTATAGAGAGAGAAAACAGAGACAAGAAACTACTAAAATACACAGTGCTAACAGAAGGTCAGTATTAGATGTCAGTTTAATCCATATTGAAGCTCATTTGGGACAATCGTGTCATTTTTGCTGCTGAAGTGTCATTAGGGTCTTCCCATATTTCTGATTAGTGTTGTGCATTCTGTGGTGATGCGAGCCTCAGATGCACTGGGAAACTGTAAAGAGTGCAAGCATATTCCACTGCATTTATCTTGACTTTCTTTCGCGTTGGCCCTGTACCTCATCAAGTTGCGTCACAGAATGTTTAGGCCAGACCAAAACTTTCCAGGGTCTTGGAAAGTGGAGTGGACATGACTTTGGTTGTTCCTGGAATCTTTGGTGGAGGATGTACAGGTAGCTACACAAACCTGTGATGTCCAGAGAGTGAGCAACTTCGGTGTAAATACTTCAAAACATTTATTCATCTCCCTGTAACTCGATTTAAATGCTGTTATCTTCTAAAAATCAATGGCAAACAACACTAACAATTATGCAGGTAAATGTTTTACATAATATTACACAATAATACATTAAACGGGTCATATCATGAAAAATCAAGTTCAATCTACTATTAAAGCATTTTTGCTCACTCTGCAACTACTGTATTAAATCCATGATTACATGTCAATGTAAATTTAGTATTCAAAAACTTGACCTGTATGATGAGGAACCGCAAGATAAAAATAAATCGCAACCAGTTATCATGCGAACATGACCATAAACTTAAAACTTCCTGCAGTACAATACCACTCAGGTGCTTAGGACAAAAATAATGTGAATCAAAGACAAAAGAAAGAGAAAGTGCTGCCGTAAGGTTTAGACTGTTGAGATCAATCTAAGGAGTATCCCTTTCTCACTACCATAAGGACCCATTAGAGGTCCATACAAAAAAAGCAGTGTTTGCTGTGGCTCTGGCCACTCTCCACCAAAACTTTGCACTTTAGTTTGATTGTTTAGGATTGTCACATCATTTTTGGCACTGTCTGGAGGACATCAGGCAGTGCCAGTGTATTTAGCAGCAGGTCAGGAAAGTCTACATGGCTTGAAGTGGCGTGTGGCAATGCCATGGAGAAGTGAGCCTCGGTTTCACTGGGAATCTGTAAAGCATGCAAGGCATTCCTACAAACAGCTGTCCTTTAACTTCTACAGTCATGAAAACAGGTCAATCCGCAGGCCCCATCTGAGACAACAGTTTCTACTTTGGTCCTCATCTCATCTCGTTCAGTTGCACAATGGCAAGACTGGTTCTTGTGTCTATACCTGTGCTTCTTGAGCATCATTGTCGAACAACCATGGCCGTGGTTGTTTCTAGTCTAATCCCCATGGATCCCCAATGGCTTCAATGCATTGAGCGCATGCGCATGCGGTGATTGTTTGTGTTTGGAGCTCCGTCGAATTGATTCATTAATCCTTGATTTTCTTCTTTACCACTCATTTATAAACAAGTACTTTCTATTTTTATATCGTGTGAACTTATCCTCGATACTATTCCCTATAAAAAACAATCGGATTGCTTTGATATCGCTACTTAGATCCAACTTTGCGAATCCCAGCTACTAGCCTTTTAGCCCACTAGCATTTCACGCGTGGCCTCGCGCCAATCGACCGTCGGATTTTACACCCGTTTCACTGAAAGGATACGGGTTATATCCAGGATTTCAGTCCTAAATTAGTAGTGATATTGGTAGTATCACTACTAATTTACTGTTCATCTGTTATAATGGCGAATATATCGGATGTGTGTCTAACGCTACCTGTGAGTGCAGGTGAGGACACATTCGAGCTGCATTCGGTGCTGTTGGAGCTGGAGTCCGTGGAAAAGCAGATCTGTGGTCTGCTAGAGAGGCAAGCCGAGCTGCGAGATCGGCGATCAGCGCTTGAAACATCACGCGCCGATGCTCACAAGTCAGTGGTTAGTAACTTTTTGACTCCGACTTCGTCTACTCCGTGCGTTTCTCTGCCCAGGAGGACGCGATCATCTCTGGCTTCATTCACTCCGGCACCGACACAAAGCCATGGACCCTGGGTGATCCCTCAGCGGAAGACACGAGCCAGGACCAGACCAAGAACCTCTCCACCGCTCCCGGTCTTCGAGATCTCCACCTGGAACCGCTTCTCCCCTCTTCGCGAGTCGGAACGTGACGACGCCGTGATCATCGGCAGTTCCATCGTCCGTCATGTCCGCGCTACCTCAGGTAAGGGTAATGTGCGCACTCACTGCTTTCCTGGTGCTCGTGTTCTAGATGTCGCTGCACATGTTCCCGAGATCCTGAACGGTGACGAGCGCGTCGGAGCTGTGGTGCTGCACGCGGGAACAAACGACATCCGGCTGCGGCAGACGGAGGTTCTGAAGAAGGACTACAGGAGCCTGATCGAGACGGTACGCAGCACAGCGCCTGAGGCAACGATCATCGTGTCTGGACCGCTTCCCACGTACCGACTAGGACAAGAAAGGTTCAGTAGACTATTTGCTCTAAATGAATGGTTAATATCATGGTGTAATGAACAGAAACTGCTCTTTGTAAATAATTGGAATCTGTTCTGGGAGCGACCTAGGCTCTACCGTGCTGATGGCCTGCACCCCAGCAGAATCGGAGCGGCTGTGCTGTCGGACAACATCTCCAAGACGTTACACACCATCTGACTAGTAAGTCAAAGTCCAAATCACAATCTCTGCTGTCCCAACTTAATTGATACAAGTAGTGTAGAACATTATATAGAAACTGTGTCTATTCCTCGTCTAGTGAGGCCAAACAATAAATCTAGTTTAGGATCTAGGAAAAATCTTATTGTAATTAAACCAGAAAATCTAAATCTCAGTGAACAAAAAGAATTTCTAAAACTAGGTCTTCTAAACATTAGATCGCTCACACCTAAGGCGGTTATTGTAAATGAAATGGTCACAGATAATAATTTCGATGTTCTGTGCCTTACTGAAACCTGGCTTAAACCAAATGATTATTTCGGTCTAAATGAGTCTACTCCGCCAGGATACTGTTATAAGCATGAGCCCCGTCCGATCGGTCGTGGCGGCGGTGTTGCAACAATCTATAGAGATATCCTAAATGTTACTCAGAAAACAGGTCACAGGTTTAATTCGTTCGAAGTACTTGTGCTAAATGTTACGCTCTTAGATGTAAGAAAGAAATCCCTATTATCTCTAGCCTTAGCGACCGTATATAGACCTCCAGGGCCCTATGCTGATTTCCTAAAAGAGTTTTCAGACTTTCTCTCAGATCTATTGGTCAATGCCGATAAAGCAATAATTGTTGGAGATTTTAACATACACGTAGATAACACAAATGATGCGTTAGGGGCTGCGTTTACAGATTTATTAAACTCATTTGGGGTCAAGCAAAACGTCAGTGGTCCCACTCATCGTCTAAATCATACACTAGATTTAATTATATCATATGGAACCAATCCAACCGATATAGATATTATAGCGCAAAGTGACGATCTCACTGATCATTGTATGGTAACGTGCATATTACGTACTGCTGAAATTTGCCATGTTGCGCCACGTTATCGACCAGGCAGAACAATCGTTCCAACCACTATAGATAGATTCACAAATAGCTTACCTGATCTATCTCAGCTGCTCAGTGAACCCCAACAAACAGATGAACTAGAGGAAATGACTAGCAGTTTGAGCACCATTTTCTCTAGTACATTAGATATTGTTGCACCAATTAGATTAAAAAAGGTTAGAGAGAAAACTAAAGCACCATGGTACAATAGTACTACACATGTTATCAAGAGAGAAACTCGTAACTTAGAGCGTAAATGGAAACAAACTAATTTAGAGGTCTTTAGAATCGCGTGGAAAGACAGTATGTCACGTTATAAAAAGGCTCTAAAAGCAGCCAGGGCTGAGCATCTCCGCAAACTAATAGAAAATAACCAAAATAATCCAAGGTTTTTATTTAACACCGTGGCTAGACTAACAAATAAACAGACATCACCAGAGCAAAATATTCCGTTACAGTATAGTTGTAATGATTTTATGAATTACTTCAATGAGAAAATAGAAAGCATCCGAAATACAATTGTAAATGTACAATCCTCTATGGTGTCTTATGATTCAGCCACAATTATCGCCCCTCAAGAACAACTACACCGCTTTACAACTATAGGACAGGAAGAGCTAAATAAACTTATCTTTGCAGCGAAACCAACAACATGTTTATTAGACCCAATACCCACTAAACTACTGAAAGAAGTGTTACCTGTAGTGGAAGAGCCTCTTCTCAATATTATTAACTCGTCTTTATCTTTAGGTCATGTTCCAAAAATATTTAAGCTGGCAGTAATAAAACCTATTATTAAGAAACCGCAATTAGATCAAAATAACTTAGCAAATTACAGACCCATTTCAAATCTTCCATTTATATCTAAAATACTAGAAAAAATTGTGTCCGCTCAATTGTGCTCTTTCTTGCAAGAAAATTATATCTATGAAAAATTTCAGTCAGGATTCAGACCGCATCATAGCACAGAAACTGCGCTAGTTAAAATTACAAATGATTTACTTTTAGCTTCTGACCAAGGCTGTATCTCAATACTAGTTCTACTCGATCTTAGTGCTGCGTTCGACACTATAGATCATAAAATACTCTTAGATCGACTACAAAACTACACTGGTGTTCAGGGACAGGCATTAAGCTGGTTTAGATCGTACTTATCAGACCGTTACCATTTTGTCTGTTTAAATGGTGAAAAATCGAAGATAACGTCAGTAGACTATGGAGTGGCGCAAGGATCGGTGTTAGGCCCTCTGCTATTCTCAATATATATGCTGCCACTGGGTAATATTATAAGAAAACATGGAATTAATTTCCACTGTTATGCTGATGACACTCAATTATATATTTCATCAAGACCAGATGAAAACACTAACTTATCTAAATTGACAGAGTGTCTTAAAGATATAAAATGCTGGATGACGTGTAATTTCCTGCTATTAAATTCAGATAAAACGGAGGTATTACTTATTGGTCCAAAAAACTACCCACAAAACCTCGTACAATACAACTTTAATTTAGAAGGATGTCCAGTTACTTTATCCACTACAGTAAAAGACCTGGGTGTTATACTAGACCGCAACTTGTCTTTCGAAAATCATATTTCATATGTTACAAGAACAGCCTTCTTCCACCTTAGAAATATTGCTAAGCTACGTAACATGCTATCTGTTTCTGATGCAGAAAAGTTAGTTCATGCATTCATGACCTCAAGACTAGATTACTGTAACGCTTTATTAGCTGGTTGTCCTACATCCTCAATAAACAAGCTACAGTTAGTGCAAAATGCAGCTGCTAGAGTTCTTACTAGGTCAAGAAAATATGATCATATAACACCAATTTTATCATCTCTGCACTGGTTACCTATTAAGTTCCGTATCAATTACAAAGTACTATTACTGACCTATAAAGCCCTAAATGGTCTAGCTCCTGTATATTTAATGGACCTTCTATCGCCCTACAATCCATCGCGTTCTTTAAGATCCCTAAATTCGAGGCTTCTGGTCATTCCTAGGATATCCAGATCCACTAAAGGAGGGAGGGCGTTCTCGCATTTCGCTCCTAAACTCTGGAATAGCCTTCCTGATACTGTTCGTTGCTCAGACTCGCTCTCCCAGTTCAAAACTAGATTAAAGACGCATCTCTTCAGCCAAGCATTCACATAATGCTTGCCTCTTATACTACTGTTGAACCAGATCGAATGCATTAATATTATGAACAGCAGCTACGCTAATTATTTCCCATCTGCTTTTCTGCTGTTATCTCGGGACGCTAGTCCCGAGGTAAATAGCGTTCTTCAGCTACAGTCTGTATCCAGCCTCTCACGGAGACTTCAGAGTCCCCAACACCTGTGATGAGACGACTCGACGCCTGTGAAGAGACGACTCAACGCCGGCGATATGTTATGCCCTAAATTAATACATGATGATTAACTAACTGTATTTTTTACGTACATTTCTGAAATGCACTTTCTGTAAAGCTGCTTTGAAACAATATGTATTGTGAAAAGCGCTATACAAATAAATTTGAATTGAATTGAATTGAATTCTTTCATAATCTGTCCAGGTTGAGGTTTTCATCCATGCAACTTTGCCTTTTGATTCAGGAGCTTATAATGTTAAATCCGTGTCAGAAAGAGACTGACAGAGATCTACTGAAAGGGTTGAAGGTTGAGACGTGTAGGAATCAATGGTCAATCTTAAGGTGCAATGCCATCTCCTTACCTTGAAGACCCTATTCGTAAACCTTTAGTGCAATAAACAAGCTCAAAACAAACAGCACATGGAGACCATGGATGAATCTTCAAACAAAACAGTTTAAACACAACCAATAACCCAAAATAATGCTTCAAAACTCCACACAGGTATTCTGTTGGTAAGTTGTCCTCCTGGGCATGGTGTTAACTTCCTGACAATGCCCCCTACAGACTAGGGCTGTCACTTTTGTGAAAAAATCCTGTTCGATTTTTGAGACATAAGTGTTCCTTGAATCGATTGTAAAATTGATTTTCCATGTCTAAAGACGTTTCCATTTTCAACGCCAAATATAGGCAAATCCACGGATCAAATCGATTCCCTATTTTCGTTTTCGAAACTTGTGTTGGTTGGTCCGATCGATTGTGCAATCGATTTTCGAATGTAAAGTGACAGCCCTACTACAGACTGTGAACTAGTGCACAGTACCCTCAAAGACAACAGTTAAGTGGAAAATACGTTACAGGATCTCACTGATAGAGCGGAATACCAGCAGACGAGAGCAGAATTCAAGGACTGTCACTATTCTGTACATCCGCTATTCTGTACACCGAGTACATTACATGACCTACGTGACACTGTCGTTTTCTTTTTTATAAAAAAAATAACCATTTAGTTCAGTTAGACAACGGGTGCTACAATTTATGGACGCTTCAATGCTCCATTTAGCACAAGCTGCAGAGTCGCAGCACAGTGCAGCAGGAGTCAGATTTTATTATCACATGAAAAGAGTAATGAGAGATGACTGACAAGACGATGGCGTATGATTTGGTATGCAACAGCAAAGTTCCCTTTCGAGAGGTCCCTCCTATTGCGTAAGTAGCTTACGCTATGGGAAAACTCCTTTTCTCGAGAATATTGAAGTCTTTATGTAAAACGCATTGCAGCTGCACAGCTGACAGCAATGAACGAAGGAGCTCGGTCATTGGCCAAGATGGGCATGGCCAAGAGCTATATACTGGGCGCCCCGTCATGAGAGTTCTTTAGATTTAATCTCCTTCGGCGAACACCTTCTTTGCTGGATCCTCCGGATTATTGAAGCTTCGCCGCCGTCGAAAAGCATACCAGCGGGATTGCTACGAGGACGTCGGCACCTTCAGCCGCCTTCGAACGCCATCCTACTGAGCCATCCGGCGTGCTACACACGCAAGTATTTTACATCTGTTCGCCCCGCGACACTTGTAAAAGAGCAATTTTCTGAGGCGTTGTTTCAAATGCCTTCCTGCGCGTCGTGCAGAGACCTTCTCCCGGACGGGGATCGTCACTTCATCTGCGCTCGCTGCCTGGGCCGGGACCACGCAGAAGCTGCTTTGACCAAGGGCGGATGCCCGGAATGTGATGACCTGGGTCTCTCCACACTACGGGCTCGCCTCGCCGCTTTCGCCGTGAGCGAGCCCATCACCGCCACCCTTCTGTTTGAGCCGCGCACTAAGAAAAAGCGCCGCTCACAGAGGCTTCCTGAACCTGAGCTCAGTAACGTCACGCCGAGCCAGTCTCCGCGTGCTTCACCGCCGCTCTTGCCTTCCCCACCGCCGGTTCAGTTCACCCAGCCGTACCCACACCCCTCTAGCAGAGCGGTGGGCCTTGTGACTTTCGGCGCGTCCGAGGACGACGGGGGAATGGATGACAGCTTGTCCATCGACGCTGCATCGGACGACTGGCCGGGCTCCACTCTCGACCCCGCCCCGTCGGCGCTAGCTAGCACGAGCGGGGGCTCCACCATGGATACCGAGATTATCCGTGTCCTCTCTAAGGAGGACTGCTCTCGCCGTTCGCGCTTACGCCGCCGCCGGCCAAGCTGCATCAGCGCTTCACTCAATGGCGGTACTTCAAGTGTTCCAAGCCAAGCTTCTCCGCTCTATGGACGAGTCTGGCCCCGAACCCGAAGCCTTTAGGGACCTACGCAGCGCAACTGATATAGCTCTGCGAGCCACGAAGGCCACCGCCCAGTCTATTGGCCGTGCTATGGCTAATTTGACTGTTCTCGAGCGCCATCTGTGGTTTACTCTGACTGAGATAAAGGACGCGGATAAGGCGCCATTTCTCCACGCGCCTATCTCCACCAGCGGGCTGTTTGGACCGGCGGTTAAGGGTTTCGCCAAACGCTTCACTGAGGCTCAGAACAATTCACAAGCTATGTGTCATTTCCAGGCCAAGCGCTCCAGCTCATCGCAGAGCAGACAGAGACCGCCACATCCGCAGCGGGCTAGAACAGCTCCCACCGCCTCTCAGCCCGCGCCTCAGGCTGACGCTTGACGCCGCTCGCGCTCTCACAACCGCAAGCCGCCTTCTGAGTGACGGGGTCCTCGGCCCAAGATTGTGCTGAACCCTGAGCGTCGAAAGCTGTCCTAGCCACAAGAATGAGAAGAGAGAGTGCGTGTCTCGCAAAAGCCGGACCACTCTCTCTGCAAAAACTCAAACATTACCCAGTCCCCTTACAGGCGGCTGGATATGTCCATACAGCAGGCAATGGGCCAGTCACAGAGCTCGCTCACCTGCAAACAAACGCCGTTTTTACGGCGACGCACAGAAAACACAAAAAGAGTCTTTTTCTGCCTGTGTCACTAAGGGTTCACATGTCCACAAAGTGTGCATTCCCAGATACTGTCAAAACAGTGGCAAATTCATTCCCAGCTCAGGCTGCGCTCCCCATGAATGTAGATCACGTGCCTACGGTCATGTACGCACCACTACACACAAGCACTGTTCACACAGTTATAAATTCATCCCCAGTAAAAGCGGGAAACATTATAAAAGTGACGCGTGTCCCTACCACTGTTTATGCACCCCCACTTATAAACACTGTCCTTACAGTGTCAAACACAACCTCAGCTCAGGCTGCGAGTTTTACAGACACACCGCGCGCTGTTGTAATCACACACGCGCCCATTCACTCAGCTGCTCAGCGCGCGCCCGCACCTCTGAGAGCTACGAGCTCAGGCGATTTGCTGGCCGGGTCCCTACGTCACAGCGGCCCGCCCCTAGCCTGTATTCAGCCCATATCTGTACACGCAGCGGCATGGGAAAACATTCCAGATATGCCGAAATGGGTATTGAATATAGTAAAGCACGGATACTCGCTCCAGTTCGCTCGCAGACCACCACGTTTTACGACTGTGGTCGAGACGAAAGTGAGAAAGGAGTGTTCACATGTTCTACGCACCGAGGTGCGCAAACTAATAGAAAAGGGCGCTGTGGAAACTGTTTCCCCCTCTCTGAGCGAGGCAGGTTTTTACAGCTGCTATTTTCTCGTCCCGAAAAAGGATGGCGGTCTCCTCCCCATCCTAGATCTTAGACACCTGAACAAAGCACTAATGATTCGGTCGTTCAGAATGTTAACAACCAAGCATATCCTCGCGCAAGTACGCCCAGGAGATTGGTTTCTCTCAGTGGATCTGAAAGATGCTTACTTTCACATTCCAATAGCGCCTCATCACAGGCCGTTTCTGAGATTCGCTTTCGAGGGACAGTCATACCAGTACACAGTACTCCCGTTCGGCCTGTCCCTGGCTCCCCGTACATTCACGAAATGTATGGATGCAGCACTTTCCCCCCTAAGGCGAAGGGGAGTGCGAATACTGAATTATCTCGACGATTGGCTGGTTCTAGCTCAATCAGAAAGTCAGTTAATAACACACAGATCTTGGATTATCAGCCATTTAGAATGCCTGGGTCTAAGAATAAATTTTGCAAAAAGCATACTATCTCCCAGCCAGAGGATTTCTTTCCTGGGAATAGTTCTAGACTCAATGCAATTGACAGCGCGTCTCTCATCAGAGCGCACGCTCACCATCCGGCGCCTTGCAACATCATTCAGGGCGGGCGCGCGCGCCCCCGTCAAGCGGTTTCAAAGGATGCTCGGTCTCATGGCCTCAGCATCGGCCGTACTCCAGCTAGAATTGTTGCATATGCGCCCTCTCCAACGCTGGCTCAAGAGCCGCGTTCGGGCCACTTTTTAATCAGAGCGAACCACGGCTGTATAAAAGCCCTGACGCACTGGAAAGCCGCCGACTGGTACCAGTCAGGCGTGAGTCTGGGTGTGAACACAAGGAGAAAGATGATAACGACAGATGCCTCCAAAATAGGTTGGGGGGCCCTTTACGAGGGCAGGCCTGTCTCCGGCTTTTGGTCAAACCGGAGAAGCGCCTACACATAAACTGTCTGGAAATGAAAGCGGTCGCTTTGGCTCTCAGAGCCCTGCTCCCACATCTAAAAAACGAACACGTCCTGGTCCGAACGGACAACATGACGGTAGTGTCGTACATAAATCGCCAGGGTGGACTCAGGTCGAGCTCCATGCATTCAGTGGCCAGGAGTCTATTTTATGGTCCCAGCACAACTTGCGCTCGCTGAGAATAGCGCATGTGCCAGGCGCCCTGAACCAGGGGGCAGACATACTATCCAGAGAAAAGATTCTCCCAAAAGAATGGGCTCTCAACCCGCTGACGATTCAATGGTTATGGAAAACCTTTGGCAAAGCGGAGATCGACCTCTTAGCCTCCAAGGAGAATGCGCACTGCTCTCTTTTCTTCACGAAAAGCACAGACGCGCTCGCCCAGAGCTGGCCGAGCCGCCCCTTATATGCCTTTCCCCCGATCACGATGCTGCCACAGGTCATCAGTCGGGTCAGAGAGGAGAAAAACACAGTGCTGCTGATAGCCCCACTCTGGAAGAACCAAACATGGTTTCCAGATCTGATGCAAATGCAATCTACACCACGGCCGATTCCACTGAGGCCAGACCTCCTCAGTCAGGCCAGCGGGATGATATTTCATCCCCGCCCCGATCTGTGGGCCCTTCATGCATGGCCCCTCAACGGGTTGCCAGGAACCTCACGAGCGGAGCACTAAATACCATCGCTGAGGCGCGGGCGCCCTCCACGAGATGCTTATATGCCCAGAAATGGAAAGTGTTCAGTGACTGGTGTAATGCCAAGGGCCTGAACCCTGAAACATGCGAGATTACGAACGTACTCGCTTTTCTACAAGGGCTTCTGGAGGCGGGCCGCACCCCCTCCACGCTCAAAGTATATGTGGCGGCCATCACAGCGTCACACGACCCTGTAATGGAACGTCCATTGGGAAGAAACTACCTAATTATTAGTTTCCTAAGGGGCGCAAGGAGGATGAACCCTTCACGCCCCCCCCCTCAGTGCCGATCTGGGACCTAGCTACTGTCCTAGACGCTCTTAAAGGGCCCCCGTTCGAACCACTCCGAACCGCGCACCTTAAACAGCTCTCGCTCAAGACTGCGGTCTTGCTGGCACTCGCCTCGGTCAAGAGAGTGGGCGACCTGCACGCGCTTTCGACAAGCGCTGCCTGCCTAGAATTCGGACCTAACGACTGCAGGGTCGTCCTTAGACCGAAACATGGGTATATTCCTAAAGTGCTCACCACTCCCTTCAGAGCACAGGTTATCTCCCTAACTGCGCTATCGTCTCAAGCAGACGAACACGACACTAATCTACTCTGCCCCGTTAGGGCTCTCAGAGTGTATTTGGAGCGTTCTGCCCTATTCAGACAGACAGAACAACTGTTTGTATGCTTTGGCGGCCGTACGAAAGGTTCCGCCGTTTCAAAGCAGAGAATCTCTCACTGGATAGTTGAAGCTATAGCGCTGGCTTATGAAGCTAAGGGGCTTCAATGCCCCTGGGGAGTCAAAGCACACTCCACCAGGAGTGTGGCTTCTTCCAGGGCATGGTCGAGTGGGATACCGATCGAGGATATTTGTGCGGCGGCAGGCTGGGCCTCACCGTCCACATTTATCAGGTTCTACAACCTACAGGTCCCGACATTGCATTCCAATGTACTATCAGCATGATGCTAGTTGAACTAAGAGTTCGTATCTAGATTATGTATGTGCTTGTGTCACACTGAGCGCCTTCTAGCCGCTCTGTATTTTTTCCCACATATAAAGCTCGACTCTGCCGGCTAGTTGGATGATAACTTTGCTTTTCAGCTCAGGCACCTGCCTCTGGCTATCATAAGGCGAAGTTCAGCACGCACGGCGTTTTACATGGTGTTCCCATAGCGTAAGCTACTCACGCAATAGGAGAGACCTCTCGAAAGGGAACGACTCTGTTACTAGCGTAACCTCGGTTCCCTGAGAGGAGGGAACGAGTATTGCGTAAGCTGCCGTGCTTGTGCTTGGTTAGTTCGCTTCAGTCGTTTTAACCTAAAAGAACTCTCATGACGGGGCGCCCAGTATATAGCTCTTGGCCACGGCCATCTTGGCGGGCTCTGACGCGCGCGGGCACGAAGCGCTCTCATTGGTCGCGCATTCAGAGTCGCCCCGTCATTGGTTCGAGCAAGTTGCCGCAGCACAGCCAATGACCGAGCTCCTTCGTTCATTGCTGTCAGCTGTGCAGCTGCAATGCGTTTTACATAAAGACTTCAATATTCTCGAGAAAAGGAGTTTTCCCATAGCGTAAGCTACTTACGCAATACTCGTTCCCTCCTCTCAGGGAACCGAGGTTACGTTAGTAACCGAGTCGACTTTGACAACAGATCCTGAGCGTCATTGGCTGTGCATAAACATGCGCATAAACTACGATGGAAACACATTTACCGAATAAATTCCTCGATGCGCATCAAAAAAGACGTGACTTTACGATGGGACGGCATAACTGGACTAACCAGTGGACCGTTCTCGTTGCACAGCATCTGAAATGCTGTTTTGGTTGTTCTGAAATGCCTGAGCAAAGTCTGTTGTCAAAGTGGTTCAGTATAATTACCTCCCAGAACTGTCTTACACGACTGCGTTCCCAAACAGCAGGTATCCGCCTATGAAAGCAAGATAACTTTATTGCGTCTGTGTGCTCTGAGGCGGCAGTAATTTAGGGGAAATGCCCGTTTTTATTCTCTTTTTATTTATTTTTATTCTCTTCGGCTCACTGGATGGAAACATCGCTTTATTCGCTAATGTATTATGCGATATTCCAATTTTGCCCACAAGTTAAATTCGTAACTTTGGATAGAAACATGGCTATAGACGAATATCTTATTTTGTAAAATGTGGGGTCAGCACCGACGTTCCTACACGCAGAATACGCATGATCGCGGGGAGGAATTTGTGATTATCGTAATACGTGTTGTCCCAGTTTTTCCCCAAAATATAAAGTATAGCAATACTATATATGACTGTTCACTCATTTCCCCTCAATGCACATGAAAAATTTGTGATAACTGCTAAGCCACAGCCATAACAAGAACTGATGAACGAAAAGATACCATGCTGAACTTAGAGACAGGAATATCTAAATAGGTCTTGAGGATTCTCCTTCCCTTCTTCCACTTCCAAACAAATGCAGTTTATGCCAAAAATATTGGCGCCCTTTGCAACTCTTTTAATTACGCAAAATCAGAACATTGTTGAAACTGAAACATCTTTCAACATAAGAGAATTTATCCACATATGAATTTTCAGATAGATGGAGGTAGAAAAGGAAAAATGGCAAAACACTCACTTGTGTGTTTCTCCTCATCCACATCCAGACTGCAGAACTTCTGCTGGCCCCTGGGCCGCCCACTGGCTCCTATTACAGAGAATCGAAGGGAAGGACATTTAAAATTCATCTCTGATCATGATTTCTGCTTACTAAAGTCATCTGTTCCCACTTACACCCTCTGCCTGCTCCCTTAATGAGGCTAATTAACCAGCTTTAATGACGGGAGACATCTAATGTGCAGGTGCAATTATTGCCCAATTAAATGCTAACATTCCCCTAATGAATCAGGGAAAGAGACACTTTGAGAAAACAGTCACTTTTGGCACTCGAGCTGAGGCAAGGAACAAGTTCAGAAGAATTAGCCGTCTGTTGGGGAGGAACAGTTCACCGTTTATTGGATCTAATACTTGAACATGCTTTAAAAACCGAGGTCATACCGGTTAGAAGCAACATCAATGAGGAAGAAAAAGAATAGCAGAAGATATTTTACAATCACTTTTCTCTCATTCTCAAGCTTCGCCACACCTCTGTAGCAACATTTATGAAATCTTTTGAAACAAATATGGCAGAAACAAAATAACCGAATCCAAAGGCAGGGAGATATGAAAGTGTCTGTGCGGATTGGCTTGAATGAGGATACAGCCGTCAGTATGAGTCTTTGAAGGGGCTGAGTGAAGTGGATACAGTCGATAAGAGACTCTGTGATAAACAAGCCTGAGAAGCTCGATAAATCATGAAAGCTATTAAAGTGAGTGACGTGTGCAGGCACTTCAACAGAAGCTTTTTAAAGCCGATATACCAACACTCAATACATAAACACCATTTTATTTCCTGTCATCTCAAGTTTTCAATCTTTCCGAAATGTCCCATTTGATGCTGGACTGAGCTGAGAAAATGTTTTAGGTGAACAAACACGAAATCAAAAGACCTTCCTCTTAGGAACCATTATGCATGCAAGAACTGGAAAATAAGGTGCCGGGAGTTGGATAAAATCACATATTCTGAATGCGAAATCGGTCCACATTTCACTCTGAGATAAGTGCACCTGCTCGTTGATGGCGATCACCGATTGATGTTGACGACGGTAAAATGCCATAAAAGAAGTGTTTGCTGTGGCAAACCTCGTGGAAATGAAAGCCTGTGGAATAATAGGAAGCATTTCTCACAGTGTGATGCCTGGCACATTAGTGGCGACGCTGAATTAGACGATATCACTCACCATTCAACATCTATTTTAACCTTATAATTATTGTCTCTTTTACCACAATTTTTC